>CM053590.1:69210773-69234456 GCA_028646515.1 Pseudochirops corinnae
AAAAATTGTCAAGTATCTCTCAGCCAACTCCCACCCCCCCCCCTTCTCTCCCCGACTTCCCCCATGTTCCTAGACTCAGGCTATGAGAAAGGGTTCAGCTGAAAATTCCTTTGAAATGTCCACCAAGCACACAGTGGGGCTGGGTTTCTCGGTCTCTTCCTCTGTGCTGTTATTACAGCTGGGGAGGAAATGACAGAGCCCCCATCTTTCTCTCTCTTTTTTAATAACGTGTGAACTTTCAAAGTCTTCAGACAGGCCTTACCGACCTGCTGCTCCCAGCAGAGACAGGAGAGAGAACAGCATTGCTACATTAGACTCCTGAATTCAGAGGGGAAGGATGAGGAGGGCGCCTGCTCCGTGTCTATCTCCAAATTCCTGAGTCTCCTCTCCAAAATAGGAGAGGATCCAAGGGAGAAATCGCAAAAGGACAGGGTTAAACGAGCACTTAAGGACTGGAATAAAAGAAGAAGCTGTTGGGGACCTAGAAGCCTCTCTCAATACTAGCTCATTTGTCATGGTAGGTACCACATAGGACCCCATTTTAAAATTAAATAAACTGAGGTCTAGAGAGTTTAAATGACTACTGCAGGTTTATACCAGTTCCAAACAGTGTGGCTTTTTTTTTTTAGGCAATTGGGGTTAAGTGACTTGCCCAGGGTCATATAGCTAATAAGTATCTGAGGTCAGATTTGAACCCAGGTCCTTCCAACTCCAGGACTGGTGCTCTATCCACTTTGTCCCCTGCCCCTGTTAGGACTTTTTTCCTGAGCCTTTTCGTAACTTCTCATTGCTCGTGGTTCTACCTTCTGCAGCTATATGGAACAAGTCTTCCTTCTTCCAGCCCTTTGGCTACTTCACTCTTGAGTCTTCTCTTCCCCAGGCTGAACATTCAACTGGTCCTCCTATGAAATCACCTTGCTGGTTGCCCTCCTCTGGAAGCTCCTCAGCTTCTTACCACCCTTCCCAAACTGAAACACTGAAAACTGAACACAGTTCTCCAAACAAGATCTGTCTACCATGCCATGATGCTTTCTTTCCTTAGAGACTTGAAGGAGAAGAAGAGAGAGGGCCACATGTCCAGAAGAGATGAGTGTGCCGGGATCAATACTTCCTAATTCCCTAAATTCTAGGTATTTCCCCCATTTCTAAATCAGGATTTCAGGTAAGTAATGAAAAAAGTCCTGCCCTGGGAGTTTCATCACTGCCCTTAGCTGGCTTGATTTCAATTTCATATGCAAAATGGAGGATTAGACTAGGTGATTTCTAAAGTCCCTTCCAACTCCAATACTCTGTGATCTTTCTATATGGAAATGTTGTTCTTGGCGAGGCTTCACCCTTCCCTCCCCCTATCCTTACACTCAGGGTGCTGAGTGTGATGTCCCAGGGAGTGGAGATGGGCGCCACCTGGCCATCTTCCCGGGTTTTGTTCTTCTGGGTCATGTCTCCAGGAAGTGTGTTTGTGGGATGGTCTGTTAGGAGCTGCTCCTGCTCCAGACACATCAACAGGGTTAACTTCTCCATAAGGGTGTGAGTGGAGCCAGGGAGAGCTGTAAGGTCAGAAAGGCTCTGGAGCTCTGAGCTTCCCCCAGGATTATAGGATCACAGGATTTGGCACTGGATGGAACCATAGAGATGCGGTCATCTAACCCCTTCACTTTATATATGTGGCCAAGGGAACTTAGGAGATTCCTTCAAGGTCATTCCAGAAAAGAAGTAGCAGGCCTGACATTTAAATGGAGTTCTCTAGCTCTAAATCCAGTGTTCCTACAACTTCAGATGAGAGAGAAATGGAGGGGAAGGAATCCCAGCTCTGGGAAGGCTAGGAAAAGCAGGGGAGGTTAGCCAGCCCCTCTCTCCACGGCTTGGTAAGAGAGATCCCACTTCCCTAGGGTGAGCTAAGAAGGCTCCTCAGAGGAGAAGGGATTCCAAGGGCTGCTCTGGATTAAATAGAAAAAGGGTAAAAGTGTTGTAGGCAAGGAAGAGAGCGTGAGGAAAGGAAGGGAGACTGGAATGAGCCTTGCCAGAATATTTGAGACAGAATAAAAGACCAGCCTGGTTACAGTTGAGGGACTGTGATGCCTAGCAGTGGAACAAGATGTGGGACCTAGGTAGAGTCTAGTCACATTGTCAAGGGCCTTGAATACCAGACTAAAGAGTTGGGACTTCATGCCTCTGGGGGCACTCGAAACTGCTTTCAAGCAATTCAGGGAGGAATTGAGAAATACTTACCCAAGTTTAGAGCATTCTCCGATCATTACCTTCCATCTCTCCATTCCCTAACATGTGTTACCTTGGACAGAGGAATTAGCCAGACCAACATGCGCAAGTTCTGAAGAGGAAGAAATGAAGGATACTCCCACCCCTACCTTTTACCTCTGCTTTGCCTCTACTTACAGGTAGGGGCAAACCTGCTTTCCAGGGGTCATTGGAGATTCCAGCTGTAGGCCCAGCCCAACAGGCGGAAACAGGCCCTGGCCTGCCCAGCATTCTCTGATGCTCAGAGAGGGCTCACATTTCCCTGTTCTTCAGGTTTTTCTGTCTCACCTGCCCCTAGCTTCCCCTCCACCTTCCACATGGCAAAGCAAGCTACACCCTTAACAGCCCTGAGCAATCAGGTACACTATGATCAGGAAGAGTTTGTTGGCCAGTGGTTGAGAACTAAAAGGAAGAAGAAGGAGGAAGAGCAGGAGAAAGAAGAGGAGTGAGAGGAGGAGAAGGAGGGGGAGGAGAAGGAGGGGGAGGAGAAGGAGGAAGAGGAGGAGGAGAAGGAGGGGGAGAAGGAGGGGGAGGAGAAGAAGAAGAAGAAGAAGAAGAAGGAAGAGCTAATGGAAAGGGTGGGCACAGGTCCTTCATTCAGATTATTCTTGTACAGAAAGACTGGATATGTCCCACCCTCACCCCAGTTCCCCACTGGCACCTGCTGGAGTGGACTAAATGTTCAGAGGCTCTGGCCAAAGTATAGCCTCTCTGGAAAGAAGCCCATGCAGCCTATAACTGGCTCTGACTGGTTCTGAGATCCCTGATGAGCTAAGAGGGGCCTTAGACCACAGAATATAGACTATCAGATCTGGTCAGGAATTAGACATGAAATGTTAAAGCTAGAAGAGAGAGCGCAGAATGTCAGAGCCTGAAGGGCCCATTAAGTTTGATGCCCTCTCTCTCGTGAAAGGAGGCTGATTTGTCCAAGGTTACATAGGAGTTAATAGCAGAGGCACAACTAGAACTCAGATCTCATCTCCCAGGTCTAACCAATCATTCAAAAAGCTTGAGCTGAGCTTTGAAAGAAGGAAAGGCTTCTCAGAGGCCATGTTGAGGAGAGAGTGCATTCCAGGCTGGGGGCTGGGAACTGAGGGAGACACTGACTGGACAGATGGGAGATGGGACATTATGTGCATGGAACAACAAGAAAGCCACTTGACCACCGAGTGGGGTGAAGGGGAGTAATGTGTAAGAAACCTAAGACCCTCCTCTCCATTCTAGAGCCAGGCTGGAAAGAGCTTTAAATGGCAAACGTGTTTTTCTTCCATCTTAGGGACAATTAAGTGGGAGAGTTTCTTGAGTAGGGGGAGTCAATGGTCAGATCAATGCTTTAGCAATATCACTTTGACAGCCGTGTGGGGGTTAGATTGGAGAGGAGAGAGACTTGACAGGCAGCCCAATTGGTTCTTTTAATAGTCCAAGTAAGAGAGGTGCTGAGATTCTGAACAAGGGTGATAGCCACAGGAGTAGAAAGAAGGGGACAGAGGCAAGAGATGTGGGAGGAGAATGGGTAGAGCTTGGTAACTGATTGGACATGAGAGGCTGGGAAAGTGAGGGGTCACGTGTGACTTCCAAGTTGCAAACCTGAGTGACTGGAGGGATGGCGGTACCCTAGGGAAACTGGGAAAATGGGAGCAGGCTGGGGAAAGGTGTTTTGGGACATGTTTCTAATCACTCCAGTATATGGGGCCCAGTCCGCAACCTGTCATGTGACTTAGAGGGACTGGGAGATGAGGGGGTTTGGGAGTGTCAGATTTGAGGCGGGAATGAGAGAGAAACCTTGCCTCTTTTTCTTTGGAAAAAATTGGTAATGGGAATAGTCCAAGTACTCTTTAGGCAATTTGAAAACTTTCTCCCTCTGAGCTGGAAGTAGGGAGGTTAGAAATTAGCAGTTAGGTGGCATAGAGTACCAGGCTTGGAATCAGAAAGATCTGAGTTCAAATTTGACCTCAGACATTTACTAGCTGGGTGACTCAGGGCAAGTTACTTAACCCTGTTTGCCTCAGTTTCCTCATCTGTAAAATGACAATAATAATTACAGGGTTGTTTTGAGGATAAATGAGATAATATTTAAAGTGTTACATAAATGCTAGTTATTATTAAAAGAAAGAGGGAGATACTCTGCTATATGCCCAGAACAAAAAAAAAAAAAGGGAATGAGGTTGACTGACCTTTACAAGATGATTTAGGATTTAGGAAGAACTTTGCCTTTTTATCTCATTTGAATATCACAACAACCCCAATCAGATAGACACAATAGGTATTTTTTTATCTCATTTACACAGATGAGGAAGCCATAACTCAGGGGGTTAAGTGACTTACTTGCCCACAACCACAGAACTAATAAGTATCAGAGCTGGGATTTGAACCAGGGTTCCTGCCTCCAAACCCCATTCTGGCTCTTGAATGTTACTGGGGTGGGGGAGGTGACCCTCCAGTGACCCTCAGAGCCCCTCTGTGTCTCTAGCCAGACTGGGACTTTGCTCCTACTGGGAGGGAGGCAGGAGGCTGGGGGGTGACCTGTGTTGGTTTTGCAGTGACCCGGGACAGAAATCGATGGCTGAGAACATCCTGTTTAGAGAGAAGTTGAGGGGGTTGGCCCCATACTCCTTCATTTCCACCTCTGGTCCTAGTGGGAGGGCAGTGGAAGGAGGGAGCCTGGCCCATGTTATTCTCTTCATCAACAATCCTAGATTCCAGAAATTTTCAGGCTATCTTCCCTGACGGGATGACTTCCAGAACTTGGTCCTTAGCAGAAGCCTGGCACTATTCTTACCTCCCTAGAGAAAGAAGAGGCTGAGTCTCTGGCTCCTGATACATTAGTGCTGTGTTTGGCATTCAGGGCCCAAGACCAGCCTGCAGAGATGGGGGGAAGGGCCCAGGAGGGAGGATGGTGAGAACTCTAGCTAGGCTACCTCAGGCGCCAGCCCCAGACACAGGGACAAGGGGCCTTTGTCCCCAGACCCGCCAGCTGGGGAAGATGCAGCACAAATCATTATTCCAGCCAGGGAGGTGGGGGTCACAGGGTGTCAGGGTTTGGCTACACATCTGGCAGGACTGACCCTAGGCTAAGTGTTTGGAGTTTGATATCTCAGAGCAGTCTGAGGAGGCCCTCCCAGTGGGTAGGGAGAGCTCTCATGTTTGGCTATCCTCATGTGGGCTTTCTAGCTTGTCTGGGTGTCTGGAGTTGGAGTTAGGGCTCTATCTGGGATAGGCTTGAGGTCTCTATAGTAAACCAGGATCACAGCTTACAGCAAGGGAGGTGGGAGAGGGAAGGGCACGTTCCAGATGCATTCTGGAGCCAGGCCCAGATCCCATCCCAGAACCCATTCTAGAACCAACACCACAGCTCATTCTAGAACTGATGGGGGACAGGGGGTCTGGAGCTAGGGGTCATGGCCCATCCTGGAGCCAGTTCCAGGGCTCATTCTGGAGCCTGGCCTATATCCCATTCTGGAATCCATTCTAGAACCAAATTCCAGAGTCCCTTCGGGGCCCAGGCCCGGAGCCCATCTCAGAGCCAATACCACAGCCTATTCTAGAACTGATGCTGGGGTTCCATTCTGGAGCCAGGGTTAGGATTCATATTGGGATCAGGGTCAGAGTTCAGTCTATAGCCAGAGTCAGGATTGTAAGGGCTCATTCTGGAATCAAGGTCAGGGCTCAGTCTAGGACAGAGTCTAGGACTAATCCTAGGGGGAGGTAAGGGCTCAACCTTGAGTTAGGGTCAGGACTCAGCTCAGTTTCTCTGAACTCTTTTCTTCTCTTTCCCTACCTTTTGAGGTCCTGATAAATTCTCCTGAGTTCACAGGGTTTTTGCCTGTTCCCCCTGTAACTGAAGATAAACCATATTTCCCTGAGGATGGTCCTTTTGATTAAAGGGAAACTGTCTTGTCAGATAGCAAAACTTTATAGATGATGAGGGCCATTAGCTGTCAAGGAATGATTAAAAGGAGTCGGGAAGTCTTCAGCAAAGCTGGCTGCCCCACACCATTGGACAGTGTTGGTCTTCTCCATCACCCCACCCTGGTCCTCAACTATACCAATCCTGAGGAGACTCTTCCCTGAGCCTGAGTCCAAAGGCTCAGACTCTGCATCTCCCAGGAAAGGGTACAGGACTCTCCCAAGTTCATGGTCCACTTCCTCCTTCTCCCAGCCTGCTCTCTCAACTCTTTCAGAATCTCTGGGCTTGGTGCATTGGGGGTGAGAGTGGAAAGAAGGGGACTCTTCTAGGGGATCTGAAATCTTTTAACAGCAAATGACTGTTCTCCCGCCTGGGAATCACAGATCCACTGGGATCAGCTGAGAGAACCAATGTCCTCATGGGGTCTGAGCCCAGCTTTTCGAGAAAGGATTTGGAAGCCCAGGTACCTTGTTCTCCCCACGCCCCTTACCTGACCACTTCCACTCACAGGCTGAGTTACAGTGTACTCAACACTTTCCTTTGAGTGGATTCATTGGACCTTCACATCATCTCCATGAGGCAGGCAGAACAGACAGAATTATCCCCATCTTACAGATGGAGAACTGAGGCTGACACAGGGGGCAGTTGCTTGCTGGTGAGTAATAGAATTTGAATTTAATCCAAACCTTCTACTTCCCTATTACTTCTTAGACAAAATGTAAAACTGTTCAGTTTGTCTTTTAAAGGCCTTTATAGTATGGCTTCCACCAGCCTTTCCAGGGGAGTGATGTGTATGGGAAAGGAATAAGCACCAAGAAAGTGCCTACTGTGTGCTGGGCACCTACTAGGTGCTGGGCACTGTACTGAGCTCTTTACAAATATTATCTCATTTGTTCCTCACAACAACCCTGTCAGGGAGGTACAGTTATTATCTCCAATGGAGTTTAAAAATGATTTGTCTAGTAAGTGTCTGAGGTAGGATTTGAACTCAAGTCTTCCTGACTTCCAGCCCAGATGTCTATTCTGGCTGCTATGCTGGTATATTTTTGGGGTCATACTGTTGTTGAGTTGTTTTTCAATCATGTCTGATTCTTCGTGACCCCATTTAGAATTTTCTTGGCAAAGATACTGGTTTGTCATTTCCTTCTCCAGCTCATTTTACAGATGAGGAAACTGAGGCAAACAGGGTTAAGTGACTTGCCCAGGGTCACACAGCTAGTGTCTGAGGCCAGATTTGAACTCATGGAGATGACTCTACTGGACTCCAGGCCTGGCACTCTAACCACCGTGCCACCTAGCTGCCCTAGCCTTACCGTGGAGGGCTCTAAATTGATTGACTGGTTGGCTCTCAGTTCAGCCAATAAAATGTTCATTAAACACTTAACATGGGCCAGTCACCTTGGTAAGTATGGGAGATCCAAAGAAAGAAAAAAACAAAAACATGGTCCCTGCCCTCAAGAAGCTAGCCTTCTAACAATGAGTGAGACCAGAGGCAAACACCTGTATCTACAGAATAAAGCCAGTGTAAAGGGGAGCTAATCTTAGAGGAAAGGCAGCTGAGAGTTGAGAGTTCTTTCTACTCCTTTCTACCAGACTTCTGTCTGCTCCGTGGGGGGTGGGTCAGCCACTTTTTGGCCCTTTGCCTCAGTTTATCATGCTGAAAAATAGAACTAAGGAAGACCTCCTACAAACAATCCCACTAGGAGGCATTTGCCTGAAAGGACCAGGGATATTCTATCTTCCAAGGATCAGAAATGAGGGACCAGCCCAGTCTTGACTAGGTCGCATTCGATCTAGAAAGGCAGTGGCAGAGCAGGTATGTCTCAACAGGGAAAAGGCACCAGTAAAGAGAGATGGACCCCTCTTTCAAGCTCCACCTCCCCGATCTTTCCAGTCCCTGCTGACCTCTCCCTTTCTTGAAGCTCCATCCAGCAGCATCAAGTCTGAAGTGTAGAGAGCCTGGGGCTGTTCTTCCTCTGTCTCTCCCCAAGCTCAGCAGGCTGTCTCCTCTCCACCTCTGCCCACCTCCTCCCCAGCTTGTACACAGCTTGGCCATGGGGATGCCCACTGTCTTACCGCAGCCCACTGAGGCATGCTGACCATCCGGATAGCACTTTAGAGTATTAATAACTAATAACCCATGCTTAGGCAGAAGACTAAAAATACCCCGGCCAGCCCTTTTGAGCCGCCGCAGCCACCCAGGCTCCGCTCAGATAAGCCTCTTTATTAATATTAAGTCCCATCAACAGCGGCTAATAACACTAAGAGATCCAAGGGCTACTCTGGCTAAACAAAGCCTGTGCTTGCAACCTGCTCCATCTTCGCCTGCTTGGCAGGCAGCACTCAGCAGGGGAGGAGGGGCAACAAGGAGAGAGGATTTGGGACTAAGGAGCCTATGCTTGAGAGATCACTCAGGCTCTAAGACAGTGGTTCTCAACCTGTGGGTTATGTTCAATTTGTAACAGTGAAAATACATCCTGCATGTCAGATATTTACATTACAATTCATAACAGTAGCAAAATTACAGTTATGAAGTAGCAACGAAAATAATTTTATGGTTGGGGGTTACCACAACATGAGGAACTGTATTAAAGGGTTGCAGCATTAGGAAGGTTGAGAACCACTGCTCTAAGATGAAGGACGGACCAAGCTACTCGATAAACTCATTCTGCTTAGAGTGGGAAGGGTTGTATTTCAAAAGACAGGACAGAATGTTTATTATTTATAAAACTAGTTAGAAAAGAACAATAGCCTGGTTTAATATATAGAGCACTGGATTTGGAGTCAGGAAAACCCGGGTTCAAATCTCCCCTTTTACATTTCTCAGGTGTATGGCCATGGCTAAGTGGCTATGTGCCTCAGGCAGTTCCCTATAATTTATGTACTAAGTCATAGATGTGTTGGGAGTTCCTTCCCAAGGAATTAATTCATAAGGACCTAAAATCCTCCTTTTTTATGTAGGAGAAAACTAAGGCACAGGGAAGTTAATTAGCTTACCTAAAGTTACAGAGGACTGTCAGTGGTGGGATTTGAACTTGGGTGCTATGTCTCAGGAGCAATTGCTCTTTATTCACTTCCTACTCATCAAATTAGCAAAGATGACATACGATGGAAATGATCAGTGCTGGAGGGATTATGAAGAGACAGGCCCAGTATTCAACATGTGGTTAGTGAAGCTATGAATTGGTCCAATCATTCTGGAAAATAATTTGGAATCATGCTAAGAAAGTGACTAACATGCCTGTGCCCTCTGACCCAGAAATACCATTGCTAGGCATAGGTCCCAAGGATATCAAAGAGGTCCACACATGCCAAAGTATTTATGGCAGCCCTTTTTGTGGTAAGAAAGGACTGGAAACAAAGCAGATGTCTACTAATTGGGGGGATAGATCTATAAACTATGGTGCATGAATGTAATGGAATAGAGCACAAAATGGAAATTTCCAATTCAGAGTAACATGGACGATTTATATGAACTGATGCAGAGTAAAGTATGCAGAACCAAGAAAACAATATACATTATGACCAAAACAACTCTCTATACTACCTTATTATAAATATAACAGCAACACAATCAAAGCTAAATGCTAAGAAGTGATCATGAAGAAGCGGAGTCCCAGGAAGAAATAAGAAAATGCACTTTCCTTCTTTGCAGAGGTGGGGGGTTACTGGTATGGAATGCTGCATACATTGCTAGAGTTACTTGATGCCCCGCTGAGTTTTGCTGAACTGCTTTCTTCTCCCTTCCCACTTTTTTAATTCTTTGTTATAAGGAATGACTCTTGGGGTAGGGAAAAGGAGAGGTAGATATTCAGAAATCAATCAAATGTAAAAGCAAAAGATTATCAATTAAATTATGCCAAACTTTTTACAGCCATAAATTAAAACATTCAGATACACAAAAAAAATTAAGAATCCTCATGGGGCATCATAACTCCTCTTTCAGAATTTGTCACAAAGGGCATGTGCCCAGCTAGTGTCAGAAGCGGATTTTGAACTCAGATCTTCCTAATTCCAGGTCCAGCATTCCTCCCCTTCATCCATCATTCTGACTCTTCCCACGTAGAGTTTCATTGTTGGATACATTATGACATCACTGAGGCAGCTAGGAGGTGTAGCGGACAGAGGGCTAGTCCTGGAGTCAAGAAGACCCGAGTTCAAATTTAGCCTCAGACGCTTACTACTTAACCTCAGTCTCTCTCAATTTCCCCCTCTGCAATATGGCGATAATCATGGCATCTACCGCCTACGTGAGAATCAAATGAGATAATTCTAAAGCACTCAGCATGCGCGACGTGTGGCACATGATAGGCATGACCCAAATGTTATTATTGTCGTTACTGCATCTTTTGCTTTTTTGGTTATTCTTTCTTCACTCAGGATCATTTCATACGTCTTCTCATATTTCTTTGTGATCTTCAAATTCGTCGCTCCTCAGGGCATAATAACACCCCTTCACTGTGCATGCCACACTCTGTCCAGCCATTCCCCCGTCAATGGAGTCAATTTTCTACAAAAAAGATGAGTCATGAGCTTGTCTCCTCCTCCCTGCCGTGGAAGTGCCAGGGAGAAGAACCAGGTCCTGGGCCCGCTTTCGAGACGACTGGAACCATGGTGGACTCCGGAGGGGATACTGTCTGACAGGCTAGAGCCCCAGGCCTAGACTTAATTATTTTCAAAATGAAGTTAATCAGGTCATTCCTTGTGAAAAGAACAGATCTGAGATCCCAGGAAGGGGACACTGGTCGTGAAGTCGGGTTTGGAGTGAATGAGGGCAGATGATTCGGGGGAAATGTGATGGGAAGGAGGAATTCAGAGCAAGGCAGGATTCTGTGGGGTGGAGAAAGGGCCAGAGAAGTGTGAGACCTGTCTGTACTGAGCAGTAGCCCCATTTTACAGATGATAATAATAATAATAATAGCAGGTATTTATGCAGGGCCTTAAGGATTGCAAAGCACTTCACATACATTATCTCATTATATCCTCACAACAATTTGGTGTGGTAGGAGCTGTTATATCCCAATTACAGATAAGGAAACTGAGTTCAAAGCTTCCAGAGTACTTTATGTACATGACCTCATTTTACTCTGAGTTCAACCTAAGAACCATGAGTCTTACTATTCCCATTAACAGATAGGGAAACTGAGGCCTCAGGGTTTTCTAGCATTCTCCACTAACCCAGCTGCCTCTCAAGGAAACTGAGGCTTGAAAAACATGGAATTAGAAGGCAGCATGGAATAGTACAACAGAAAGAACTCTGGCTTAGGAATCCAGAGATTTGGGTTCATAGTCCTAATTCTGGCCCTAAATTCTTTGTTCCTTTGCTTTTTTTTTTTTTTTGGAGGGGGAAGACAGGGCAATTGGGATTAAGTGACTTGCCCAAGGTCACACAGCTAGTAAATGTTAAGTGTCTGAGGTCACATTTGAACTCAGGTCCTCCTGACTCCAGGGCTGGTGCACTGTGCCACCTAGCCATACTATTCTTTGTTCCTTTTAGTCAAGTTTTACCCACTCTCTGGGCCTCAGAGTTTTCCCATCTATAAGATAAACAAGCTGGACTTGACCACAGAATCATAGATTTAGGGCTGGAAGTGACTTCAGAAGGTTGTCTAGTCCAACGTGGAAACTGAGGCTCAGACAGGGTGACGTGCCCAAGGCTCCATAGGTGATAAAGAAGAACAGTCAGTGAACTAATATATAAAAGTGTCTGCTATGTGTCAGGCATCATGCTCAGTGCTGCAACTGCATTAAGCAAAGCAAAGACTTGGACGGGGGTCCTTAGATCCGAATCTTGTACTTTTCCACAATACCCACCCAGCCTCCTGTGACCCCCAACATCTCTTAGAGCTCTTGGTCTAAAGGCTTAGGTTTTAAGGAATTTCTCAGCCTTTTTGTTTGTTTATGAGACTTGCCCAAGGTCGTATAGGACATCGGGACAGAGCTGAAACTCTAGACTCTTGACCAGCAGCCTAGGGCTCCACTGACACGCCACTGAATCCAAATCAATCACTTAATTATTAGCTTTCCTAAACATTTCTGTGTGCCCAGCCCTGTGTTGGGCAGGCAGGAGAGAGCAAGAGAGACAGAAGAGGAAAACACGTAGGCCCTATTCTTGGGGAGTTCCCAACTTGGGGGAGACGGTACTTTCCCAGAAGGACCAATGGTGGGAACCTCCAGGCCCTATAGGAAAGAGAGAGATGAGGAGGCAGGGAATGAGAAGGTGACATTGAACTAGGTCTGATAGGGCAAACTGGAGGAGGAGGACGTTTTGGAGGTGGTATGTTTGGGTTCATTATGAAAGGGATAAATTGTTAAAGGTGGGATTTCAGGGAGAAAGTATTTTCCAGAGAAAGAAGAGGTCACAAGCATTAAACCAGGGCATGAAGGTCTTTTTCTGCGGGTTCCCCTTTATCCTTTCTCTACTCACCCCCGCCAAAAAAATCCTTCTGCTTTTCATCTCAGCTTTGAGGGGGGAGGCCAAAAGGATGCCACAGTGGTCCCTGGGAGGCAGTGGTTGCCAGCGATCTATCAGGGGCAGGGATGTATGAAGCCCTCCAGTCGGCTCAGCGGGGTGGCAGCCGAGAAATCTAATTGAATTGTACTAACATCATTAATCCGCAGGGCCCCAGAGGAGGGAGGCATCTAAATTGGCATCAGGATACATGCCGAATCACTCCTGCCGTTTAAGTGGTTACAGCCCTCTCTCATTACAAATGAGGGCATCCTGGCTAGGGGCCAGAACGCCTGAGTTCTGCTTCTCACTGAGCCTCCAGATTGCTGTGCCGCTTTGTGTTATGAGCCTGCCCTCTCTGCACCTCTGGGCTCTCTGCTCTTTGCTCTGAGGGGGGATGGGGAGTCAGAAGGGCTGATGAAGGAAAGGGGAGGCACAGGGCAGTGTTTGAGGCTGGTTTTGGCTTTATTGATGGGGATTTTATTTCCAAACACCTCTGGGGACCCCTGGGCAAAGAGCTGTGGTTTGGTCCGGGTGTTCAACTTGAGGAACTTGGCTGGCCCTAACAAAAACCCCATTGAATGAGTTTAGGAGGCTCTGGGGGGGGGCCTGGCCCCAGCATGAGCAGACACCTGGTCTCTGGCTCCTGAACAAACTCTTGGGAGGATCTCCCTGCCTTTTCCCTTATTAGAATAGCTTCACAAATCACTCTACCTGTGTTATCTCATTTTCTCTCTCAACTCTGTAAGTTAGGTGCTATTCTTCTTCTTCTTCTTCTTCTTCTTCTTCTTCTTCTTCTTCTTCCCATTTTACAGATGGGAAAACAGAGGCACAGAAAGGTTAGATGACTTACCCAGGGTTATACAGCTAGTAAATGTCTGAGGCTGGATTTGAATTCACCTCTTTCTGACTCTGCTGCATCACTTAGCTACCCATCTCTATGGAGGATGCTCCTTCATTCCCATACTTATGAAGGAGAATACACAGCCCAGATTAGAACCATAGTAAGACTTAGTGAAGAAGTGCAGAAAGAGTATTGCACTGGGTCCCCCAGCCTCAGTCCCGGCCCTCCCCAGGCTCCAGGTGAGCCCTGGCCTAGCTTAGTGGGGTGAATGTGTTCTGTGGGTCAGAGACCAAAATGATGATGCGGAGAACTCAGTAGGTAGTGAGTTCTCTGTTATTAGAGGTAATATCAGAAACCTAACGACCAATAGTCAGTGGCGTTGTAGGGAAGATTCATTTTCAAGCCAGGTGTAGCTGGTGTAGCTGCCCTCCTCTACAAGCCTGTCTCTCTGAGCTGGTGGTGTAATGTGGTCGAAAGAATTCTTTTGAAGTCAGATTTTGAAGTCAGAGGACCTGAGTTCCAGTCTCAGCTCTGCCACTTCGTTAGTTGAATGACCTTGGGCAAGGGGTCCCACTACTGTGTGACTCAGTTTACTCATCTGTGAAATGATAGTTTAGATAGCTAAAAGACCTCTCCGGTCCCTGCCAACTTTAAATTTTATGATCCAGTGATTCCTGCATCCACACCCTGGCTACATTTCTCTCCAAAGCTGCTTTGCTCTTGGCAGTGAAAAAAGGTGTTCTCTCCACCTCCCCCTTCTTTCTGTTTTGGCCCTGGAAGGGATAGGACTGGTCTTATGCCACCTTTTCCCCAACTTCCCTTAGTGCCCAGATGGGAACCATGTTTCAATATTGGGGGGACAAGGGACCCCATTCTCCCAGCCCAGCTCTCATCCTCTCAGGAATCCATTCAAGTCAGACCTAAGTTCTAGCATCCAAGGATCAGGGGCCAGAGCCTTTGGCTCTGGCTAATTCCCCTCCACCCCCAAAGCCTACAGGGCAGAGACCCCGCCCTCCCCTCCTGAGGGACTGGTTGTTTAATCTTAAATCTGAGGACAAGCTCTAACAGAACCTTTATTTCCCAGGAGGAAGGGAGAAAGAACAGCGAGATCCAGAGATAAGGGAAGTAAAGGCAAAGGAGGAGACTTGAGAATGGCTTCATGTCTACAAAACAGAAATGCTATCACAGGACCCCAAAGGCCAACTCATCCATCCTCCTGCCTCTGTGGCTCCAAACTTTGGAAACATGTCAGGGCTAGTGGGGTCGAAGGGACATTGCCATTCCTAAAAGGCCCCTTGGGACAGTGAAAAGAGCCTTGGACAGAGAGTCTAGAGATCTGGGCTTGTGTCCCAGCTCTGCCATTGACTATTCGACCTTTCCCCTTGCAGGCCTTAAATTTCCCTGTCTGTAAAGTGAGAGCTTTGAACTCATTAGTCTCAAAGGACCTGTCCAGTTTGGAAGTCCTGTGATTCTGATCCCCCTCCAAAGAATTTAGAGCTGTGACTCCTTTATATTACAGATGAAGAAACTGAGGCACAGGACTCTGAATTAACTGAAGTCACGCAGATTTGAGCCCAGATCTCCTGAACTATAACCTCTTCCTATGACACTACAATACCTCTCTTTATGAGGACCAGGACACACCCCTAAAAATGCTCTCAAACTTCAGAGTAGGGGTTATCTTTCATCAGAATCTTCACATTGCACTTTTCAAATTTCCTTCATCAACCCACCCACCCTCCTTCTCCTCCTCTGGCCTCAGAGGAAACAGGTCCAAAGAAGAATAGGACCTAGCCCCACTCCAGGGTGGGTGTGGTTGAGGAAGGACAAAGGCCCCAGAAGGGAGCAGCTCCAGACAAGCAGTTCTGGCCCCAGAGGAAGGTTCCCTTCAGCTCCAGACAAGCAGTTCTGGCCCCAGAGGAAGGTTCCCTTCACCCCTTCCAGTTTCCATGACCTATTCCTCATCTCAGTCAGGCCAGCCCAAAGTGGGACCATTCCTTCTGCCCCATTCTACCATTTCTCATTATGAGAAATTGTCACCTGGCAGGAGACTCAGGCTTATATCCTGGTTCAGCTGGTGACTTGCTAGGTAAAGATACTTTTCTTCACCTCTTTTCCAGGACTGAAAAGTCTTAGCTCTGGAAGAACCTCAGAGGCTGCCTATTTCAACTTGTCCCTGATCAAGAATCCCCCCTAGACCTTGTTGAGAATGTTGTAGGGGGTAGTTCTTGTTCAGATGTAGGATGGACCAAGTGACCTCTGAGATTGAGAGTTGGGGGTTCCTCACAGTTGGTCACCCAGTCTCTACTTGAAGACCTCCAAGGGCAGGGGACTCATTACCTTTTGAGAAATCTCATTCTCTCTTGGGATAGTTCTAATTGTTAGAAAGCCTTTCTTCCTTGTTATTGTTCAGTTGTTTTTTAGTGATATCCAACTCTTCATGACCCTACTCATTTGGGATTTTTTCTTTTTTTGACAGAGACACTGGAGTGGTTTTGCCATTTCTTTCTTCAGCTCATTTTACAGATGAGGAAACTGAGGCAAAGAGGGTAAAGTGACTTGCCCAGGGTCATACAGCCAATAAGTGTCTGAAGTCAGATTTGAACTCACAGAGATGGGTCTTTTTACTCCAGGCCTGACACTCTATCCACTATGGTGCCACCTAGCAACCCCTATCTTCATATCTAACTGAAATCTATGTACCTTGTCTTTCTTTGTATCTGGTACTTAGCACAGTGTGTGGCATAGAGTAGTGCTTTAAAATTCTTATCAAAAGACTGACTAACTTCCCCCCATTGCTCCTAAGTTCTGTCTTCTAGAACCAAGAATAACAGGTATAATTCCTCTCTTATGACACCCCTTCAAATACTTGAGAATAGCTATCATGTCCCCCTCCTACATCCCCCAGTCTTCCCTAGGTTAAATATTCCATGTTTCTTAACCAATCCTTGAATGACATGTTCTCCAATCTCCTCCAATCATATTATCCTCTGGATATACACCAGCACATTAATATCCTTCCTAAAACATTTCACCCAGGTCCAAATGCTATTCCAGATGTGATCTGATCAGGGCAGAGTATGGAGAGGCCATTATCTCCATGGTCCTGGGCACCATGCATCAGATTGTGAGAGCTCCTTGAGGTCAAGGATTATCTTTTGCCTTTCTTTGTATCTTCAATTGCTTAGCACAGTGCCCAGCACATAATAAATAGGCACTTAATAAATGCTTATTGACTGACTGCTGACAATGTCTCTCACCCCCTGCCCCCAGTTCCAACAGTTACCACCAGCCTACTCTTTATGCAATGCCCAGGTACCCTCTCCTCCTTGAAGCCCTCTCTGATGCCTCTGCAGAAAATGTCCTCTCTTTCCTTGGTCTTTCTTAGAACACTCTGTCTGGGTTGCTTCACCATAGATTATACTCATTTGTGTAAATCAATTACCCCTTAGTAGATTGTAAGGTCCTCAAAGAAAAGCACTACTTATCAATCTTATTTCCAACGGGTATAATGCTTTGGACACATTGGTTCTAAATAGATGCTTGTGGAATTGAATTGAATCCTAGAACTTAGAGGAAGCTATGGAATGGCTGTGGGATAGACCACAGTTTTTGTACTCAGGATGACCTGTGTTTCAATCCTGTCGCAGATGCCTGCTAGCTGTGTGGCCCTGGGCAAGTCACTCAGACTTTCTCAGCTTCAACGTCTTCATATGCAAAACAGGGACAACAGCCCCTGCTTCATGGGATAGTTATAGGGATCAAAAGTATATACAAAACACTTCAGAAGTTTTATAGAAATATTTGTGATCATTATTCAGAACTGAAAGGCATCCAGTCTAGGCCCCTTACTTTAGAAATTAGAAAACTCAAGGCCAAAGTCACATAGATAGCCAGTCTGTGCCAAAACTGAGACTTGAATCCAGGTCACTTGAATTCTCTCTTTCCTGTGTTGATCTAAACTCCCAAAGGCCTCCCAGCCCATCTCCCCATTATCTTTCTACCTCTACTTTTCTCCCTTTCCACTACTTAGCCCATCTGTGGTCAAGGCTAGATCAGTCTTATGCTTTACTGGGAGGACTCAGAACATACAAGCTCTATTTCCATATTTCTCTTTCTCCATCTGTCTGTCAGAGCAGACTGTGCGTATCCTAATAAATGGAGATAATCCCCTGGGCCCTGGGGTCCCCCATAACATCAGGAAGGAGGAGGGGAAGAGAGGGGTGGGCCCAGAAATTGCTGTGGCTTCAGGGAGAGAATCTCCCTCTCAGGTCCCATCCCTCCCTTTTTCCAAGCAGAAAAATGCTTTCCTCCGGGGTAAGATTGGGCTGGGCTGGGTTGGGGGGAGGGGCAGAATTGGCAGGGAGGAAGGAGGGGTAGAAGTGGGAAGGGTGGGATCCTGAACTGAAGGGTGGAGGAGGCAGCCAGTGGGATAATGTCCAAGGAAAGGGTACATCTGCCCCCATCTCCTCCTGGAGGCTCCCTTCCCTTATTGAATCTCCTTATCCCTTTCTGAGTTCTCATCTTCCCCATGAAGTTTTCAATCTCTCAATGAATGAGTCTCCACCTATCACAGAACCTAACTATCACCTAACTGAGCTCCTCCTCACCTCAATAAGCTTCCTAGACCTTTAAGGAACATCAACCCCAACCTTTACTGAGTCCCTGTTCTGGCCCCCAAACCTTTCCTGAATGCCTGTGCTCACCAAGCTCCCCCCCCAATTAAAATCTGCTCTCTGCTCAAAAGCCCTAGGAGAAGAATCTGATGAAGGAATTCACACTGAGGCGTTAATGTGCTATCTCTCCCAAGGGTGTGCACACTTTAACAGCTGGGAAGGTCTTACCCTACAGGAACTGTAGTCTGATGGTAGAATCTCAGGCAAAGAAGATAACCCAGAGAGAAAGAGAGAGGGTGGAAGAGATGCCTGCTGCCTATCAGATTCCAGGCCCTCCCTTGGCCCTGGATGACTTTGGGGGAGGAGTGGCCTTTCTGGTAGATGACATGGACCTATAGGCTAGGGGAGGCCAGGGGCCACATCAGCCCCCAGATGGCTGCCGGTTTGTTAGTGAGGCTGCCCATGCTGATGAGCTGGTCCAAGGGAGGGGGGCGACTGGACTGAGGTTGGGATGGTGGGTAGGGTAGGGTTTTTTCGGCCTTAGCTCAGCTGCTGCTCAGATCTTGGCTGAAGCTGCTTCCCGCATCTTAGAATAATAAACCAACATTAAGAAGGCATTTGTCACTGAGGAAAGGAGGCAGCCGGGGCCCAGATGTCATAAACATGTGTGAGGGGCCAAGCCTGACTGGGAGGAATTTAAAGGGGCAGGGAAACCAGTTAAAGTTGGGGGGGGGGGGTGAAGTAAAGAAGGCAGGGAGGGAGGGGGAAGGGATGATGAGGAAAGGATGGGCAGTTCTCTGCTTTTCTTCCTGCAAAGGGTGGGTGGGTGGTCCAGTGGTTAAGGAGCTGAGGAGCACTGCTTTTGCTCAGCCTCACTGTTACCCATCCACCCCCGTTCCTCCTCCCTGGCCCCTGTCTGCCTCATTCTCCCCAACTGCACAGTGAAGACATCTGGTTCCTGGGTTGGAAAGGGAAGGAAGGTCTGGCTTGCTTCTTCAGAAACACATATCTTCTCTTCTCTGGGGGTGGAAGAGAAGCAAGGCCATGGGCTTCTTTTGATAACTTTATTGATAGTCAATAAGGGACTCCAGACCCTCCTTTCAAACCCGCTCCCCTGGAAGCTTTAGATGCCAGTTTGAGGCTTTATGATTGGTAGGAACTTTGGGGAAAACCCATGTGCTCTGGTTTTAGAGGACCTGGGAGTTCCTTTGTTAGAGAGGGTTCAAATTTTCCCTCTAGCACTTACTAATTACGTGAGCCTGAGTAAGTCACTTAACTGCTTTGAGTGTCTGTTTCCTCATTAGCAAAATGAGGAGGTGGCCTCCATGCTTTCCAAGGTCTTGTTGTTCAGTTGTGTCCCACTCTTCATGACCCCATTTGGGATTTTCTCGGCAGGATACTGGAAAGGTTTGCCATTTCCCCCTCCAGTTCATTTTGCAGATGAGGAAACTAAGGCAAACAGGATTAAGTGATTTGCCCAGGGTCACACAGCTAGGAAGTGTCTGAGGTCAGATTAGAACTCAGGAAGTTGAGTCTTCAGGACTGAAGCTCTATCCACTGTACCACCTAGCTGCTATAAGCTTTAGTTCTCTGAGCTTCTGATCAGTCCAACTTGCTTATTTTTCAGGTGAGGAAACTGAGACTCAGATGAGGGTGAGGATTTCTCCAATGTCACACAAGTATAAAATGGCAGAGATGACTAAGGGAAGAGTTGATCCACATAAACAATTATGGTACAAGGGAGAACACAAAGGGACAAAGGAGAAATGCAAAAAGCTTTGGGAAAATCTGAGGAGAGAAAAAGCACTTTGGACTGGGCAGAGAAGACTTCGTGGAGGAAGCATCCTCTGAACTGGATGTGGAAAGAAGAAAAGGGTTTCAGCAGGCAGAGATAATGTGGGCAGTTCATTCCTGGTCTGGGAAATAGTGTGAACAAAAATGTGGACACCAAGACCAGAGAGAGCAGGGCAAGATCTTGGGGGATAGCTGTCAGTCCAGTTCAGTTGGAATGCCCAAGGGGAAGAAGGGTCTGACCTGGATCATCCCACCCCAACTGTATAGGCAGGCCCACTGGCCTTCAGACAGAGGAAGAGGAAGAAGAGGCTACAAAGTATCAGGGATTTGAGGAAGCCTTAATAAAAGAGGACCAGTTAGAGGTTGTGACCTGTGTAGACCTAGCTCCCCAGTGGGTACACGAGTGATGGGGATATCGACCAGTCTCAGGAATGAGAAGGACAATGGGTCCTCTGGAGGTTGGTGGGGTTGGGAGTTAGGGGGAATCCAGCTCGGGAGAGAATAGCCCTGGGGATCTTCACACTCCACATTCCAACTAAACTAACCCCCTAACTTTACCCCAAAATGGCATCAACCTACAGTCTTCATGTCTTTTCAGTCTGTCTCCCCATGCCTGCAATGAGCTCCCTCTTCTTCTCTGACTATTAGAATCCTTCCAAGTTCTGCTCAAGGGCCTCCTCTTACATGAAGCCTTTTGTGACCCCGCCCCACATTCAGAAATTACTTTGTATATATTGTATATTAAATAATTAAAATAATATCATTAACAATTTACATATTTATATATTATATTGATATAATGTATTAATATATAAATTAAGAAATATATTGTTAATAAATCCAATGATATAATAATTAAATAACTTTGTATATTTATTTACTTATATACATACAAGTTATTTCCCTGGATACAATGTAAGCTCCTTGAAGGCAGGGACTTGTTTTTGTGTTTTCTTTGACTCTGTAGCCCCAATTCCTAGCTGTCACAGGATAAATGCTTGTTCATTGATAGATTGAGTTAGAAGACCTGAATCTGAGTTCCAGCTCTATCACTTACTAATCAGGTAACCAGAGGAAGTCATTTCCTCCTTTTAGAGCTAGATTTTTCCCCTATAAAGTGAGAACGATCATCCTTGTATTCCTTGCCTCACAGAGCTGATGTGAGAAAAGTGTTTCGTAACCTAAAAGCATGGGAGTCATTTCTATTATCATCCTGCCCCCCTCAATATCCTTGTTATGGGTGTTAGACTCATAGCTAATGCCTGTGAGTGGTCACCGGTGCTGGAGGGAGTTTTATGAAGCAACTCTGGGATATTCGGAGTCTTCTTCAGAAGGCCAGAGGTCTCCCATTGAACGGCACTTTGTGGCTCAAAAACATCTTCATTGGCTCCCCACTTGCCCCTATGATAAAATAAAAATTCCTTAGTCTTTTTGTTGTTATTATTTCTTTTTGAAAATCTTTGATTAATGTGCTTAAAAAACAACAAACAGCTCACCACTGTCAATTCCCAATGACTACCTCCACCCAACCCTCCCTTAGACAAATCAGTAGTTAAGCAAAGCAAATCAGCATATTGGAGCCATGTCTGACAATACTTGCATCTCTCTGCCTCCACATAGAAGATGCTTCACTGTGTTGCTCAGGATTCTGAAGTCTTTCCTCATTGTTTTCCTTATGTTACTGTGGTCGTTGTGTAAATTACACTCCTGGTTCTTCTCATTTCATTCTCATCACTTCATGAAAGTCTTCTCAGGTTTCTCTGAATGCTTCATATTTGTCATTTCTTATGATGCAATCATACTCTATTAGATCTATATAATACACATTGTTCAACCATTCCCCCTCATCAATGGGCATCTGCTTTCATTCCAGTTCTTTTTGAGAAGACACACACACACACACACACACACACACACACACATCTTGGCCTGGCACAATCTGGCTGTAACTTAAATTTACAGACTCATTTGAAAGCGATTTCCCTTCACAAACTCTACATTACCGAGGAGTTGGATGGCTGGAGCTGTTCCCAGATCTGATCCTGCGTTCTCCCAACTCTGCATTCTCAAAGACCTCCCTCATCTCCATCTCCTGGCTTCCCTGAAGTCCCAATTAAAATCCAATATTTTACAGGAAGTCTTTCCCAACCTCTCTTAATTCTGGTGTCTTTTCTTTTTTTAATTTTTTCCTCGTTTATCCTATAGTTTGCATGTATTTCTTTGCTTGTCATTTCCCCTCCATTAGATTGCAAGCTCCTTGAAGGCAGGTATTGTCTTTTGCCTCTTTTTGTATTGAGGGAGACAACATACATAAATACAAGATATATACAAAGTTGTTATTGTTCAGTCATGTCTGACTCTTTGTAACCCTTTGGACCATAGCATGCCAATAAAGAACATAGGGTTTTCTTGGCAAAGATACTGGAGTGTGGCCTCAGACACTTAACACTTACTAGCCATGTGACTTTGGGCAAGTCACTTAACCCCAATTGTCCTGCCTTCCCCCCTCCAAAAAGAACAAAAAAGATACTGGAGTGGCTTACCTTTCCTTCTCCAGTAGATTTAAGGCAAACAGAGGTTAAGTGACCTACGTAGGGTCATATAGTTAGTGAGTGTCTGAGGTTTGGGACTCTTTTTTGCTCCTGGCGCACTCTCTCTCCCCTATATTCTAAACTATGTTTATGCCATGCGTCTCTTCACTCTCCCATTAGATTGTAAGCTCTTTGAACACAAGGCCTATGCTGTTTTTATTTTTATATCTCCAGCATTTTGCATATAGTAGGCACTTAAAACATGTTTGTTGCATTGAATCATGAGGAATTATGGGGAGAAGAGGAGCCTGGGCCCCTCCCTGCCCCTCCATTCAAAGCTGTAAATAAACCAGTTCCCAGTCAGGGAAGCCATATGTCTATACCTGGGCCAAGTCCATGTGACTGTTCCAGGGATCAGGCGAGCCTGGAATGTCCAGGGGTTCAATGTTGGAGAGGGAGGCCTCCAAGCCCTGTCTGAATACAGCTCTGAGAGTATGGGTTCAGCCCAAGAGATACACTGCCCAGCCCTTCCATGTGACTTGGCTGTGAAAAATATGTCCAACCCTCTAACTGTTTTTCCCCCAGGACCCTGAGCTGAAGGTCACATTTCAGATGAAGTGGCCAAGAAGGGCTTTCCTTGAGGATCTCTTTTTAGTGCTGAAAGGACACACCAGTTCAGAGCAAAGCACATGGACTGAGGAGGAAGGCTATGGCCTGAGCTCTTCCTCCTCCTTCCATTTTAATTCAATTCCTTTCAATTCAACAAACAACTCTTTATTAACAGCTCCAGTGTCCAGTGGGGTTGGGGATACACTGATGTAACAAGGCAGTATAGTGAAAGGAATGCTGGACTTGGTATCATGGGACCTGGACCTCCACTTGCTGGATGGGTGACCATAGGCAAGTCAATTAATTTCCCTAAACCTGTTTCTTGATCTATTAAATGAGGATGAAACTATCTACTCCAAAGGCAGCGGGGTGGCTCAGTGGATAGAGCACCAGGCCTGGTGTCAGGAAGACTCATCTTTATGGGTTCTAATCTGACCTCAGACATTTACTAGCTGTGTGACCTTGGGCAAGTCACTTAACCCTGTTTGCCTCAAGTTTCCTCACCTACAAAATGAGCTGGAGAAGGAAATGGCAAACCACTCCAGTATCTTTGCCAAGAAAATCCTAGATGGGGTCACAAAGAGTCAGACATGACTAAAATGACTGAACAACAGTAGCGCTTACCTCAAAGGGTGCTGAGTCTGGAAAATGAGATATTTAGACTAGATACTCTCT
>CM053590.1:69234556-69267496 GCA_028646515.1 Pseudochirops corinnae
TCAAAACCATCACACCACTACCACCACCACCACTACCACCACCTCCATCACCATTAGCACTACCACCCACCATCACCAACCCCACCACTACCACCACCACCACCATCACCAGCATCATCAATTGGAGAGCCATCTTAGCCCAGTGGAAGGAGCATTGGATTTGGAGTTAGAGGACCTGGCTTCAGATCCAGATGTTGTTACTTAATATTCATGTAATCTGGGTCATATCACATCATTTCTTCTGGCTTCATTTTCCAAATCTATAAAGTGAGGGAGTTTGCCGCGAGGGGGCAGGGACAAGAAACGTTTCAGGTGCAGAATAATAATAGTAACATTGACATAGTGCTCACTATGTGCCAAGTACTATGCTAAACACTTTATAATGATCTTATTTGGTCCTCACAATAACCCTGGGGAGTAGGTGCTAATTATTATTATCTCCATTTCACAGATGAGGAAACTAAGGCAAAGAGAAGTCACTTGCCTGGGTGACACAGCTAGTAGGTGTCTGAGGTTCTATCTGCACTAAGGCCTTTCTGACTCTGGGCCCAGCGTTCTATCCACAGAGTCACCTAGTTTCTCCTGATGCTTGGCATCTTAAAGGAAGCAGGGAACCCTGTGGTGGAGGTAAGAAGTGAGTGCATTGGAGGCATGGGGGATGCCGTGACAAAAGCCCAGTGGTGGGAAATGGGGTGTTATCATGTGTAAGGGACAGAGAGGCTCCCAGTTCAACTGGATTGCAAGGTGTGGGAGGGGGTGTAATGTCCAAGAAGACTGGAAAGATATGTTGGGGCCGGCTTCTGAAGAGAACTTTTGTTTTCTCCTGGAGACAGTAGGAAGTCACTGGAGTCTATTGAGTAGAGGAGTCCCATGGTCAGATCCTTGATGAGTGGGGAAAATGACTCTTGGTAGCAGTGAATAGGATAGACTGAAGTGATGAGTCTTGAGACAAAGAGACTAATTAGGAGGAAGGTCTCAGGCTGACCTAGCAGTGTCAAATCAAGTCAACAAGCATTTAGTGTGACTGAATGGCATGTAGTTAGTGCTTAATAAATGGGTGGTGATTGATTAACTTGAGACCTTTTATCAGAAGGGGCCATCTTCAGCTTTGGGAGGTCAGAAAGGCTTAGTGATACAAAAGAGATTCCAGTTTTTCCTGGATCCTCTTCAGGGAGGGGGAACTCCCACCTCTTCTTGGCTCCCTTCTTTGTGCCCCAGGCTGGGCTCACAAAGGGTGGGGTAAGGGGTGCTGCTGACTCATTTCTTGGCCTGCTCTGCCACAGAGTGGCCCTGGGGGAATCAGGGAGAGGAGAGTATAAGCTGAGAGTGCCTGCCTCTGTCTCCCTAGGGCGCAGGTGTTAAGGAACTAGTCATCTGCCCACTTGGCTCCTTTTCTGAGGCACCATCCCCACCCCACCTGAGCCCATGGGGCAAGGCTGGGGAGAGGGGGAGAGAACAGAACCACATAATAAAAATACTCTCTGAGTTGGAGGGCCCTCAAAGTGTATCTAATCCAACCCATACCTGGGTGACTGAGAACTGACCACAAGGGATCACACAACCTTCATTTGAAGAGTAATGAAGGAGAATATATTCCTTCCCAAAGTAGCTGGGAAGGCACTTTTGGACAGCTGTAATTGTTAGGAAGCTTTGGTAAAACTAAATTAAGCCTAAATATGTCTCTCTACAGCTTCTACCTATGAGTTCCAATTCTACCCTCTGAGGCCAGGCAGAATGTCTTATACTTTTCCCATATGACAACCCATCAAATAATTTGAAGACAGATATTACGTCCCCTTAAGTCTTCTCTTCTTCAGGCTAGAGATCCCCAGTTCCTTCAATAAGTCTTCATATAACATGATCTGAAGGCCTTTTGCTATCCTGTTCATACTCTTGGGGTGTTTTCCAAGCTAAAATGCAGCATCTGGGACATAGCTTGGAAGTCTGGAGGTGGTTTGACCCGGGCAGGGTGCATGAGGGTCTATCATCTCTCTCATTCTGGACAAAGTAACTTGGATTCCTTTGACTCTTCGGTACCATACCACACTCACTTTCTTCACCTGAAGCTCCAGCCTCAGTCTACCTCCACTCCCTAGCTGATGGGACTGGCAGATTGAGGTGGGGAGGAGATAATGGTGGCTCTTCAAGAGGAGGGGCATTTTTGTTTTGGCTTTGGCTTTCTCACATCTAGCACATTGCCAATTAGGTGTTTTTCAGTCATGTTTATCTCTTTGTGTCCCCTTTTGGGGTTTTCTTGGCAAGGATGCTGGACTGGTTTGCCATTTCCTTCTCCAGCTCATTTTACAGATGAGGAAACTGAGGCAAATAGGGTACAATGACTTGCCTAGCTAGTAAGAATCTGAGGTCAGATTTGAACTCAGGTCATTCTGACTTCAGGCTGGCTGCTCTATCCACTGTACCACCTAGCTGCCCCAGTCTGGCATAGAGTAAGTATTGTTGAATGAAAAGCCAAGTGGAAGGAATAGAGCTGTTTATGGTAGGAGGTGGTCTTTTTCTGCCCTCTCCAGGTTGGCCTGTTCATCCAGGCACATTCAGCATCCTATCTTCTCTGGGCCCATACACCAGATGTCCAGGCCTCAGGCCTCAGGTACCAGTGGTTGCCTTCCCTATTCTCTCTAGGACAGGTTGTCCCCCTGCCTCTATATCCCCACTTCTAGCAGAACATAGTAATGACAAACCAAATCCCACTACCTCACCTATTTTCTCACTTACACTTTAGCTAACCAGGAGAGGACAGATGCCCTCTTAGTTGTTCAGAAAACTGAGATCAGAGAGAGGAAGGGATTAGAATTAAGGGATTAGGCTGAAAGTCAGATAGTGAATTGCTGGTTCTCTAGGCACCTAGAGTCAGTGCCCAGAAATGGTGCAAAGATTCCTTCTATTGTCTCTTCACCTTTCTTTCCTTCCCTTCAATCCTCCTTCCCCAATGAGGGTACCTTAGTAGAATATGAACTTTTTATTCTTCCCTCAAGGAAGTCTTTGGGCCTCAAGTTCCCCATCTCTATGATGAGACTACCTTAGAGGAAATATAGTGTCTTGGAGTTGGACAACCTGGGTTCAAGGCCTACTTACTAGTAACTGTGACTGAGCAAGTCCCTTTACCTCTTGAGTCTTTATCTCCTCTTCTGTAAATGTGGATTTCTTTTCTTTTAATTCAATTTAATTTTATTCTCAGTTTTGAATTCTCTCCCTGCTCACCCTCTCCTACCCATTGAGGAGGCAAGAAAAACAAAATCAATTACAAATATGTATAGTCAGGCAAAACAAATTCCTGCTTTAACCATGTCCAAAAAAAAAGCAAGAAAGAAAAGAAAACATGCTTCAAACTACACTCTGAGACCATCAGTTCTCTCTCTGAAGGTAGGTAACATTTCTCATCGTGATTGCTTTGAAATTGTGGTGGTTAGTTGTGTTGATCAGAGTTCCTGAGTCTTTCAAAGCTAATTATCTTTACAATGTTGCTGTTACTGTATACATTGTTCTGGTTCTGCTCACTTCACTCTGCATCAGTTCATATAAGTCTTCCTAGGTTTCTCAGAACTCATACTTTTTATGGTAATACATTTTGCAAGATTGAACATGTGTAATCTATATCCAATTGCTTACTCTCTCAAGGAGGGGGAGGTGAGGGAAGGTGAGAGAAAATTTGGAAATCGAAATTTAAAAAAAAGTGAACTCATGCCCTACATTTCTTTCAGCATAAAAGTAATTCTATCACATTCATATACGTAATAATTCATTCAGTCATAAACATGATTTCACTGGATTAGCTAGATACTTCCTGGATGAATATACTATCTCTGCCAATTCCTCATCTGTTAAATGGGAATAATGGGATCATAGATTGAGCTGGAAGGGACCTGTCATCTAGCCCATGGCTCTCTGGTTACAGATGAGGAAACTGAGCTCCAAAGGGCTTAAGTGACTTATCCAAGGTCATTCAAGTCAAGTGACATTTGAACCCACACCTTCTGACTCCAAACCCACCATGCTGTCTGCTAGACTATGCTAATATACTACCTACCTTATAGAACTGTTATGAGCAAAGTGCATTGTAAAATTTCAGGTGCCCTAAAAATGAGAGCTGTTATTGTCAGTTCATTTCACCAACACAAGCATGTCCTGAGCACCTACTGTGTGCGCGGTCCTGTTTAGATGAGACATAGTAATGACCTAATGAAGCTCACAGTCTGACAGGGAAATAAGATGCATAAATGAATGACTTTCTGACCATTTAGCTCTGGGACGAGCCCCTCCTTTTTACCTCCTCTTCTGCTCCAAGAAAGGTAGGGGATTAGAACTAGTTTGGGCAAAGACCTCCCTTTTCCACCCCCAAGTAGGAAATCACTAGACTTAGAATCAGGCCACCTGAGTTTTTGTCTCAGCCTTGCAACTAATTTCTTATGTAATATTGAGCAAATTCCAGCCTTAGTTTCCTCCTTTTCAAAATGAGGGAGATCAAACTGCATGGTTTCTAGAATCATAGAACCTATGGAGAAACCCTAAAACAGAATTCTAGAGCTGGAAGGGACCTGAGAGACCATATAATCCACCCCCGTCATTTTGCAGATTGGCACACTGAGGCTTACAGAGAAGAAGGGTCTTGCCCAAGGGTCAAACAAGACAGAGCTGAGATCATGGGTGCACATAAAGCCTGGGACAGCATGTGTTTATGCTTGGGACCAGAACTGGGGTCCTTTCTAGCTCCAAAATTCTTCCTTGTTGAGATTTTGTTCATTAGATAGAATCTGGAGTCTGATTGCCCTGTGTTTGTGCTTTGAAATTCCCTTTGCATAAGAGAACTCATAACCTCTGCAGAGCTCCCCCTTGGTTTCCTGGAGCTCTCTCCAGTTTGGGGCTGATGCAGAGGCCCACCCCAAATTCTGCCTGGAAGCACAGCTGAAACTCAACACTGGCTTGGCCTGAAATTTGAGTGAAACTGGGCCCCGGTGGCGGCAGCAGCGGCGGTGGGGAAGCTGGCTGAGTTTCCAGGCCTGGAACAGCCCCCTGGGATCTGTGATGAGCCCCCACCTGTTCCCCCACCTCGCCAGGGCACTCCTGTTTGCCCGGGGCCTGAAGGCAAATATGTTTCTACAAATTCTAGCATGCCCTGGCAGCCTGAGCTCCCAGCGCCATACCCCAGAAAGCAGCTAGGAAGTGGGGGGGGTTGGGCTGATGGAGGGAATGGGTGGCTCCAGCTGCAGCACCAGCCTCAGACCAGCTTCTCCACTAACTCTAGTGGCTACCTCCCCAAATATCATGCTTAGAGGAGGAGTCAGGAATCCTAGATTCTTTCCCCTGTCTCAGAAGTGGTTATGAGACCCTGCTGCCTCTTTCCAGGTCCCATTTTGGGGTTAGAACCTTCCCACTGATTACTGAATGATACCTCTTTCTACTTTGTCCTCCATCCTTTCCCTATCAAGAGTCACGGGTGGGGAAACTGAGGCAAGAAGTGGGCTAGAGATACTGAAGAAGGACCAGTAAGAAGGCATCTCATAACCTGGACACCAGGCTCTGGATGTTCATATCCCCCCCATACACACACACCACTGCCCCCCCCCCCCCCAGCTCCTCCCTCCCACACTATTCTCTCCAGATGTGGGACAAACGACTTTCCTGACAGCCACAGACACCCTTCCTTTTCCCTCCTCAGCCAGGGCCCTTTAGGGCTTTCCTCCAGCAGACAGCCCCCTCTACCTCTCCACCCCCATTCCTCTTTCCTTCCTTATTTCTCTTATTTCCTTCCTCTCCCCAGGACTTTGAATCTGGAGAATTTGATGTCAATCCCTGATGCTCTTTATCCTGCTCAAGGCTGAGATCCTGGACACCAGACATTAATTCCTACACTTTCCTGTGAGTCTTTGGAAACTGGATCAATTTTCCCACCTGCTTTGGGTCTCTGTTTTCTCACCCACAAAGTTAATGAAAACTTGTCTACCCTGGACTGGAGCATAGAGGGTTCTGGGGGTTTTCCCAGCCAGAGGAGTATCTGCAGGAGTAAGTGATACTAATTTGGAAGGAGTCTGGATGGTGGAGAGGGTTAAAGGACGGTTCTGTCATTCCCAGCTTCTCTCTTACCTCTTTGTGCCTTGGGGCGCTGGGGTGAGGAGAAGAGAGGGTTAGGACTTAGAAAACTTTAGTGGTGAGGAATCTGAGTGGAAAAGACCCACAACACCTGCAAGCAAAATGTTCAGGACATAAGCCTAGAAAATCTGTGGCTAGGGGCCAGGAAATTCCTTCTCTCCCAAAGCCACCAGACTCAGAGGGTAAGCTGGAGCTCAGGCAAGGGGGCAGATCCTTGAAGGCTGCTTAGGGGCAGAGGCTTGTCATCTTTCATCTGGGAGGCAGCCAGTTTCACAAAGGACACTGTGCTGACCATGGAATCTGGGAAAAGCCCTTGGAAAACAGAACAAGTCAGCTTACAGAGACTAGAAGTCAGAAGTCAGAGAAAAGGGAGATGTATTGGGCCAGAGGGGCACCAGCAGGTAGGGGTTGGGAGAAATAGAAAGCCTTTGAATAGAAAGCTGTGCTAACCCAGGCATCCTGGGCTTGGTGGCCCCATGTGGGCAGTCCATCACAGTAGGAGACAGTTATGGGAATGAATAAATTGGTTCCCAGATAGGGCAATAGTAGACAATAGCCAGGCAAGGATGGGGTGGGGGAAGGGGACAGTCAGGCTGGGATGCTTGGGGCTAGGAGAGGATCACAGTAGTAAGGCAGTACACTGTCTGCCATCCCCATGTCAGCCACCTAGGACAAAGCCCCATTCACCTTGGGTTAGTTACAGCTGTCTGTCCTTCAGTCTGCATCACCTGGAGGAGACCATCTTAGGTCCTAACAAACAGAACTACAGAGATTTTGGCCTCTGTACTCAGATGATCTGGAGTTTTGCTTGAGAAGAGGGGCCCATTTATTAAATCTAGACTCAGGATGGCTCTCTCCTCCCTGCCAGTCCACTGTCTGTCCCTTCCATTAACAACCCCCCATGGGAGAAGCTGGCCTGGGCTAGGGTCCCCGCGTAGGCAGGTGTCAGAGGCTGGCTTCCTGTCTCAGGCTCAGGACAGCAGGAGGATCCTGGCAGCCCTTCTCTCCCTTCTCTCGGTCCCTCATTCCCCAGCCTGGCTCCACCAAGGGTCTGCTTCTGAATTTCAAAGGTCCGGCTCTGGTTTCTGAATTGTGATCCCCAAGCTGGTTGGACATTAATTATATTTTCTTAGAAATCAAAATCTCTCCCTGGCCCCCTGCAAAACGCATGCCTCCCCTCTCTCCTAGCGTCTGTTTTCCATCAACTCAGAAACTTATCCAGAGTGAGGCAGACTAGTAATGGTCCCACCCGAAACCAAAGGAGAGAACAGAGCTTTCTCTCTCGGCTCCCCAGGCTCCCCTCTCCCATCCTGCACACACGCATACTTGGGCAGGCACAGGCACCCCTCAAATCGCTGAGGAGGCCACGGACTTGCAGACCTTCATTTGCATGTGTGCGCACACACGGTCACATACCCCAACACAGACAAAATCTCTGAACATGCAGTCTCCGAAAAGACCCCAGACAAGCAAATAGCCAGGAGGCTCTCTGAGAATAGCCAAGGAGTACGTGCCTGACCAGACGCACACACACAGAGACACGCGGCCCTAGGCACACGCAGAACTGATGAGGACGGGCACACACACACATAGCTTAGGCACATACAAAACTGTTGAGTATAGGCACTCACACACACACACACACACACACACAGAGGCAGGCAGGCAGACAGAGCCCCCGTCCAGAGTCACTGATACACATGCACTCAGATGTAGACTTAGATACAGGCACATTTTTGCACACTGATACATTCTCTCCCCTGATGTGTGGCATTCTCTCACTTTGACACGCTTGCTTGAGCATGCACACACACACGCACGCTTTCGTGGCTGCACTGACGCCTTCTCCCCCTCTCACACTCACACACACACTCACAGTCGCTGGCACGAAGGGCCCACAGCGCAGTGAGGGAACTCTGCCGTGAGGCCTCGCGCGCGTTGCCATGGGAACAGCGGGAGCTGTGGTAATGAACACCAGATCTGGGATTACGGATCTCCCCACTTCCCTCCCTCCCTTTCTCATTCCCCTCCATCCCCCTCCCGCTCCCCTCAGCCACCAAAGATGCTTCCCCAGAATTCAGAGTTTTCTTGGGCCTGTCAAGGGTTCCTGGCTCCATATGGGCACGGGACCATGTCAGGAGGCTATGGGAAAGATGGCTGTGGCCCCACAGACTGGGGCCTACAGCCACTTCAACTGCTCCTGAGCTCCCGGGATAGCCTACCCTGGAGAGCCCCTCATCTTTTCATAAACAGAACTGCTTGTTCTGACGGGGAAGGTAGGCAGACAGAATCAGCCCCAGGTCAGGACCTGGGGGTCCTTGCTAACTTTCTGTGAAGCTTTGGGCAAGTCATTTCTCCCTTCCAAAGCTCAGTTTCCCTTTCTGTAAAATGAGATTATCTCAAAGGTCCCTTTTGTCTAGTTCTGACATTTTCTAAGGTCCTTCTCATTTCTGGTATTCTAAGTTTTATGTTTAAGGTGTCTCCCAACTCTGACATTCTATGTTCAAAGGTGTTACCCATTTCTGACATTCTGTGTCCCAGGGTCCCTCCTAGCTCTGACATTTTATGTTCTAAGGTTCCTCCCAGTTTCGACGTTCAATGTTCCAAAGTGTCTCCTAGCTCTGACATTCTATGTTCTAAGGTGTCTCCCAGCTGTGAGATTCTGTGTTCTGGGAAGAGTGAGCTGAGGGATCAAGGTCATCTTTGTTAATAGCTCTTCTCTCTGTCCCCAGCAGCATAGGGTCCTGTACATGGCTGGAAGTTCAGAACATGTTGAATGACTTGATCTGGTCACAGGGCTGGGGTTGAGCAATATCTCCCAAATGATCTGGTGAATTACATTGTTTACAATTTCAAGATAGCTGCTCATGGTTGAGTTTATCTTGAACATTGTACATGAGCTGGCTGATGTTGGGCCTTCAGTTTTTACTGACGTTAGTTATGGCAAAGTGTTGTTGGCCTGGAGCAGTGGCGAGTCATGGTGTTTGTTAAAGATGAGTGTTTAATCCTTGTCCACTGAAAGCTTGACGGAGTCGGTTTCATCCAGTTCTTGGGCCCCAGACTAAGCCTAACTCTGGTCACAATATGAATCCCAAATTTGAGTTCTAATATTAGGCCAAGACTGAGCTCTCACCTGAGTCACATGCTGAGCCCTAACCCTGGATAGAGACTGAGCTCTGACTCTCAGCGCAGACTGAATCTCAGTACTGGCCATGAATTGGGCCTGGTCCAATCCCATTTTCAGGCTGACCCTGAAGCTTGGATGCAGATTAAACCCCAATCCTGAACATAAACCATATCACATACTGAGCCCTAACCCTAGAAGCAGACTGAGCCCAGAGCCCAAACACAGACCCAGCTCTGAGCTGGACCCAGACTTAACCTCCTATAGCCCATCTAAGTCTGGTAAGAGAATGGAGGTAACACAGTGTCCCCTCTTCCCACCACCAGAAGTACAATTCAAAATGAAGACCACTTAACAGGAGCTCAGGAAATTTATTTTCATTACAATAAGTTATATAGGCATATATATATATATATATATATATATATATATATATATATATACATACAATAGTTATATAGGCATGTTCCTATGTTTTTTTTCAGGAGGGTGCCAGAGTATTGGACTCACCCATATTGGGTGGGGTTAGTCTCAATGGACTTCTTGGAGGAGGTGAGTTTTGAACCTAGTGTGTAATGACCCTCGTGGAAAGGGAGATGGTGGCTATCCCAGGTGTGGGGAGTAGCTCCAGCACAGTTTTCTTCATCTCTGAGTACCTTCTGGATTTCCTCTGCCTCAGAAAATCTTCACTTTGGGTTATTGGGTAGGGAAGCCCATGACATTGGAAACAGATATCTGAGGGCTGTAAAGTTTCACTGACTATATACCAAGGCCTGTGACTATCTTCCCTAGAGCCCAAGGCATGCTGCTGACCTTGGCTCTCCGTCTTGTGAAGTCATACCTGTGAGTCATCTCACTAGAAAAAGAGGGAGAAGCTGAGTCACAGAAAGAGGCCTCCACCAATGAAGAATTGTCCCCTAGGGAACTGGAGCTTGACTTTAGGGCTCCAGAAAAAACCCTGCCCTGACCCTACCTAGGAAAGGGGAAAGGGGAGAGGGAAGGAGGGAAAGAAGGAAGTCTTAGCAAACAAGACAAGTCAGATCAGGACAGTGTTAAAAGGGTGAAAGGAAATTCCAGGAGAACTTGACTGTATTAATTTCAGAAGCTCAATAGTTCATGGTGAACAGGGGCGGCATGGTACAATGGGGAGGGGATGGTATCAGATCACCATATCCACAGTGAGAAGGAAGTCAACTCCATCCAGAACAATGCCTGGGTATTATATTCATACCTTCCAGGAACTCTACCCTAATCCAACCTCCTGCATGTACCTGCACTCACACCCCAATCTGCACGTCTTTCATCCTTCACCAGGTTAAGTGGGGGGCATGAGATTTCTCCCTACCCTCCCTCCCTGCCCAGATCCCAAACCACACTCTCTCAATCTAATAAGTGTTTTGCCTCTCTCCCCTTCCAAGCTCATGTCAGTCCAGGTGGGAAGAGGACCCAGACTATTCCCAAAGGATAGGACGCAGATCCATTCAGATCCAGCTCTCTGCTCAATAATCTAGCATCAGGAACACCAGCATAGTTCCCAATCATTGGCATCTGTTTCCCAGGATCCTGTCTTTCATGGTGGTCTGGGCAGACAAGGACTCTTGGGCTCTATTCCTAACTCTGCTATATATGGATAATAGTGTTGGTGAAAGTGATGCCAGGGATGTTGATAATGGTGATGGTAAAAGTCAATAGCGATGGTCATGAAGAAGATGGTGGTGTCATAGGAGATGCCAATGTCAATGTCAATGGTGATGAAAACAATGCTGCTATTGATGGTGATGCTGGTGGTCATGGGGATGATGATGGTGTTGACAGTGACAATGAAGCCAACAAACCATCATTACCTTCTCCACTTAATTAACTGTACAACCTCTAGCTCTACTTAATCTCATTATTCTTCTGGAGGCACTGGTTTAACGATTGAGATCCTTCTATTGCCAACCATTTGTGAAAAAATTCTGACTTGGGCTTTAAGCTTTTGCTGACTATTAAACCGTTAGTTCCTTCATTAGATTGTGATCTCCTTAAAAGCAGGGACTGCTTTTTGCTTTTTCTGTTTGTTTCCACAGTGTTTTAATGGCATATAGTAAGAGGTGCTTAATAAATGGTTATTGACTGACTAATCGGCTTTCTCAGCTTTGGGGGCACCAGCTCCTCCTTAGAAAACAGTCCAAGGTGCCTTGTCTTTGGCCTTCTGATTCTTGTCTTTTACTACATTCTGACCCTAATTGTTGAATCTCAAATTCAGGCGTCCATCCTCCTGACCTTTGTGGCTCCTTAACCCACTTGGCTTCCTGAACTCCATGATTGACCCCGTTCTGGTCCCCATTCACTTTCTTCCCTTCTTCTGCCCCTGCCCCAATCCCTGTATGCCCCAGGCTAATATCTACTCCCTTTCCGCTTTCTTCTGGTCTGCCACACATTCCAAAACCTGAGAGTGGGGGTCCCCCTCCCCACTGATTGTTTACAAGGGCAAGGAGAATCTATGAATCAGGAAATAATACATCAGGGGAAGGTCGTTAGAAACCTATATAAAAGGAAACTTGTCTGACCCAGACTGGATGGTGCCTGAGCTTTCTAACTAAACCTTTAGTGAACCTTCCCCATGCCTGGTGAGGCCTTAAAGGTCCTCAACAGCATCTGGCTCCCACCTGGTTCCCAGAAGAGAGTGGAGTTCATCCTCCCAGAACGCTCCCATGGCAATTGGAGAATTCACTTCCCTGGGCTTTCAATGCCAAGCTCCCTGGGTCCGTTCTATTATCCCAGGCTCCCTCTCAGGCAATCAAGAAGCCTCCTAAAGGCATGACAGGTTTGGGGGCATTCCACCCACATGCCTGCCTAATCACAGATTCTCTAGCTTCCCATCCCCCCAACCACGGGAAAGACAATGAGATATAAATAGATCTCACCACCTCAAAAATAGAATATGCTATTCCCCCCAAGAATATCCAGAGATAAGCCCATCCCTCCACACGGACACTTCAGTGCTAGCATCAAGACTAAGGTCTTGAGACTGAAGGGATTTTAGAACTCTACAAAGGCAACCTGCTTCTTTTACTTAGATTCGAAACTGAAGCCCAGGGAAAGGAAATGATTGGCTGAAAGTCACCTGGCTAGGAATTAGTAGAAGTAGAATTTGAACCAGGTTCTCTCTAAATCACCACAAGTGCACAGTGTAGACCTTACTAAACATAGTAAACCTTTAATATAGCTTGTGACATGACATGAGCCCTGGCCACTGAGAATATGGGAGTGATAGAGTGCTCTGGAAGCCAACTTCCTCTGTCTATCAGGGATGGTCAATTCACCCGACGTCAGCCATCTAGTCAATGGCCTTTGTGGATGAGTAGGTGGGGATGGGACAGGGACTCCAAGTTTATCAAAGATTTTTGGGTGAATCCAATTTTTCTTGACCAGTTGGTACATGAGTAAGACCCAGGGGCTGAATGCTTGGCATTTTCTTGCCAACAGGAAGTGTGGCCCAGTAGGGAGAACCAACCATAGACACAGAAGACCTGAGTTCATGGCTTGGCTCCAACATGTATTAGCTATGGGCCCCTGCATAAATCATTATTCTTCTGCAATTATTTCATTTATAAAACAGGGATAATAATAGGTATGCAGTTTTCATGGCTGAGATTTGGAGAAGAAAATGCTTTGTAAACTTTTGAATACTATAGAAATTCTGAAGGTGGTGGATCTGGTCCCCATCGGACTCCTCGGATAGGATAAACCAATGGTTCTCAAACTTTTTGGTCTCAGGAAACTTTCTTTGCTCTTACAAATTACTAAGGATGATTTCCCCACCACCACCATTACCAAAGAGTTTTTGTTTATGTGAGTTATATCTGCTGATATTTACTATATTATGAAAATAATTTTGACCTCACAAACCCCCAGAAAGGGTGTCAGGGACCTCCAAGAATCCCCAGACCACACTGTAGAACATGGTGGAAAGATACTGGTTGGCATGAGAAGCAGGAGATCCAAACCATAGTCCTAGTTCTGCCCCAAATAAACTCTGTGACCCGAGAGATCTGGAAGGAACATCAGAGGGCATGTAGTGTAACCTACAAGTGAAATAAGAATCCTTCTCTCTGACAAGGTCCATTCAGTGGAAGAGCTCTCAGGTCCGAGAGCCTATGTTCAAATTCTAATGATTCTGACCTTGGCCACTTCAGGAGTATCATTGAACCTCTGTATTTCTTCCCTATCTATAAAATGGGGGTTTCAGAGCAGGTAGCCCTCAGGACCCTCTCTGGCTCCATGATCCTGTGACATCCTCCAGTGAGAGACAGTGAACTCACTCTCTCCAAGAGGTTCATTTCACTATTAAACCAGCCTAAAGGTTAAGAAATTTTTCTTTTCACCAGGGATTCTTAGCCCAGGGTCCATGGGTCCTTGGATAGTTTTCAGGATGTAGATCGGGAAAAAAATATATCTTTATTTTCCCTAACTTTAGGTTTCCTTTGTAATCTTATGTTTTATGTATTTAAAAACATTATTCCAAGAAGGATTGGCTTCACCACGGCACAAAGCAGGCTAAGAACCCCTGCCTTACTTATATAGAGCCTAAATCTGCCTCTACCATTTCCCCCCTTTGTTCCTACTTCTGACTTTTGGAGACAGGCAGAACAAGTGGAATCCCTCATCTCTGTGACAGACCTTCAAATATTGGAAGACAGCTAGCTATCATGGCCTGCCTGAGTCCCTTCCCCTCTCTGCACCCAGCATCATCATCATCAGTGAAATGAGAAAATGGGCCACCCCTTGGGATGCTATTCTGGGGCAGAGGATGCTGGCTGGGAACACACCTCTCTCACCTCTTGTGAAGGTCACCCAGAAGTCAGAACGGGGCACGATCCAGGAGGACGGAGGTGTAGGGGCTGAGGGAGTGTGTAGGCAGGGGGCAGGAAATTTACCTTGGCAGTACCACATCAGCCCCCTTTTCTGCTGGGAGCTCCCCTGTGTTCTCTGTTTCTTCCCCTGATGCTGCATCCCAACTTCCCCTGCTTAGCTTACAGAAACCTGTCTCTCTAACATTCTCCTCCCCACAGAGACATGTCACCATGGCAACTAGCCAGCCAGGGATCAGGAACCAGAGGAGGCAGCTCCCTAAGGGGAAGAAAAGTAGCATCACCAAAATCACATCCCTGAATAGAAGTCCAGGATTCTGTACTTCCTAGCTGGTCTCCTTGCCTCCTGTTTCTGTCCCTGCAGCTCATACTGCATACCTTCCCATGGAATCTTCCTGATGCGCTGGGTTTACCATGTCACTCTCTGATCAAAAACTTTCAGTAATTTCTCATGGTTACCTGGGATAAAGTTGAAACTCCTCAGTCTGGCGTCCAATAAGTGGACCTGGCATTTAAGGCCCTTTGCAGTCTCCAACCTCCCTTTTCAGACTTAAAGCAAGAACCCCAACCCTCTGATCCTCTCCACACACTCCATATTCTGGTCAAACTGGAGTACTGGCTGCTACTTGCTCTTCCTCAGGCCTGTCTCCTTCTTTGGCACCTTCCCTATGCTTCAAGACAGATTTGCCTCCTTCTCTGCCTGTAGGGGTCCACCTTGAGGACCCAGATCTTACTCCTTCTCTTTCAAGCAGCCTTCTCTGATGCCCCAAAACAAAAGTCCTTCTTCCCTCTCAGGCTTTCCTCCGGCACCTTGTCCAGATTGCTCTAGACTTTTTTGTACAAGGCTGTGAGAGGTAGGGTGCAGGGGCAAAGTTATCTTCCTCTCTGTCTCCCCAGGGCCTTGTATACAGCAGGAACTTAATAAGTGCTTGTTGATTTGAATCAAGCAGTCATGGTGGGGCTAGGCACATGGAGCCAACTGGACTCCCTTGTGGGGAACACCTGCTACACCTGTGATAGAGATTCCCCACAGTAGCAATGGGCATGGCAAGGGGCATGAATGTGGGGGCCTTCTCTACATGGATCTATGAGTGTGGGCATGCATCAAGATAGCCCATGTCCACATGAAATAGATTCTCTGTACTTAACCAAAGGGCCAGAGGCCCAGTCCAGACTGCCTGAAGAAGCTTTCATTGCAAGGTTCAGTGTGAATGATGGATTTACAGAGATCAAAAACTCAACAGAACACTGCCTGCCCTCAAGAAGCTTTTGTTCTGTGGAGTACAGCTGACTGGAATAAAAGAAGGCCCTGGCAGAAGCAGCTATGAGGGGGGGGAGGAAGGACAGATACTACAGAGCCTTCGTGTGGGTTCACAGATACACAGGAATGTACGCAAACATGTTCAACACAAACAGGTTTAACACACAAGAGTGTGTGCAAACATGTTCAACACACGTTAACAAACGTGTTGGCTCCTCTTTGCTCAGGCCCCCATGCACAAGCATGCCCACATACCTGAACCATGTACAATGATGATCTCCCTGGCTCACATGTCCTGGTCAGACACACTGCCTCCCTCAAGCACCCTCTGTCTGATACATACAACCTCGCATACACGCTAGACTGGCCATGTACCAGACTTATCCATGTGTGCTCACGTACATGGTCTTACAGGCTCATACAATGTATGCTCAATAACATATCACACATGTGTCTACACACCCTCCCGGCAAGGGCTACAAGCTGAACACGTTTCCAGATGGCCTTTTACGACTAGTGGCGTACTCTTGTACATGTGTGCACAGGACTAGGTACACACACACACACACACACGCATGCCCACAAATGTGTAAGTACAGGCACTATTTGTAAAGCATGCCACATACACACTCACACTCATACAAAAGCCCAAGATGTCCCATTCATTACTGCACAGAGGCACAGGGATGCACATTCCCATGTATGCAGACTCTTACACAATTGCATGTACACAGGCTCACAGACACCCTCACACTCACACACGTGTCCACACAGACTCACTCACGTACAGTCTCTGCGTGAGCCCCATCCTGGCTTTCCAGCCCTCCTATCCCTGAGCTGGAGCCCGACACGTTCTATCTCTATGGCTCTCTGTGGCATTTCCGTGTGATGGTTAAAGGTTTCCCGGCTCCCAGAGCGGCTCATTAAATAGGTTAAACATGACGATTTGATTTACTTTCTTTCCTCTTCTGAAACAGAGTTTCCTGCCAGGGCCTCCCCCCACCCCCATGTCTGACGGCTGGTTATTGCGAGGGGCCCTGGGGCCTCCTTCAGTGGGACTTGGGGCTCATTCATCAGTGAGACTCTGGCTCAGTTGATCCATTACCTGGAACAGGCATGGAAGGAGGCCAGGAGACCTGGAGGCATGAAGGCTGCTTGGGGGCCAGAGGGAGCCTCAGAGCTGAGTTCTCTGTGTGGGCCTCAGAGTTCCATAGATTAATAGGATTTAGAGCTGGAAGGCACTTTAGGACATACGACATGGAATGTCCAAGTCGGGAGGAGCCTTCCTAAAACCAAACCTCTGATGACTTTGTTCAGCTCTGCCTCACTAAAATCCAATTCACTCCTAAGTCAAGACATCACCTGTGATGTCATGGTCCTCTCTGAAAACGAAAGACAACCAGCCAACTGACCAACAGGGAGTAAATAGCTATGCCACAATCTGAACCCAGAGCCTTCAGTTCTTGTGATCTTTCAACCCAAGCTGCTGGCACAGAGATGAGGGAAGGCTAGGACACTGGCTGGGCTGAGGGGTTATGGCCTTTCTGCCCATAGTTCTACCAAGGATCAGAGTCACCCGCTAAGCCCTGAAGAAGAGGCTTAGAGCGGGTCTCTCACCCACTTTCCAGATTGGATAAATGGAGACCAAGGAGTCCTTCCTTTGCTTGGGATAGGAGAGGGGATCCCCACTGGTGAAATCACTATCTTGAGTCCCAGATTGTCCACATGTGAAACGGGGAGAAGGGAAGTAACTGCAATAAATTATGATGGTTCTGGAGAAAGCCAGCTATGAGGAGATTCTTACTTTGGGCCCTTTACAATGATTAGCATGCAAAAGAGCCCAAAGGTGGGCCATCCACACTCCATTTCATCCAACAAATAGTTAAGATCAGCTATGTTCAAAGCCCTGGGCTGGGTGCTATGGGAGCTACAGTTTTGTTAAGCTCTTGCCCTCCAGGAGCTTACAATCTAGTGGACCCCAAACACAGATAATTATAAAACAGTATCATTATGGTAAATGCAGGAGAGGGGCAGCTAGGTGGTGCAGTGCATAGAGCACCAGCCCTGGAGTTAGGAAGACCTGAGTTCAAATCCAGCTTCAGACTCTTACTAACTGTGTGACCATAGGTAAATCACTTAACCCCAAATGTGTGCATGAGAGGTGTGAGTGCTGAGTACAGTCCTAGGAGAAAGGGTATCATGACAGAGGAATTCGGGGAAAGTTTCTTATGGGAAGTGATGTTTGAGTAAGACTTTAAAGGATAGTTAGAAACTTAAGTGGCAAAGAAGGAAAGTGGGGACATTCTGACATAGGGTACAGCATGGGCAAAAGTGTGGAGGCAGGAAAGTACAATATTCAGATTCACTAGAACATGGACTGTTTGTGGATATCAGGGAGATTAGGAGGATGAGTGGCATCATATCCAGGCAGAAGAGTTTGGACTTTATTTGGTACAAGATAGGAAGCCATTGTTGGGTTTTTCCCAGGGGAGGGACATAACCAAGTCTACACCTCAGGAAAGTTTATTAGACAGCACGTGAAGAATGGAAGAGAGGGGAGAATCTGGAGGTGGGTGGTGAAATGGAGCCTGCCATGGGTTTTGGGTTTTGCAGGGGTGGGGGGCAGTTGGAGTGTGTCCAGGCTCCCTTGCTTCAGGCCTTGTCTCCCAATAAACTGGACTATCCTAGAGAGATGGGATCAGGTCCTGCGCTCCTGTACCGCCTGGCCCACACAGCACTGAAGCATACAAGAGGCCAGAAATGATTTTCTCTGAAGCTAAGGCTGTAAAATTATGTAGACATTCTAAAAGCTAAATGAATTGTAATTAATTGTAATTTAACAGCCTCTGAATCAAACAAGCAACACTCAGAGGGGTGGAAGGATGCCAGCCTTTGGGGGATCCCCGCAGTGGGGGCTGGATACAGGAATGAATCAGTCCTGACAGTCAGCATTTTCTATCCCCTCATACCTGCAGGTGTCTAGTCATTTGCTTAGAAATGTTGAGAGGAGACAACGGATGAGCAGATTCAGATGAGCCCTCAGGAAGCTTACAGTCTTGGGGAGACAGGAGGAGCAGCCCCAGACCCTGCACTCAGGAAGCTCATCTGATGAAGGTCATAAGAAAAGTAGAGACTTAAATCCAGAGCTGTTCAGAGGCTAGAGAGATCACTTCTGCCTAGGGAAGGTCAGGGAAGGTTTCTTACAGAGGATGAGTTTTGAAGGTAAGCCTGGAACTAAACTATTAGATGGCACAATGGATGAAGCACCTGGCCCCAAGTCAGGAAGACTTGGGTTCAAATCCACCTCAGACACTTACTAGCTGTGTGACCCTGGGCAAGTCATTGAACCTTATTTGGCTCAGTTTCCTCATTTGTAAAATGAGCTGGAGAAGGCAATGGCAAACCCCTCCAGTGTCTTTACCAAGAAAATCCCAAATAAGGACACAAAGAGATGGAAAAGACTGAAACAATGAAACAACAAAACTGTTGCATGGAGTGTGTTACATGGAGTGCAATGCCAAGTCAGGAGGCATATCCTGGAGCTGACCCTGTCTCAGGACTAATCGAGGCGTCCTGGCCTCCAGCCCCGGGTCTCCTTCCTGGGTCTGGAGTCATTAGTGGTCCTGTGTCTTCCATTCTTCATCACCTCTGGTCTCTGCGCCACTCTCTCCTCTAATCTACCCTGATCATTGCTGCTGAATCGGTATCCCCAAAGTTCAGAATTGCAAGAAACCTTGGAGTTCACCTAACCCCACATCCCTTTATAAACAAGGCCACACAGGTAGTTAGTGGGAAGAGCCAACAAGGACTCTGACTCTGAATCCACCTCCCTTTCCATTTTAATACACTGGCTCCCCACCATGTGTCACTCCTCTTCTCAAAAATCATCTGTGGCTCCCTATTGTCTCTAGGGCAAAACACAGACTTCTCAGCCTGGCATTTACAGCCCTCTAATATCTAGCTCCAGACTTCCTTTCCTGTTATTCCTTTCAGGAACTCTCCATCTCCCACCTCTATGTCTTTGTCCAGGCTGTTCCCCATGCCTGAAATGCACTCCCTTACCACATCCACCTCTTAGATCCCCTAGTTTCCTTTAAACCTTGGTGCAGGTGCTTGTAGGAAGCCTTACCTGATCCCCTTAGTGAATCTCGAGGTCCTTCCTTGATTGAGTATGCTTTTAATTTGTTTGCATATTGCATACTGCCCTCCCCTCCACAGTAGACTAGAAGTCACCTGAGAACCAGGACCATTTTTCTCTTTGTATCTCCAGGTACTGAATAAATGATTATTGAATTGAAATGGCCCATGACCCCCACTATGGGATCCCCCTGAGTATTTGTCACCAATCAAATGACCAAAGGAGCACTTTGCAAACACTACCATATGAATGGGAACCCTTCATTGTCTTCCAGGAACACAGGGCCATGGCAGTGCCCTGTGGCAATGCCCTGCTAGGCACAAGGCCGGTCCTCATCTCATCTTCTCTCCAGGCTTTCACGAAGCTTTTCCTTGTCTTCACTTTTCAATCACCTGAAGAACTCCCTAGTAAAGATACATCTATGTCCCCTCCCATCACCCCCTTCCCTCCCTCAGTGTAGTGGGTAGATTTCCAGTCTCAGAATCAGGAAGACAGACCTAGGTTTGATCCTTCCCCTCCCCCACCTTCAGGGAAAAGAAAAGAAACATCAATACTTATTAGGTACAGGACATCTCTGGCCCTCAGCTTCCTCACCTGCAGAATGAGAGGGTCATTTCTAGCTCTAAATCTGATCCTCCTCTTTCTTCCCCTTCTCTTTGTTATTATCAATAATAACAATTCGTATTTCCATAGAACTCAACAGGGTAAGTGGTAGGAACCCCATTTTATGTATGAGGAGACTGAAATTCAGAGGCAGTGACTCACTCAGCGTCACAAAGCTAGTCAGCAGCAGAGCCTTGACTGTAATAACAACAGCAGCATCTGCAGGGACAAGAGAGAATATGACTTGCCTTGGCTGGCACAGGGAATCAGAGCCAGGGCTGAAACTCAAAGGACACCAAGTTCAGGGTATTTTCCATTGCACAACATTGCCCCCCCTGTCCCCACCCCCTGCCTGAGTGTCCCAGGGCTGCTAGGGACAGAACTGCACCAGAGATTCTGAGAACAAGCAATGGAGGCAAGGGCAAGGGAGGGAGCCGGAGGGGAGGCAGCTGCCTGGCTGCAGCCTCAACCGGCCTCACAGCCCAGTTTAGGAGGCCCTTCCAGCCAGTGATTGACAGGAAGGTACAAGGTTCCTGTAGCTTATGGAAAGGGGATGGCAGTGGGCGAAGTGTGAGCGTTCAGGGAAGCTGATACACAGATAAGGATGGAGGCGGGAGTTGTCTTCCACTGAGAATTTCTTGTTTCTATTCCCATTAAAGTGGTCCTTACAAGTCTGAGCTTCCTAATTCTAGTTCTTATCCGGCTTTCCTCTTCCTGGCCCTAAACCAGACCCTGTCCCCTTTTATTCTCCCTGGGCAGGGTCCCCAAAGCATCTTTCATTATCCTAGAGAAATCTCCCCTTCTACCTGGAATGGTGCCCCTCCCCCCCTCTCTTTCTCCCTCTACTCTCTTCCTTTCTCTCCCTCTATTTATTCTCTCTCCTCTTTCTATTCTATCTCTCCCTCCCCCTGTCTCCCTCTTTCCTCTTTCTCTTCTTCTCTCCCTTACTCTTTCTTTTCTCTTTCTCTTTCACCCTCTACTCTCTCCCCCTTTTCTCCCTCTATTCTCTTTCCCCTTCTCTCTTCCTTCTCTCCTCTCTTTCTCTCTCTCTCCCCCTCTCCTTCTATTCTTTCTCCTCTCCCCCTTCTTCTCCTTCCCTCCTTCCCTCACCTATCTCCCTTTTCCTCTTCTCTCTCCCTCCCTCTCTCTTCTCTCTCTCTCTTCTTTGTCTCCCTTTGTCTCTCTCTCTCTCTCTTTTTCTCCTCTTTCTCTTCTCTCTCCCTCTCCTTCCCTCCCCTGTGTCCCTCTTTCCTCTTTCTCTTCTCTTTCCCTCTCCCTTCACTTCCTCTCTTCTCTCTCTCTTCTCTCTTCCCCTCCCTCCTCTTCTCTCACCCCTTCCCCCTTGTCTCTTTCTCCCCCCACATCTCCTCTCCTCTCCTACTCTTTTCTTTCCTTTCCCTCTTCTCTTTCCTCTGACTTTCTCCTTTCTCTTGTCCTCCTCCCGCCCCCCTTCTTTTTTATTAAGCCTTTTTAAAACCAGCCCTCTTTCCCAAAGCAGGAAATTGCCTTTTGCCAAGATTAAATGGGCCTGAACGGGGCCAACGGGGAAAAGCAGAGCAGAGTTCTCTGTTCCCAATCCCCAGCCCCCAAGCAGGGAAGGTGGGCCTGAGAAGAGTGGCAGGGTGAGGAGAGGCATGTGGACCCCAGGGGCAGCTACAGTGGGGCAGAGCCCAGAAGACTGTACCCAGAGCTGATCAGGGCCAGATCTGGGGAGAACCAGGGGGCTATTTCCTACCACCGAGATAAAAACCAGAAGGTCAAGAGTGCTACTTCAGGGTAAGTTTGAGAAATGGGGCTGGGCTGACAAATCCCTCCTCCTAGAGGAAGCCTTCCTGGACTAATTTTACCCAATGATGATTCAGAATTGGAAAAGACCTGAGAGACCATGTAGTCCAACTTATTCAGTTAGAAGCAAAATGGTACATGTATGTCTTTTGTTTGCACATCACTCTCTTTTTTTATGCTCTATCTCTCCCACCCTCCTTATTCCTTCATTGAGCTCTTTCTTATAATGAAGGGAAGAAAAAAGCAGTTCCGTAAACCCCTCAGTGCGGGGAAGCAGTCTGATGCCATGGAAGGAACATTCACAGCAGAGTCCGAGGCCCTGAGTTCAGATCCCGCCTCTAACCCTTACTGTCTGTGGGACCCTGGCAGGTCTGGAGACTCTCCCACCTCTGCTTTCCCATCTGTGACACAAGCGTGAAATCTGTGAGCCCGCAAGCAGAGTCTCTGACAGTCTATGCAATATTTCATTCCCACCTCTGCAGAGAGGAAGAAGGGATATGTCTTGCTCAGGGCTCCAAGGGTTGGGGAATAACCCAAGACTTCAATCTTTTCCATCTTCTGAACACCAATGAAGAGTTGTAAGTTCGGAGGGGACTCTGTGCATGTCCCCCGTTAGGGGCCCATCGAGGCTGAGGTGGCGAGGTGAGGGGAAGGATGGGAGAGATTTTTGAAACCATTTTAACACTGGAATGGTTTCTACAGGGCATCTCCTCAGAGGCAGGGGGATGGATGACCTCTGGGTAGCCCCTTCCATCTGGGGAAATTTCAAGGTTGCCCCAAACAGGAGGCAGGGGACTTCTCTCAAACACCTGATTCTATTTGAGGGTTGGGGAGTGGGATACAGCTCTGGGGGGATGGGAAAGGAAATGGGTAATGGGTAGGTGAGAGAGAAGGCCTGTCAGAGATTAGGACCTGCTGATGAGACAGGAAATGAACAGTAGGAAGGCACCCAAGGCCGGTGGGGGCGCCTGGGGGAGCTGGGGGAGGGCCCAGGGTCACTCCTGGTGCTAATGACCTGGAAACAGAGCTGAGATGTAAGAGGGGTGGAAGGTGAGGACAGGAAGGTAGGAGGTTCAGTGGGGCTGAGAAACCACAGACCAAGGGTCAGGCTGTAGGGCTCCCAGCTCATGTTTGAGCCCCTGTGTCAATAGCACTTTTAAGATTTACAAAGCAATTTCCTTACAATAATCCTTTCAGGTAGGTAGTACAAGTGTTAATTCTCCCCTTTTTAGAGATGAAGAAGTGAAAGCTCAGAGAATTTTTAAGCAACCAATAGGTGGAACAATATGTCTGGGATTAGAGGATGGTGAGCTAACCTCTAAGGTCCTTCCTATCTCTAAATTCTATAATCTTCTGACAAATGATTTACCCAAGGTCACAAAGCTGATAGGTAGTTCAAATAGAATTCAAATCTTCTAGAAGTACATATTACCTTCTCAGACTTTAAGTCCCCCAAGGGTAGGACCTTCTTTTTCTTTACATTTATGTCTAGCATGGTACTTGACACATATACAGCAGGTACTTACTAATTACTGATGGATTGATTCTGATTCTAAATCCCATGTTCCTTCCACTCTAGCATGAAGGGTTGGGTTTTTGGAGAAGGGATTCAAGTAGGCAGGGAATCTCTATCCCATGGGTCCCTTTTCCTGGGGGGCATAGAGGGAAGAAGGCAGTCATTTGGCTGGGCTGACTTCACAGGGGTCACCGTGTGTATTTGAGAGGCCCCAGAGAGGCTAGTTATGTGGTACAGGGGAAAGAAACTCAATTTGGAGACAGGGAATTTAGCCCCAATTTTGCTACCTTGTGACCACAGGCAAGTTACTTCCCTCTCTGGTCTTGTTTCCTCATCTGTGAAATGAAAAGGCTGTACTAGAACCAGAGGTTCAAAGCCTGGGACCTGGGAACCTGTTTTTAAAAAAAATATACTTTATAACTATATTTAAATATAATTGGTTTATTTTGTAATTGCGTGTATTTTATTTTATGCAGTTAAAAATGGTTTTCTGAGAAGGGCTCCATAGGTTCAACAGAGTGTAGTGGGGATCCATGACCCACAAACAAGGTTAAGAAATGCTGTTTTAAACCATCTCTAAGATTCCTCCCCAATCTATCATTCTTCGTTCTTTGGCTAAGGTAGGGCAAGGGGAGGTGTGAGCAGATGCGTGATGATGCCAGGCTACTTCCCCCTCTCTCTCCACTCCTTCCTCCCAGAAAGCTAGCCCGAAAATACTCTCCTCCCCCCCCCCCCCAATTCCCCAGCAAGGGGTGGCAGATGGAATCCAGGTGCTCAGGCCAAGATGGTTTGAAGCTGGGGCCTAGTCTTCCTGATTCAGCCTCTGACTTAGGGCTGCTGGAGGTCCTAGACTGTCCAGACAGCCTCTGATCTTCCTTCAGCCTGTTCATGGGCCTCATGGGCCCCACTGCCAGAGAACAGCCACATCTGGCATTCTTGCAGACGTGGGCTCTGGAACCCACAACTTCTTGTGTCATCAAAGCCCAGACCTCAGCTGGTCCAGATGTAAAAAGGGAGGAGTGGGGGAGTGGCTATGCTACATTACTGACTCCAGAGGAGTTAAGCGAGGTTACATAAATGTAGAGAGTCGTGGAGGGGCTGAGGTAGCCTGTCAATAATCAGTGGCAGTCAGGTTCCCCATTATCGGGCTATGCAGATTGGGGGAGGGGCAGAGAACATGTTTGACCCTAAGCTCCATTTCTTTGGCCCCCAGACTTCTTCAAGCTTGGTCATCAGTTTGTGCCAAGCAAGGCCATTCCAAATTGAGGGGTTGTATGCTGAGAAGATAATTGAATCTGGCAGCCCAAAGACCAGTGTCCAAGATTCATCTCTATCACTTGCTTCACACCAGGAAAAATCATTTCCCCCTTCCTAAGCTTGTTTCTTCATCTGTAAAATGGGAATAAAGATCTTTGTATCTAGGCCATCTCCCAGGGGTGTTATCAAGAAGCTTGGAAAATAATGACAGAAGAAAAAGAGATCAGAAGGGGGCACAAACCAAACTGATGCATTTGTTGTTACTTTGTTAAAGCAAATTAAGCCATTAAAAAAATGTCAGAAATAATTTGGTAATTGTGGTTTGCTTTTTGTTTTATTTAAATGTTGGAGTTCAGGATTTTTAGAAATCTTTTAAAAAGTGTTTTATAACCTTTAAAGTTCAGTAAAGATGATCTTAGTTCTGTGTTCAACATTAAATTGACCTGTGACCCTGGCTAAGGCAATTAACGCTGTGAGCCATGATTTTCCCGTCTGTAAAATGGGTATTACAATACCCCCCTTCAGAGCTTTTCTCTCTGTCTGGGTGCCCTTTTCTGGGAGGAAGCACAGGCTCCTAGATTTAGAGCTGGAAGGAGCCTTGGAGACCACCTAGAAGGGAGACCATTCCTCATTTTGCTGTTGAGGAAACTGAGGCCTTAAGAGAATTAGTGATTTGTCCAGAATCACACAGGTAAAGAGGACGGCTTGTTGGGAAATTCAATAATCCAATTCAATACATGTGATATCGGACGATACAAAGATGTAAAAGCAACATAGGCCTTGCCCTGAAGGAGCTTCCAAGCGAATTTAGGTCAAAGGCTGGGAAATAACTGTGGAACCAAGGAGACAGAAGCAAAAATGAGGGCTGGACAAACCCCTGGGAGAAACTTAAGGAAGGTGAGAACAGTTTCACCCCCGTTGGGCTTTGGGGTGAGGAGGGTGGTGTCAGGCAAGGCTTGGAGTAGGTGGCACATGAACTGGGCCAAAAAGGACCCTGGTGTGTGGGTAGTGAGGTTCAGCGAGCCCTCCAGGTACGATGGGGATTCAGAGGTAAAGATGGACTGAAAGTGCCTCCTTTTTCCCTTAAACAACTTTTTTTAAACCAGAAAGCTTTACCTCCTCTACAAATTTCCCAACCCCCAAATCCACTCCTTCTTCCCCTCCATGGAGGGAAGCTGGCCATCCTGGCTACTGGTGCCCAACAGAAGAAAGAGCGTCCTTCCTAGCTCTGTGCCCACCCAGAGCTCCAGGGTGTCAGCCTTGGTGAGAACAGGATGTACTTATTCAGCACAAAAAAAGGGTCATGGGTTCTGGCCAGCAGCTTTTTCAGGCCTATTTGCACATTTTAAATATGAAGTAATAAGAAGTTGTTTTAAGTGCTGTGGGGGGAGAAGGCCCTGGCCTGGGGAATCCCAACACCTGGGTTCTAGTCCCAGTTTTGCCACTGATGCCAAATATGTGTGGCCTTGGATGAGTCCCTTCTCCTCTCTGGGCCTGGTCCCCCACCCACCCACCGGCACATCCCTAGCTCTTTTGGTTTCCAAGGACCTTCATAGGTCTAAAAGGTTCTATTGTCTTCTTCCGGGTAGACTGGGAAGATCCTTGAGCATTTCCTAGGGAGACCTTCCTCCTCCCCTCCTCCAACCTCCTCATCTCCTCAGGAAGGTCTGACATTTCCCTGAATCCTTTCCTTTTGGCAGGAAACAGTTGGGGAAGGAGGAGAACATGGAGGCTGTGGGGACTTGGAAAGGCTGCCTTCCCTATCCAGGGAGCAAGAGTCCAATTCGCCTCTTCCTTTCTGTCTCCTTCCTCCCTCTTCTGTCTTTTTCTCTATTTCTGCAATCCCTAGCTAATTTCTTCTCTCTCTCTCTCTCTCTCTCTCTCTCTCTCTCTCTCTCTCTTCCTAGATACTTGTCTGTCTCTAACTTTTTCTGTGTGTTTCTATCTCTAGTCCTATTTCCATCTCTCTCCCTCTAGCTGTCTGGTTCCTTCTACCTCTCTGTGTCCCTCCCTCCCTCTTTCTGTCTCTGTTTTTTCCTGCTTACTTCTGTGTCTGTCTGCTTTATTTTTCTCTGTCTCTTCTTGCTTCTCTGTCTCTGTGTGTCTCTCTTTTGGGGGCCTCTCTTTCCCTCCATCCTTGGTCAGAGATCAGGAGTAAAGAAGAGGGAGGGATACCAACCCTGGCCCTTCTCAGTAACTGAATATGAAGCCCTTACTGCCTTGGGACCTACTATTGTGTGTGGTATTTCTACCTACTATGCCTTGTTTTAACCAAAGTGTCTGAGAAAACCTCTTCAGCCTTCTCTAACCACTGAACTTCTCCAGGATCTCTCACACACAACACTCAATAGAAATCAAGGTCATGCATCCCATACTGGCTATCTTTGGGGTGTACAGGATCCCCTGACATCTTGGGATAAGGCAACAAGTATTAATTTCTCTGGTAGCCCCTGGGGAACATATCATCAGGTATAAAGGTATTGGAGTCAATATGTAGAATTTTTGGACAGAGACAATATGAGAATTTGTTTTGCTTGTCTATGCACATTACAAAGTTTTAGGTTTTTTTCTCTTTTTTTCTTCTTTCCTTCCTTCCTTCCTTCCTTCCTTCCTTCCTTCCTTCCTTCCTTGCTTCCTTCCTTCCTTCTTTTCTTTCTTTCTTTCTTTCTTTCTTTCTTTCTTTCTTTCTTTCTTTCTTTCTTTCATCTTTTATAGAGGTAGCAGGAGGGGTAAGGGAAAGAAAATCAATGTATATTAGTTGAAAAAAATTTAACTTAAAAAAACCCCAGATCACCAGGTACATCCAGATATACAACCCAATCTCCCTCTCCCCTCCATTCTCTACTCTCTGATATTTGGGGAGAGAGCAGGCTTATAATCATGGAGTCAGGAGTCACCCTCCCTACCTCATTCACATACAAATGAGGACCTAAGTGCAATTTTGGAGGACTACTTACACACAATCTCTCTGGCTCCTGCCTCTGCCCAGGGAAACCCTGGGAACCTAACTGGCACACATCTCCCATAAAATCTCTTTGGCTCATACCTTCACTCAGAGAAACCCTGGGAATGTCACCATTTGGCTCCTTTTGCTAAAAGGGCCCTCAGTTCCTCTGTAAATACCCAGGGTAGCCCAATCTGCCAATGGATCTGTGGTGTCATCCAAGTGGGTAGTCCTTCCAATAGCACGGATGGAAATCCTTCTAAGCTTGTCTATCCTGTGAGGCTCTCCTCCATGCCTTCCTAGAAGGTCACCATGGAGGGCCCACCCAACCTATGGGGCCCCTCCTCCCCTCCTCTGGACATGATGCTAGTAAAGTATCATCACTTATCCCTCACTCTCATTATATGAACAGCCCATCTAGTTTTCTGGTTATACATTTTCTTTGATGACATCCTTCTCATTGCTTCTCCTACATGATTCCTCATTTGGAATGTCCTGCAGCCTGTCCATGTGCACCATGTAGCTCTGCTGCATTCCATATCACTTTTTTTTTCCATTTTCATTCTTTTTTTTTCCAGTTTTGTACTTATTTTGATCTCTGCTCTAATAAGTTGGTAGTCTGACTGTACATAGCCAGCTGACCCAGAAATGACTACCACAACACAAAAAGAAGCCTTAGCTCTCTATGAGCACTTAGGCTAACAAGACATTGAGTATAGGAAAGGTTTTATTTATAGGGGAAAAGAACAGAGAGGTCTCATCTCAAGAGTCTAGAGACAGTCAAGGAAACTATTCTACCTTCACCGCAGGGAAAGTACTCAGAAAGAATGTCTGTTTCCCCTGAGCCTGGACCTACACAGTCCACATGACTCACAATATTAGGGTAAGGCTGGGTTTGGGTTGCTCTTTGGTGCTGATTTTTCTAATACCAACAAGATCACGGTAGCTCAATGGGTGGCTCCTTCATATCATGGCTTCTGACCTTGTTGCTTTGCAATGCATATTGTTCCATACTAAGCTGGTTTTTCTCTCTACTCTTGCTTCTTGCTAAGTTGCTCTTGTTTAGGCCAACTCCTCTATACTTGGTGATAAGTTCCCCAGGGTCTAACTGGGCTTTGCCCCAAGATGTCAGGGAATGATGCATAGCCAATATAGGAACCAAGCTCTGCTATTGGACCTGGTTTCTCTGTCTGTCTTCTAGTTAGTCACATGGTGCTGAAGCCTGCAGGTGTTTCTGTCTCTTTGTCTGTCTCTCTCTGTCTCTGTCTCTTTCTCTGTCTCTGTCTCTCTTTCTCTGTCTCTATCTCTTTCTCTGTGTCTGTCTCTCTGTCTCTATCTCTTGCTCTTTCTCTGTCTCTGTCTCTGTCTGTCTGTCTGTCTATCTCTCCTTGGCTCTGCATTATTTCAGTGTCTCTGTGGTTCAGGGTCCTTGATATATATGAGCATCTGCAAAGCACTGGCCTCCCTTCATATCAGCATAAAATCTAGAGTCTTTTCCTCCTCTCCTTGTTAGTGGGCTGCTCCCATCTATGAGAGTCTTGGGAACAAAGGCTTATTTGTATGCTCACTAAAAAGCTGACACCATCCACTAGCATCACAGGATGCTTGGGGGGGGGGAACCCCAGTCAATTGGTGTTCTCCTCCCCTGCCCTGTGGCTAGAAAACTCCCATCTCCCCTGGTACCTGAGTCAGTTATTGTCGTGAAAAAACAACGAAGCCTTTGCCCATTTCCCATTTCCCTTTTTCATTCCCACCTAGTTGTGTCCCACTTGACTCCAGTCTCTCTCTTCCATACCTTCCTCTTTCATTGCAACCCCAAGCCTATCATTAAACACACTTCCCTTCCTCCAAGACCTCTTACTTTACCATTCTATCTTCTTATGCTCAAGTAAATCACTTCTAGCTCTCTCCAGAAGACATCCTAACCCTTGTATTTGCATGTGTATGCATATATTTACATATGTATGTATCTGTTATCAAATGGGATAACATTTGTAAAGCACTTATATACTTGGCACATAGTAGATGGTTGATAAATGCTTGTTTCTTTCTCTCCTTTGCTATCCTCTCCAGGATTAAGGACTGCAGGATATTGCCTTACTTCTCAAAGCATTAGTCCTCAGTGCCATTTCCAGATTCTCCTTCTACTATAATCCCTCAGCAGTATCTACTTTTTTATGCTCACTCAGCCCATCTACATCACGCCCTTTGGATCTTTGTTGCAACCATTTACCAGCCTCTGGATCATATTACAGGCATTCTCAAGGAATTCTGCACCTGAATCACAATCTTCCCCTCCTCCCCTCACACTCAGGGACTTCAATAGACAAGTTATTGTCCCCTCAGATACCCTTGGTCGGCCGGTTCATCAATTGTCAGTCAATAAGTATTTATTTAACAATATACCAAGCACTGTGCTCAGTGCCAGGGATACAAAGAAAGGCAAAAAGAATCCCTGGCCTCAAGGAGCTTACATTCTGGGAGGAGAGAAAACAGGTTTGTACAAGGTCTATACAGAGTAGAGATGGAAGGCAGTCTGAGAAGAGAAGGCTCTAACAGCTGAGAGAATGAGAAAGACCTTTTACAGAAGGTATGACTTGAGTTGAATCTTAAAGGAAGCTAAGAGGTAGAAATGAGAGGCAGAGCATTTTAGACATGGGGGACAGCCAGACAGGAAGTGGAGTGTTGTGTTTGAGAAACTGCATGTAGACCAGAATGATGGGATCATAGTGTGTGGAGAGGAGTAAAATATGAGAAGATTAGAAGGGCCAGGTTACAAAGAGCTTTAAATGCCAAACAGGGTTTATATTTGATCCTGGAGGAACCGCTGGAACTTACTGGATGGGGGGGGGGGGGAGTGATGTGGTTTGGCCTATACTTTAGAAAATTCATCTCAGTAGTTTGAGTGGAGGATGGCTTGGAGTAGGGAAAAACTTGAAACAGGGAGACCATTTAGGAAGCTATTACAAAAGTTCAGGTAAAAGGTGATGAGGGCTTGACCTAGGTTTGTGTCTGTGTGAGAAGGGAGAAACAAGATTTGGAAATGGATCTGATTAGCTTTCTCCAATCCCAAGTCTTACTCCACCTCAGTCACTCATAGGGATGATCAGATCTTAGGACTCACCATCTCCCAACACAGTGCCAAGTCCATGATCCAGAACTTGGACATTCCTTTTCTCTGATCCCATCCTCCTCTCTTTCCATCACTCCCTCTTTTGTTCTTTCTCATTTTGACCTCCATTTCTTCTCCTCATTATATTCTCTCAGTCACTCCTTTGGTCTCATTTTCTTTTTTTTATCGTCTTGGCCTTGAACCAGTCGCACAACACATTGTTTTCTACCCTTAAATCCTTTGGCCCCTTGTCCTATTGCAACTCACTTCTTACTAAGCCCCAGTCATGAATTACCCTCCCTCCCTTCCTCCCATCTTCCCATTGCTGCTAAAAATACTGCTGAACACCAGTGGAGGAAGTCATACAATAGTGTTGACTTGGTCCATTGCAAATTTATGTTCTCCAACTTCAACTGGGTCCTCACTGCTACATTACAAACCTTTTGTTCTTCCTTGAGCAACTCTTTACCCTCTTCCTCTCGGCAGCTATTCTAAACTGTCTCTTCTATCCTCAAGCCACCACCCCCTCCTTGTTCCTTGTCAGCAGAACTTGCCTTCTCCTTTCACAGAGAAAATTGAGCCTATCCCTAGTGAGCCCTTTTATCCTATGCCTCAGAATCCCTTTGTGTCCCTCCTTCTGCCTCTCCCCACCTCCCTGGCCATTCTCTCCTCCCTTGCTCTAATCTGTGAGGGACAACCAGCCCTTCACCTTGTGAAGCCCAACTCCCCTCGTCATGCCTTTGATCCCATCCCCTCTCCTCTCCTCTGGGAGCTTGCCCCTTCAATCATTCTCTCTCACAAATGAGATAATGTATGTAAAGTGGTTTGCCAACATTAAAGCCTATATTAATGTCAGTTGTTGTCATGGGAGTCCTCCTGTGTTTCATCCTCCTCCTCCTTATTGCATTCAATCTCTCCTTATCTGCTGGCTCCTTCCTGGCTGCCTACAAACATTCCCAGGTCTCCCACATCTTTTTTTTTTCCAATTTCTTCTTTTGACCATGCCAGCCCCTTACTATATTGTTCTATATCTCTATCCCCTTTCACAGCCAAATTCCCAGAAAAAAAGGAGTTGCCTCCTACTTCCTACAAGTTGTCTCCACTTCCTCACCTCCCACTCACTTCTCAGTCCCTTGTAATCTAGTTTCTAAACCCACCACTTGCCTGAGATTGTTCAGTTACCAATGCTCTCTTAACTGCTGAATCCAATGGCCTTTCTTTCAGCTCTCCTACTTGACCTCTCTGTAGCTTTCAACATTGTCAAGTTACTTCTCCTCCTACTGTTTGTTCCATTCCTCCTCTGTTGGGTTATCAACTATCTCTTGACATCTACATACAGGTGTTCCCCAAGGCTCTGTCCCAAGCTCTCCTCTCTATACTTCCTCCCTTAGTGATATCCTATGCTCCCATGAATTTAATGATTGCTTCCATGCAGATGACTCTCATATCTCTATATTCAGTCCTAAGATCTCTCCTGAATTTCAGGGTTTCATTATGCACTGTCTGCTGGACATTTCCACCCAGATACCCTATCAGCATTTCTACTTCAATGTGCCCAAAACAGAATTTATTATTTTCCAAACTTTCTAATATCTGTTGAGGATATCATTATCCCTCCAGTCACCCAGGTTCAAATCTGGGAATCGTCCTTGATTCCTCCTTTGTTCACATTCCTCATATCTAATCAGTTGCTTTGTATTATTAATTCTTCCCTCACAATATTTTCTTATGTCTGCACTTATTCAATTAGCACATGTTAAGACACCACCCCATGATGTCATTGGGACTCTTTGAAAACGAAGGACAAACAACATCACCACTAACAGTATGTCTCTTCCATTCTTTCCACTTACACGGCAATCACCTTCATTCGGACCCTCATCATTTCTTGCTTGTTTCAGTAGGCTCCCAACTGATCTCTCCAACTGCTGTTTTCTCCGCTCTCTAATCTGCTTTCACAGAGCTACCCAAAGGATCTTCCGTAAGTCAGGTCTAGCCATGTCACTCCCTTCTCTAAAGTCCTTAGTGGCTCCCTATCACCTCTAGGTATACTTCCTAACTTCACATCTAAAACCCTTTACAGCCTGGCTCCAGAACAGCTGGTAGATTTATTTACATGCCATTTTCTTTTAAATACTTAAAATTTCTAGACTATAGTTTAAATGGAGACTGAAGCAAAACTCGTTATCGTTCTCTTTCATGTCTGGTTTTGCTTTTTTTTTTTTTTTCTTTTCCCAGT
>CM053590.1:69276860-69356860 GCA_028646515.1 Pseudochirops corinnae
TCTGGACCTACTGCCCAATCACAAAGCTACAAGGCACGGGCATTCCTGGAAAACAAGCCTGGCGCCACAGGCTCCATGTGACCACATTCAGCCTATTAAGGAACAGAGTATACTTTCAAATATCCAAGGGTCCTCAAAGTCACGTAGCCACTTCAGCAAAGGGCCTAGGGGCAGGGAAGATCTTTAGATTCCCGTAACACACATCCCGTTCAATGTTCCAACCCCCAACATCTCCCCACTATCCTCCCCTTGCCCATTTCTTCTGCTTGCTCTGGCAAATATGATGAAATCAATATTCTCATTGCTTCTGGAAAGGGCATGACAACCAACTCCCCCATGGCGCCACTCACCATCCTTGTGACTTCTCAAACCAAAACCCTTCCTGGACCACCAGACCCTCATACCTGTTATCTTCCCCAATTAAAAGGTAAAATCCTTGAGGGCAGAGACATCTTGCTGTTATATCTGCATCCTCAAATGTACCAAGAAAACACTTCATAAATGCTTCTCATTCACTGTTTTATTAATGAATCATGCAGCCAGGTAGTGCAGTGGATAAAGTGCTGGACCTGAAGACTTAAGTTCAAATCCAGCCTCAGACACTTACTAGCTATTAGGCTTTGGGCAATTCACTTAACTTCTGTCTGCCTCAGTTTACCCAACTGGAAAATGAGGATAATAATAGGGTTGTTATCGATCAAACAAAATAGTATTTGTAAAGCACTTGGAACAAACAGTGCCTGGCACATGGTAAGTGTTATATAGGTGGTAGCCATTATTATTAATTATTATTATCATTATTAATGCCAGGCTGCTTCTCACATGTAGATTGCTCTCGTCAAATGTTGTAAAGATGGGAAGGTAGATGTAAGCGTCTGCAGTTAGTAGTATTCCCTTTGTCTTCTCTTTGGGGAGTGATGTTAAGGCCTGGGATTGTTTTCACTAAGTGATTGATATCTTCCCTTCCTTCAGATAGCTCAAGAGTCAGTCCTTCAACACCCTCAAAATTGTTTTGCCTCCAGCACAAACTTCTACTGGGTATGTACTTGGTCTGTCTCAGTCTTGTCCTTGCTTAAAAATGTTGATTGAAAACTAATTGATATATTGCATTTTGACACGATAGCCACTTCCTAATGAACGCCCAAATGGCAATCCGCTCCATCTACAAAGTTCCTACCCTGAAAATAGTTTATTGATTATTAACAAAAAGAAGAGTCATGTCCTTGAAGGTGGGCAGCATAGCACTAATACTGATTTTATTTACATAGCTCTGGTCATTATTTGGGGAAGAGAAGAAGCATTTCTATATTGCCCCTATGCACCAGATGAGGTAGGTGCCATTATCTCCATTTTACAGTTGGGGAAACCGAGGCAAACAGTGGTGAAGTGACTTGATCAAGGTCACACAGCTAATAAGTGTCTGAGGCCGAGTTGAACTCAGCTCTGTCTACTGTACCACCTAGCTCTGCTTCCTTCCTTCTGTATCCCTTCACTCAAGTCCTCCCATGTCTCTCCAAATTCTTCCCATTTGTTATTCCTTACAATGAATTAATATTCCACTATATTCATGTACCACAGTTTGTTCAGCCACTCTCCAATGGCTGGGCACATTTTTTTTTTGTTTCCAGCTTTTTGTTATCACAAATAATGTTGCTATGGATATTTTTGTACATATGGGTCTTTTCTTACTGCCAATAATCTCCTTGGGGTTTAATCCCAGCAATGGAACCTCTTAGTCAAAGCAAACGAACAATTTAATAACTTTTCTTGCAGAATGAAAAATTGTTTTCCAGAATGTTTGAACCAATTCACAGCTCTACCAGTGGGAAATTAGCATTAGGCAAGTACTTTTTTTTTTTTAACCAGCTCTTGTTAGGTGCACTCCATCCCCAGATAAGAGCCCATCATTCCCACATTTTCCACACCGTCCAGAAATCCAAATCTCCTGCTCAGACACCATATTCTTAACCAGCTGTCCAGTTCCCCAATCCCGCTTTTCTCTTCTGAAGCCTTTGTCTTTGATTGGCAGCAGATATGAAAACACCACCTGTGCCCTGAAGGTCTTTAGTTTCTTGCCCAGGACTTCATAATCCTTGGCATTGCTTTTTAGCTTTCCTCTGGCAATATCCCTAGGAGAGGGTAGTAGCCATGAGGTTTGACAAATCCTGGGAAGTTCTCCATCACATCTTGGATATATGCCCTGGGGAAGACAGCAGACCTTAATTATTCTTAATGTAAGGTTGACAAATATCTGCCTCGGCACCCCTCAGCTAAGAGTCACCAAAGTTCACTGTTCATCACTTCCTCTGACCTTCCCTGGATGACCTCTCTCCTGATGGCACCTCCATCCCAACAGCATCATTTCTTGGATGACCATTCATGGGGTTTGTTATAGAGGGGATTTGGGTTTGTTTTTGTCTATGTACCCCCAGCATTTGGTACACTGTAGGTGCCTAATAATTGCTGATTGATTGCCCAGATATGGTTGGTCAAGAGCAGTGGTGTCAAACTCAGAAACAAAGGGCCATTAAGCCATATATAAGAATTCCTGTGGGCCACATAATGACTTAGAACATCACATATGTCTACATACTTCTTTTTAAACATTAATTAATTTTGTTAAATATTTCCCAATTACATCGCAATCTGCTTCGGGCCACACTTGGGAGTGTTGTGGGCTGCACACTGCCTTTGGCCTGTGTGTTTGACACCTCTGGTCCAGAGGCCTCTGAGGTCCTATGATTCTGGGAATTTCTAATATAAAAACCTGTTTTTAACATTAACATTTTTGTATACCCCCACATAATAATAGTTTCCTATTGGCATTGGTTTGGTTGAGAAAATGCAAAAAGCTAGTATGAATTTGTCATGTGGATTCATGGACTCCTCACAATAACTCCACGGTCCAAATGTTGAGAATCCCTGGTTTAATGATTTACATCTTTCAGTCCCCAGCATGTTCCCTCCTTTCCCTCTCTCCCCAACACACACACACACACACACACACACACACACACACACACACACACACACACAGAGTTATTCTATCTCTGGCCAGAATACTGAGCAGGAGAGAAGCTCCACAGATTTGGTTTTTCAGAATGTAAAGGAGTGTTAGGCATCGCCTCATCCAAACTTTTCTTTTACAAAGGAGGGTGCTCAGGTCCAGAGAAGGTGGTTGCTCCAGGTCACACACAATCAGCTAGAAACAATCTCCCACCTGGATCCTGATTCTTTGTGTGGTGGTCTTTCTGCCATACCCAGCCAGGTTGCCCCTCCTGTCCTTTCAGCATCTCTCCAGTCCCTCCCTTCCCCCACCTCTGTTCCCTCAAAGAGACAACATCTGCTCACCATTCCCTAGACTTCAGGCAGCTTTCTTTGGATGACTTTGAGCCTTCCCATCCCTACCCTAGTGGCCTCATTCTCCTGGCTGAGCGCTGTCCCTCTAGAAGGCTGTGGTCACCCTAACATCATCAGCATCCACTGAGGAGTCAGGGACAAAAAGCCCAAGCAGGAAAAAACCCATGACCAGAGACTGAATGAGTGGGCCCCTCAAACCCCAAGGTCTGCCTTACTCATAGGCTATGGAAGTAATAGGATGAGATGGCCACCTTCAGTCACTCTCCTCCACTTTCCTTTCTACCCCAGTCAGGGGACCTCAAATTCCCCATCTAGAGCCTCATTCTTGAATGCCTGGTGACCAGGTTCTCTCCAGAATCCTCTTCTGGTAAAGTAAGGGACTTTCTTTGACCTTGATAGAACAAGAGTTTGTATTTGGTCCTAAAATTTCTAGGAAGAGTGGAGATCTTTAAGCAGGGGAATAACACGGTCAGACCTGAGCTTTAGGAATATCACCTTGGCATCTCTGTGGAAGATGAATTGTAGAGAGTCTGAGGCTGACAGGAAGACTACTGGGAGGCTGCCCTGATCCAGATCCTAAGGGCTTCGGAGGAGCCTATTAAGTAGCTCTGAAAGAGAGGGGCTCAACATTCACCCCCCTCAGCTATCTTTCCTACTTGGAAAAGACCGGGAAACTCGAAGGGGATAGTCTATCATGACTCCCGCCCCCTCCCAGTCGCCCCCCACTCCCTTCCAGCCCTGGACCCCTAGGAGATCCCTGAACTCTGGCTAGCTTCCAGCTTGAAACAGGGGGAAGAAGGAAAGGGGAGGGTGAACGCTGTCAATCCAGCCCTGAGGGGACAGCTGACCCCTGGGAACCTTCCTCAAGGGAAGAGCCAATTAATATGGAAAACTTGAACCAAGCTGGGCCTCCCAGCTGTGTTCTGGGGAGGGGAGGTGGGAGTGGGGAGGGGGAAGGAGAGAGGGAATTGCCCAAAGTTTCCCTTTTCCAAACTCAGAAGTGAAAAGTGGGTATGCGCATGGAATGAGGAGGAGCGAGAGGTCACCTAAATCGCTTCTGACACCCATCTGAGCATTCTTCCCTGTCTGACCAGCTGGGTCAGCCCACGACACAGCCACCCCCCCCCCCCACCCCATTGCTGGGAAGGAAGTTGCTAACAGCATAAAAGCCCACAGCCAGAAGGGCAACCTCAGGGATCTGCAGCAATACTATGAAGCCAAAAAGGACCCCAAATTTGGGTCAGGAGGGCACAATATAGCTGAGTCCTTTACCCCTTTCTTCAAGAGATGGATCCCTAGGCCTAGTAGGCACTTAATAAATTCTTGTTGATTAATTGACAAGGAATGCTCAGAAAGCCTGAGGAGCCCCAGGGACACCCCTACACACACCCCATGCAAGTATGTGCATGTGTGAGGGAGAGATACAGCTTCAGCACCCAGGGAGCCTGCAGTGTGAAGAAGAAAGCACAGTATCTATGCCCAGGGAGCCCAAAGTAATAGGAGGAGATAGCCTCTGCCCTCAGGGAGCACCAGGTTTGAGGAGGGAACCACAGCCCCTGCTCCTCAGGGACCCTATAGTGCAAGGGGGAGACTCAGCATCTGCCTTCAGGGACCAACCCCTTTACCCCCACTCTAAGAAGGGAAAAATAGACTCTGCCCTCAAGGACCCCAATTTGGGGGGAGCTAGCCATAACCTTTGTCTCAGGAAGCCTACAGGACAAGGGGTAGACAGCTTTTGCCCCCAGGGAGCCCCAAGTTTGAAGGGGAATCACAGTCCCTCCCCTCAGGTAGCCCTCAACATAAGTTGAGGTAGACACAGCCTCAGCTCTCAGGGAGAGCTGGTTGTGAGTTGGGGGTCGGGGAACATAGTTCTATGTTATTCACATGAACATCTGGTAAAAGCAGGGCATACAGAGCTGGGGGGTAGGGTTGGCCACAGCTTTAAGGGGATCAGATTTTTCTGTTAAGAAAAGACCTGTTTGGTAGGGTTTTCAGAGGGGAAGGAGATTTTCACCACGAGCCCAGTGTGCCAGCTCCAAACCAGGGTCCAGATATTGTCCTATCCATCTTCCACATGTCCCCAGGACCTGTAGAGTTGCATCCCCATGCCTTGCACAAGAAGAAAGAGACAGTTTGGGTGTCTGCCTCAGAACTCCCCACTAATCCTTGGCCACTGCCTCGTTGGCTTCCTCAGGGCCTCTGAGGGCCAGCCTGTGGGCTCGCAGGAGTTAAGGGATAGCCAGGAGCCAGGGAACTGTGTGGTCCTGTTTGGGGTGGCAGGTTTCCGATTTGGGGGGATGGGTGTCGTGGCTAGGTGAGATTAATAAGTGGGCTGTTAAAGGCTGAACACAGACTTTATTATCCTGCACGTGTGGGGCCAGCCTTGCTGGAGCTCTAAGGAGGCTGGGTTTGGGGAGGGTGTGTTTCCTAGATTTATAGAGTTGGGGGACACCAAGGTGGCCCTGTGAAGCTGTGATAAGGGCTAGCTAGGTGTCAGTTCCTCACTGCCTCGTGGATTTGATAAACTCAATTATCCTGAGCTTTGGGAGCCCGAGTGTGTGGCCTCTGAGGGAGAGACCACACACTTAAAAAAAAAACTCACACTCCTACTATGTGCCTGATATCCATGCTAACAAACAGATACAAAGACAAAAAAAAGGGAAGCAATCACTGCTCTCTAGGAAGTTAATTCTATGGCGGGAGACAACGTTTATGTACAATACATATCCAATATGTTACATAGACAATACACAAAGTAATCTGGAAGAGAAGTACTAGGAGCTGAGAGGGGAATCAGTGAAAGGTCCATGGAGAAGATGGCACTTAAGTTGACCTTTGATAGAAACTAGAGATTCTAAGAAGGGTTAGAAGGGAAGGTGAAGAGGGAAGACATTCCAGGAGTGGAGATCACAGCCTGTCAAAGACTCAGGGACAGGTCAAGTGTAAGTAACGGTATCTAAACCTAGTCTGCCGTCAGAAACAATGTATTTTTTACTATACGTCTTCTCTGAGTTTCTATTTTGGCTGGGAATCATAATAATAGCTGATATTTATATAGTATTTAAGCTTTACAAATCACTATATTATCTCATTTGATCCTCACAACAACCCTGTGATGTAATAGAACCCTGTGGGGTTCTATTATTACCCCAATTTTACAGATGGGGAAACTGAGGCACAGAGCTATTAAGTGACTTTTCCAGGGTCACATAGCTGAAGTATCCAAGGCAGGATTCTGAATCAGATCGTGTCAGCTCCAAGTCCAGTTCTCTACATAACGTGTCATCTGCCTGGAAAGATAGGACTTGTACATGGGGAACATTTGAGAAGAAAATAGGATTTTGTGTATGGATCCAAGGGTAGTAAATGCAGTGGATAGAGAGCCAGGCCAGGAGTGAGGAAGACATGGGTTCAAATCCAGACTCAGATACTTGCTAGCCGTGTGACCCTGGACAAGTCACTTAACCCTTCTTTGGCCTCAGTTTCCTCATCTGTAAAATGGGTATAATAATAGTACCCACTTCCAGGGTTGTTATAAGGATCAAATGAGTCAATACGTGTAAAGCATTTAGTGCAGTACCTGGTGCATAGTAGGTGCTATCTTAGACTGTGTAGTTCTATGTTCTAAGTTTTAGAAGAGTTTGGAGGAGGAGGAGATGCAGGAGGGTTGGAGTCATCAGAAGACTTTCTAGTAGTAGTGGGACTTGAGCTGGGTCTAGAAGGGAGGGTAAGAGGCACAAGTGAGGAGGGTGTGCATTCCAGCACAGTACAATGGAGAGTGTGGGGACCTGAGTTCAAGTCCCTGCCCTGCCACTTACTAGCTGTGTGACTATAGCCAAATCACATAACCTTTCTGGGCTTCAGTTGGACTAGATGGCCCTAAGTTTCCTCCCATCTCTAAATCCATGCTCCTATGTTCCACTCATGGAGGAACAGTCTGTGAGGACACGGAGATTGGAGGAGGAATGCTCTGCGTGAGAACCGGTAGAAAGCCTGGACCAAAGAGCATGTGGGTGAGGTTGATGCATAATATAGCTGGATAGGTTGGATTTGGGTCATGAAGGGCACTAAATGCCATACAAGGGAGTTTTATCATAGAGGTAATAAGGACCACGAGAAAAGGTCTAGAGATGAGATGGATAAGCCTAGGCTTTTCATTTTAGGGGCTAGGTGGTCCAGTAGCCAAAACTCTGGGTCTGGAGTCAAGAAGAACTGAGTTTAAATCCAGCCTCAGATACTTTCTAGCTATGTGATCCTGGGCAAGTCACTTCACTTCAGTTTGCCTCAATTTCCCTAACTTAAAAATTGGAATAATAATCAAATGATATAATATTTATAAAAATATAATGAAAAACACATGGTAGATGCTTAATAAATGCTTATTCCCTTCCCTACCCTTCCCCCGAGTGAAGAATGGGTTGGAGAAGGGAGAGATTCAAGGCAGGGAAACCAAATGGGAGATCAGTCAACATGCTTTTTGATACAACATGTAATACTCCACACTCATACCTCCCTGCCTCTCACTGAAGGGAGGAGGTATCTTTTCTTAACTCTTTTTGGTGTCCAACTTGGTCCCTTTAAATACACATCATTCAGTTTCATTGTTCTGTTCTTTCCATTTACACTTTTACTGTCATAATGTATATTGTTTTTCCTGGTTTTATTCATTTCCCTTTGCATCAGTTCATATAAGCCATACCATGCTTTTCTGAATTCTTATTTTCACCAGTTTTTTTTAATAGCACGGTATTAGTCCACAATATTCATGTACCACAATTTGTTTAGCTGTTCCTCAATTGATGAGTGTCTCCTAGGGTAACTGACAGGTTTCAAACCTGTCAGTGAGTTAGGGGGATGGATGTCTATTCCAAGCATATGAGGACTTGCATCAGAATAGGTGAATGAAAACAACCTGTTTCAACAGCCATGAAGGCAGCTGAAGCAGGTGCTACAGAGTGCTTAGAGCTTGGTCAGACATCAAAGACCCCAAGGTCATTCACTGCATCCCAGGCCATAGCCAGTCACCTTGATTTTTGTCTTGCCACTGGACTTTGATGACTCTGGAGGAGAGTGAGGCTGACAACTTTGTGCAACTCTGTCTCACTTAAATCCAACTCGTTCAAAAGTCAAGACATCACCCCATGATGTTGTGGGTCCTCTTCAAAAACAAAGGATAAACAATGGTTTTGTTTCCAGATCTTTGCTACCACAAAAAGTTTGGCTCTGAATATTTTGGCATATATGGAACCTTCCTTTCTGTCTTTGACTTCTTTGAGGTATGTACCTAGAAAAGAGACCTCTAAGTCAAAGGGCATGTATCTTTTAGTCATTTTATTTTTAGCATAATTCCAAATTGCTTCCCAAAATGGTTAGCCCAGAAGATCTACCTTTTTGAAGAAGAGTAGGAGGGGATAAAAGATGGGGAAACAAACCCAGAGAGGAGAAAGGACTTTCACAAGGTCATGCAAGTGATTATCAGACCCAGCATCCACTGGAACCCAGTTTCTTTGACTCTAAATCCAGATGGCAGAGTAAGCAGTAGATCTCTGTCCTGCCATTCTCATCCCCAAACACCCATAAACAGATTTTGGAATAGCAAGCCAGCAGAAAGACAGGGCGGACCAGTCTTTTGATCCAGAAGACTTACAGGATTGGCAAATAAGGTCCATGTCATTCCAATAAAAAGGAAGCTCAGTCCAGGGTAGGAAACATCCCAGCAAGCTGGTGGCAGGCTTCACCTCAACAAACCAACAGGAGATTCTGAGCCCCAGAGCAGTGGAGCAGGCAAATGACAACACAGGACCCCACCTTACCATACCCAGAGGAACTGGCAAAGTCCAGCTTGAAGAACCACTACCTGTACCTGCACAACCTGGGGCAGGCAGGCACCCTCCACTAGTGGACTTCCCTGTGCTTCAGCACTGCCCCAGGGAAACACAGAAAAACCTCACCTGGCCTCAGCACATGCCAGACACCACCACCAGGACCCCAGCTCAGCACAACATACCTACCAGATACCTATAGCCTCCAGCAGCTGGCATATGAGGTCCCAGGGCACAAAGCTAGTGACCAGACCACTGAACCCCAGCAAAAGAAGCTTGGGATGGTGCCCCCTATGCTCCAGCTCCAACTTTAAAAGCCACAAAATAGGCAAACAAAATGAGCACAAAGCAAAAAAGAAAACTGGCCATAGAGAATTATTATGGTGACAGGGAAGATCAAAAAACAAACTAAGAAGAGGACAACATCGTCAATATACCCAAATCTGAAACCTCAGAGGGGAATATGAGCTGTTCTCAATCCCAAAAAAACTTTCTTGGAAGAGCTCAAGAAGGATTTTAAAAGTCAAATAAGAGACATAGAAGAAAAATTAGGAAAAGAAATAAGAGGTATTCACAAGAGAGTCAACGACTTGGAAAAGGAAGGACAAAAATTGAACGTAGAAAACAATTCCTTAAAAAATATGACTGGCCAAATGGGAAAAAATCCATGGAAGAAAACAACTACTTAAAAAGTAGAATTGGCCAAATAGAAAAGGAGGCACAAAAACTAAGTGAAGAACACTATTTGTTAAAAATTAGAATTGAGCAAGTGGAAGCTAATGACTCTATGAGATAACAAGAATTAGTCAAACAAAATCAAAAGAATGAAAAAATAGAAGAAAATGTAAAGTACCTCATTGGAAAAACAACTGACCTGGAAACCACATCCAGGAGAGAGAATTTAAGAATTATCAATCTGCCTGAAAGCCATGATAAAAAATAAAGCCCACACAGCATCTTTCAAGAAATTTTCAAGGAAAACTGCCCTGACATCCTAGAACCAGAAGGTAAAGTAGGCATGGAAAGAATCCACCAATTACCTTCTAAAAGAGATCCCAAAATGAAAAGTCTAAGGAATATTGTAGCCAAATTTCAAAATTATAAGACTAAGGAGAAAACACTGCAAGCAATCAGAAAAAAAAATTTAAATATTGTGGAACCACAGTCAAGACTATGCAGGACTTAGTAGTTTCTACATTAAAGGATTTTAGGGCCTGGAATATGGTATTCCAGAAAGCAAAGGAGCTTGGATTATGATCAAGAATCAACTATCCAGCAAAATTGTGTATAATCTTTCAGGGGAAAAGATGGACATTCAATGACATAAGGGACTTTCAATCATTCCTGATTAAAAATAAAACCAAAAGTGAACAGAAAATTTGATCTTCAAATATAAGACTCAAAAAAGCACAAAAAGGTAAACAGGAAAGAAAAAAAGATATTATTCAATAAGGTGAAACTGTCTACATCCCTACTCAGAAAGATGATACTTGCAACTCTTGAGAACTGTATCTTTATTATGGCATTTAGACAAAGTATGCAGGAATAAGTTGAATTTGATGTGATGATAGAAATAATTAATTAAGGGGTTTAAAAAGGGTTGTACTAGAAGAAGATGAAAGAGGAAGACAGAATAGGGTAAATTATATCACAGGAAGAGGTGAAAAGACCTATTACTGTAGAGGGAAAGAAGGAAAGGGGATGAGCATTGTTTGAACCTTACTGTCATCAGATTTGACTCGAAGAGGGAATAACATACACATTCAGTTGGTTATGGAAATCTATCACACTTTGTAGGGAAGTAAAAGGGGATAGGGGAAAGAAAAAAGAAAGGGTGGATAGAAGACAGGGAAGAAAGGAGGGAAGAAGTAGTTGGGGAAAGGGAAAAGAAAAGGGAAGGGGGCTGATAGAAGGGAGGGGAGATTAAGGGAGGCAGTGGTGAGACGCAAAATACTGGTGAGGGGAGAAAAGTATAAACAGGGGGAAATAAGATAGAGAGAAAGATACAGTTAGTAATCATAACTGTGTAGCTGAATGGGATGAACTCTCCCATAAAACAGAAGCAGATAGCAGAGTGATTGAAAAATCCAAATCCTACAGTATGTTGTTTGCATGAAACACATTTGAAGTGAGAGGGATACACACAGAGTAAGGGTAAAAGGTTGGAGCAGAATATATTATGTGTCAGCTGAGGTTAAAAAAAAAAAGCAGAGGTAGCAATCTTGATCTCAGACAAAGTAAAAGCAAAAATAGATCTAATTAAAAGAGATAACGAAGTACCATAGACAATGAAGTAATACCAGTACTAAACATATATACACCAAGTGGTATAGCATTCAAATTCTTAGAGGAGAAGTTAAATGACATTATCAAGAAAAGATAATTCTGGTCACAGGGACTCCATGGTACTCCAAACATCATACCACGTAGGTCACTACAACTCTACCTATTGGTGTGGCTGGGTAGATACGGGTTCATTGGAGAGAGGGAACATAGCTGGGGATTGGGGAAATGGAGGATGGGAAAGTCAGCTCGACTCCAATTCTTGGCTCCAATCCTGGCACCACCCCAGTGGGGAATCCCATGCCAATCACTGAGTGACAGTGCCCCCATATGCTGCTAGTTCTCTTATCCACTTTGTGGGCTCTACAGCCTGCCCGCCCTCCATTTTATCACCTTATCTTGGGTACCATCCTCCTCTACTGCTTACCAGAAATCAACCTGGGATTTTAGACATTTTAGTGTGTGTATTTATGGAGAGGGGAATAGGAAACCTCTAATGTAGTACCATAGGGATCTGAAATTTGTCCTGTTCTGTTCACTGTCTCTCTTAATGACTTGAAAAAGACATAGGTGATATGTTTATGAAGTAAACACGTTGCACAAAGCTGTGAGGGATGGACCAGTACACTGGACCACAGAATCAGGGTCCAAAGAGAGCTTAATGAGCAAAAACATCAAGTTAATTCTAACAAGAAGAAATTTAATAGAGAAAAAATATAGTCTTATGCTTGAGTTTAAAAAAACAACTAACTTCCCAAGCAGAAGATGAGGGAGGTTTGGTTAGACAGAAATTTATTTTTAAAAAAAAGACTTTGGATTTTTAAGTAGATTGTATGATAAATATGTACATGGCACAGTGGATAGAGTACTGGCCCTGGACTCATCTTCCTGAGTTCAAATCTGGTCTCAGACACTTACTACCTGGGGGATCCTGGGCAAGTCATTTGACCCTGTTTGCCTCTGTTTCTTCAAAGTTGGAGAAGGAAATGGCAAACTACTTCAGTATCTCTGCCAAGAAAACCCCAAATGAGGTCACAAAGAGTCAGACATGACTGAAAAACAACTCAGCAACAAGATCAACATGAGTCAGCAGGAAGACATGGTAGTCAGAAAAATCCCATGTGACTTCAGGTTGCATAAAGAGGGGTCACACACTAGGCAGGGGACAGTCTCACTGCATTCTGCAATCCAGGGCTCAATTCAGGGCACTGCAGGTTAGGAAGGACATTGATAAACTGGGACACGTCTAGACAAGAGTGACCAGGCTGGTGAAAGGGAAAATGGAAAACAATGTTATGCTGAGATTGATTGAAGGGACCTGAGATGTTTAGCCTGGAGAGGAGACGGCTTGACAAGATGATAGATGTCTGGGAGCATTTGGAAGGCTGTCATGTGGGAGACAAATTAGGCTTGCTCCGCTGGGCCCCAGAAGGCAGAGCTAGGAGCACTGGGGAGAAGATGCAGAGAGGCAGATTTTGGCTCAGTAGAAGGAAGAAAATACTGGCCATTGAAACTCTAAAAGTGGAAGAGACTGCCTGAGGAGGTCAGTGCAGGGCTCCCTGAAGAGCCTGGATGGCCACTTTTCAGATAGGTGATAGAAGGGAATTTGCATTTCAGGTACAGTATGGTTTGGACCAGATGCCCTCTGAAGAGCCATCTACATTCAGTTCAGCTCCCATTCCCCAGTCCTCCACCCCATCACCCCCTTACACATTGAGCTCTTCTTCCTCTATGTTCCTAAACTTTGAGCCCCGCAAGGGCCTGGATTGAAGATGTCTCTGTTCCTTGACCTCTACCCCAACCTTGAATCTGTTCCTCCTCTGCCTCACTCGGACTGTGACCTAGGTCAGCGCCTTCTCTGTCTGCCCCTGGTCTGTCAATTTCCTATGGTCATGATCTCCTCTTCTCTCTTCCCCAGACTTTAAGCTCCCCGAGGGCAGGACCAAGGTCAGTGCCTTTTCCATCTCCTGTTCCACCTTCTTCACAGTATAGCTAATCACAGGGCTAGGCACTTTGGCACTGGGGGACAGGTCTGGAAATGTTTAGTGAGCGAGCTGAATTTGTACCTAGCTCATAAGTCACAGGCATGAATACCCGAGTGGGAGGCTGACATTTACTTTCACAACTATGATTCTGAATTGTCCTTAGGGCAGGAGTTAGAGAAGAGACTGAGGGAGGCTAAGACTGACCTCCTTGCTGTTCCTGACCTGCTGTCACTTAAGAAAACGGATGAGGGGCTGAGTGCCTGGGACAATGTGTGTGTGTGAATGGGGGTGGAGGTGGGAAGGGGGATATGCAATAAGAACCCTCCTGCCCAGAGTCCCAGCCCCCAGGACAGAACTTAGATACTACAATATCCCAGTTGGGGAACAGGGGGGAGGTTGAATTAATTGAGACCCTCTCTCTAACCACTCACCAATCTCCCTCCTTTTCAGACAATGACCTGAGCTTTAGCTAAAAATGGTGTAGGTACATGAACCTTGGACTGAGAATCTAGGTGTGATCATAAGAAGGGATATTAGAGGTTCTCTACCTCATTGTCTCCTTTTTTGCTGTTGCTCAATCATTTTTCAGTCATGCCCAACTTTCGTGACCCCATTTGGAGATATCTTGGGAAAGATAACTGGAGCGGTTTGCCATTTCCTTCTCCAACTCACTTTACAGATGAGCAAACTGAGGCAAACAGGGTGAAGTGACTTGCCCAGGGTCACACAGTTAATTTGAGGTCAGATATGACCTCAGGAAGATAACTAATTCGGAGAGATCCACTGTACCACCTAGATGAGGAAACAAAAATGGAGTTTCACAGAAGTGAAGGGACTTGCCCAATCACGTATAGATGGTAAATTTTCAGAAACAAAATTTGAACTCTGAGCTCATGACTCCAAGTTGAGGGCTTTTTCTACTGTGCCAGACTGATCTTGGGGAAGACCCTGGCCTTCTCTGGGCCCAGTTGCCTCCACTATAAAGTGAGGGGGTGAGAGTAGGTGAATTCTACAGGCCTTGCCAGGTCTGATATCAGAGAGGGGAATGGGGAAGGAGTAGCATGATCCTTGGGTGACCCCTCTATTTTGCTTTGGGACCTTCAACACCATGGGCCCAAAGTCTTTAAGCTACCCTGGCTGCCAAGGGGCCTCTACTATAGAACTCCCACTCATTCTTCCCAGGTCAGACTACCCTGAGATTTGCCCAGTACTCTGTAGGCCCCCATACTGTGTCCCTGCCCTAGTCTCTCTGCAAAGTGTCAGCAGCTCAGATGCATCAATAATGCCATTTATGTAATATATAGGAAAAGTCTGAAGCCCTTCCCTCTAGGTGAGCTACATGGGTCCTCATGGGATGGGTAGAGAGAGAAGTCGATTTCCTTCTTTTTTTTGCTTTTTGGAAGGGGGAGGGCAGGACAATTGGGGTTCGATGACTTGCCCAAGGTCACATGGCTAGTAAGTGTTAAGTGTCTGAGGTCAAATTTGAACTCAGGTCCTCCTGACTCCAGGCCGGTGCTCCTAGCTACCCCAGTAGGTTTCCTTCTTGACACAATGCCTTCAGGCAAAAGTTGACTCCTGAGGTCAGATACTTATTAGTAGCCACTTTTCCTAGGGATCCTCTGATCTCCCTCTATCAAACAGATATAATAATACTTGCCCTATCCACCACATGAGGTTGTTTTCCAGGAAAAATGCTTTGTATACCTTAAAGTCTGATAAAAATCTAAGTTGATAATAGTAGGAATTTCAGGCACCCAGCAGGAGAAATGAAAAAATGACTCCTCAGGTCTCTCGAAACGGTCTGCTCCCCTTCCTTTCTCCTCCTCCAGAGCAGGCTAGGGCCTGAGCTTTCACCCTGGGGGTGTGTGGAGGGGATGCGTAGGTACAGAGCCCAGAGTTTGGGCTAGAAAAGGGGAAACCTCGTGGTTCAGGGAGAACCGAAGGAGGTCCAATTCTACCCCCTCCTGGTCCAGGTCCTAATCCCAGCCCCAGCCCAACCCCCAGTCTTAGCCCCAGATCCAGCCCCAGCCCCCCAGCCCCAGGCTTGGCCTCAGCCTTGGCCCCCACAGCTGGCTGAAGTATTAAAGACTTTTATGGCTTCAGAAAAATTGTGTTAAAGGGAAATTCTCTCCAAGGTTCCTTGAAGCCAAAATAGAGGGTGGGCCTCACAAATAGGTCTTGTAGGCTTTGCCAAACAAGACCAGAGAAAGGCAAGCAAGCCGTGGCTAGTTCACTGCCCGCTGCCCCCTCACCCCCACCCCCAGCCAGTAGGCACTACCCAGGAAGCCAGGCCTGTGTAGCCTGCTCAGATTCCAGGACCAGCTGCTTTCTCCCATTGCCCTTCTCAGTCCACACCTTGTGGTCCAGGGATTCCCAGACTGCCCCCTCCCCTCCAGTTTGCCAGGACTTGCTGCCTCAGGCTTTCTCCTACACCTGCTTGCTGTCTCTGTAGCAGGAGTCCTGGGAGTACAGGTTACATCATGGAAACTATTCCTGGCCCTGGTACTGAAGATAAGGGAGCTGTGCATCCAGGCCCCTCCTAAAATAGAGCATCTGGGGCTCCTCTTGCCCATTAAATTAGAACAGGATGCCCCAAGCCCTCCTCTACTTTCCCTCCTTTTTCCTCTCCCCTCTCCTCCTACTTCCTATGCTAGGGGAAGGGGCTTCTTACTTTGTGTAGGAGGGATGCCAAACTCTGAATCTCAGAACCTGATCACTCAAAAAGGATGCTGCTAACTACCCCCACCCCACCCCCTACTTCCCAGCTCCATAGTCTGCAAAAAGGTTGCCTTGATTATTTTTAAATTTAATTAATTTTTTTCAGTGAACAAAAAAGTCTATTTACTCTCCCTTCCATCTTTCCCCCACCTTCGGGATGGGAGTGGGAGGATACACTTTTGTAACAAAAAAGCAAAACCCACATTAACCATGTCCAAAAAAATCTATGTCTAAGACTGCACCCCGAGCTTATCACTTATCTTCCAGGAGGGAGGGTAGCATGTTTCATGGTGATTATATAAAATTTAAAAAGTATTTGCAAAAACAAATCTAATGTAGTAAAAATCAGAAGGGATAGGGGGGAAAGGAAATCCCTGGAACAAACTCCTCCAATAAAAGTCTCTTTTCTCAAATAAGGGGAACTGAGCCAAATTTATTAAAAAATATGAGCCATTCCCCAATACATAAATGATCAAAAGCATATGAATAGGCAGTTTTCAAAGGAAGAAATCCATACTATCAACAATCATATTTTAAAAATGCTCTAAATCACAAATAATGAGAGAAATGCAAATTGAAGCAGTTTTGAGGTTCTACTACACACCTATCAGACTAGGAAAGAAGACAAAAAAAGGAAAATGACAGATGTTGGCAGGGCTGTGGGGAAACAGGTGCAGTAGTATACTGTTGGTAGAGCTGTAGCCTAGCCATTCTAGAAAGCCACTTGATACTCTGCCCAGAAAGCTACCAAACTGTGAATATCACCTAGTTATATGACTATAGCTTGTCTCATGGAAGCCAAAAACTGAAAACTAATTGTTGTCATCCTATTCAGTTCAGCTGTTTTTCAGTCGTGCCTGATTCTTTATGATCCTATTTGGGGTTTTCTTGGCAAAGATACTGGAGTGGTTTGCCATTTCCTTCTCCAGCTCACTTTACAGATGAGGAAACTGAGGCAAACAGGGTGAAGCGACTTGCCCTGGGTCACACAGCTAGCAAGTGTCTGAGGTCAGATTTGAGTCTTTCTGCCTCTAGGTCGGGCACCCTGTCCACTGTACCACCTAAATGCACTGTTGTGGTATATGGATGTAATGAAATGCTTTTTGCCATGAGAAATGATGAAATGAACGTGTCAGAGGAAACCAGGAAGACTTTTATAAACTGATGGAGAGTAAAGTGAGCAGAACTAGGAGAACAATTTTATACAACGATACCCTCTAGGGGAAAAAAGATTCTGAAAGACTTGAGAACTCTGATAAATACAATGATAAACTCTGAATCCAAAAGAAGGAAGAGGAAACATACCACTTACCTCCTTTTTTTTTTTCCCTTTTCTTTATTTTTTTGGAGGGGGGAAGACAGGGCAATTGGGGTTAAGTGACTTGCTCAAGGTCACATGGCTAGTGTTAAGTGTCTGGTCCTCCTGATTCCAGGGCTGGTGCTCTATTCACTGCATCATCTAGCCACCCCACCACTTACCTCCTTGATGGGTAAGTGGTGAATTTAAAATGCAGAGGGAGGCATTTATTTTTGGATGTGGCTAACATGGAAATTTCTTTTTCTGGATTTTATAGCCCTGTATTGAGGGATTTGATTTTCTGCGATTTCAAAAAATTGCTCAGTGGTAGGGCAAGGGGGAATGTTAGTGGGAGGGACAGATTGATTAAAAAGAACTTGGTTACCTGAAAAATGAAAACTATAAATTATAAAAAAATAAAGAACCATATATTTTAAAATCATGAGTCTTCTGGAATTGTGGTTGACAAGAATTATTCATTCTTTCAAAGTTATCTGTCTTTATAATATTGTTGTCATTAGAGAAATTGTTCTACTAGTTCTGCTTACTTTATTCTGCATCAATTCATGCAAGTCTTCCAAGTTTCTCTAAAACTGAACCCTTCATTCCTTAATTTTTCCAGAAGGAAGCTCATACTCTGATGACAACTCTTCCTCACCTCTTCCCCACCTCCATGGATGAGAGCTATGCTTTGAAAGTCCTAGGTCTTGGGACTCAGGGTCACTGGATATCCCAGAATAGGAGGCATTCAGCACCTCAGCCCTCTTGGCCATCATCCTCCAGCCTGATGCTGGCTGTCCTCACAAAGCCAAGTCCTGGTACCCCTATCTGAGGTCTCAGATTGGAGCTGCTTCCTAGTGCCAAGAAAGACCTATAAAATTGGGCAGACACCCCATTGGCCAGCCCCTTTCTTTCCCCAATTGCATGGGTTTCCTTAGAGAACTTTAGGGCTAGAAGAGAATTCAGGAACCAGTTAGTCCAACTCTTTCATTTTATAGATGAGAAACTAAGAAGGAGGAAAAGGGACCCAACCAAGTTCATTCAAACAATTCATAACAGAGTCAGTTAAAACTGTTCCCTAGCTCCTAGTCAAGGCTTCTCTAGGTTTTACATGATTGTACATAAATAACCTGTATCAATCAAATTGCTCCCTGTAGGGAAGGGGGAGTCGAGGAAGGGAGGAAGAAAATTCAGAACTCAAAATATTTTTAAAATAGATGTTAAAATTTGTCTTTACAAGTAATTGGGAAAAATACTATTTTTTAAAAATCAGGGCTCATATTTTCATAGGGCTTAGGGTACCAAACACTTTCATTTATATCTGCTCTCATTTGATCCTGAAATAGCCCCATGAGACAGGTCAAGTGCTGCTGTCTCCATTTAGCTCAGAGATGTGATTGGAGCTGGTCACACAACTCATCACACCTGGGTTTCATTCCGGGTCTCCTGATTCCAAGTCTGGGCTCTTCTCACTGCATCGTCCCTTCAATTACTCTTTAACGCCATTAATGTTTTCTATCTGGCCCTCATCTTCTTCCTGGTTCCTTCAGGTCTCCCTTAATTTCCCCCTTTCTCTTCTTCCTCCATCTCTAGTCTGTTTTTCTCACTGTCTTTTTCTTAGTCTCCTTGGTTCTGGTCCCTTTATCTCAGTCTTTCTGTTTCATGGGGGCGGAGGGGGAGGGGAGGAGGGCTGTCAGCCTCTCTATCCTTCCCAGTTTCTGCTTCTGTTTCTCTGTCTCTCTCTGTTCTTTTGATCTTTCTAGTTCTGTCTTTTACTGTCTTGATCTCTCTCCCTATCTTGGCTGAATTAAACAAAATCTTGAAAAGTTTGGCTTGGGTGTTTTCTCGTCTTGGGGATGCCCCAGATGTGCCAAGTGAGTGTGTCAGGTGTGTGTGCGTGCTGGGGCTCTGGCAGGCTACATAATGGAGAGGCAGGTCAAGTGGACAGACAGCTTTAAGGATGGCCACTGGCCACTGGCCCAATGCAACGACCTGGGTCCAGGCAAACATTTATTTTTTGGTGTCTATGTGTGGGAGTTGGGTGGGTGGGTGGAGGTCAGGAAGGATGGAGCTTCAAAGAGAGAAATCTGTGAGAAAAAGGGAAAGACAAAGACAGGAGACAGGTGGAATAATGGTTTCTAGATTTAGAGGGAGGCTGTGGGAAGAGAACCTCCAGGTCCCAGAGATGTGTAGGGTCTGAGGGTGAAAAAGAGGAGAGAGACATTATCCCTGTTTGCTCCCTTCTCCCTCAACTAATCTGGCAAATCCCACCATCCTGCTGCTCTGCTAATGAGAAGACAAGAGAATGGAAACAAACACCTTTTAAGGACCTACTATGTGCTAGGCACTGTGTAGAGGGCTTTACAAACAGCTTGTTTGATCCTCACAACAATCCTGTGAGGTAGGTGCTGTTATTATACCCATTTTACAAATAAGGAAAGACAAAGGCAGACAGAGGTCAAGTGACTTGCCCAGAGTCACCTAGCCAGTAAATGTCTGATGCTGGATTTGAACTCAGGTCTTCCTGACTCCAGGAAGGGAAGAGAAGGGGCTCCCCCTTCTGAGTTGGAGAAGGTTCTGCCCACCCTGGTGCTATGTTCATAGAATCATAGATATAAAACAGGAAGGAGCCTCAGAGGTCCTTCAGCTATTGAATCCCTTCATTGGGGAAACTGAGGCCCAGAGAGATAATGTGAGACTTGCCCAGGATTTGAATCCAGAACCTTTGACTCTGAATTGAACCTTTTCTACTGCACTGCATTAGGCCTAGCTAGGCCCCTCTACTCTCCTCCAACTATTGTGCTGATGGGAAAGGGCTTCACCCTCCACTTCTGAGTTACCCAGAGAGGACTCACCTCCTGCTGCCATGTTGCAGGGAGAAGGTGCCTCATGCTTCTGTGTTAACAGGACAGGAGAACCCCTTTTACTTCTCCCTGGCCAGATTGCTGCCAACTGGGACCTTCTGGAGATGATGCTTTAACCCCAAGGGAGGACTTTAGCACTCTCCCCATTTGACTCCTCCCTCTCCTTATCTTCCCTCTGTAGTGTGACCTAAAGCACACGAATGCATGCTAGGTGGAATTGTGAAGTAGCAAAAAACCATTTGGGAAGGCAATTTGGAATTGTACAAATTAAGTGGCTAAAAAAATGTCCATACCCTAATTTACCACAGAGATTTCAGTGCTAGACATACAGCTAGGGAGTGCTCCTAGAACCAGCAAAGCTGGTGAAAGCCCATTGCTAAATTTTCAGTGCGAACATTTATGCCTCAGAAATTAACAAGGGTTACCAATTAGGGCTTGACCTGTTGATTGTCTAGACTTTTAAAAGTGATGGTGAAAATGCTAATAATGCAGATCCCATTACAGTTGAAGGAGGTTAATATAGTGCAGTAGCAAAGGCTCGATTTAGAGCCAAAGGTCCTGGGTTCAAATCCTGAGCAAATCTCACATTATCTCTCTGGGGCTCAGTTTCCCATACTATGAAATGAAGGGATTATAGTAGCTGAAGGACCTCTAAGGTTCCTTCCTGTTTTAGATCTGTGAGTCTAAGAATGTAGCATCAGGGTTGGCAGAACCGTCTCTCATTAACTCAGAAGGGGGAGCCTCTTCTCTTCCCTTGAAAGCTCCTGTATTTCCTCCCCTACCCAGAGCCAGTAGTTAAACATTTACCAGTACATCCCTGCATATAACCCAAGGAGGCCATTGAAAAGAAGAAAAGCCCAACTCTTCATTACCCCATTTGGGTTTTTCTTTGCAAAGATGATGGAGTGGTTTGCCATTTCCTTCTCCAGCTTATTTTACAGATGAGGAAACTGAGACAAAGAGGATAAAGTGACTTGTCCAGGGTCACATAGCTACTAAGTGTAGTAAGGTCACATTTGAACTCAGGTCCTCCTGACTCCAGACCTGGCACTTTATCCACTGTGCCCTCCAGCTGCCCCCAAGCCCTATATACAATACACCGAAATATTTATAACAGCACTTTTGTGGTAGCAAAGAACTGGAAACAAAGCATATGGCCATTGATTGGGAAATGGCTAAGCCAATTGTAGCACATGAATGTCATGAAATATACTGGGCTGGGAAAAGAAGGAATAAGGGAATCATGGAAAGACTTAAATGAACTGATGCAAAATGAGTAATCCAAACCAAGAAAAAAAATAAACACTATGACAAGGGCATTGTAAACAGACCCAACCGTGGCCACAAAACAGTTGGAAATGAGTGTTGCCTACTCATGGGGGTCAAGTCTGGCCCCAAAGAGGAGCTGGGAAGGATGCCATTCTTTCTGCTTTTTCCAAGAGGTGAGGAGGAAGGGAGCCCGAGAGTGAAGAACCCTACATATATTGTCTGATTTTTTTTTTAATGTATTGATCAGGGTTGTAGGGTTTTTTTTCCTTTTCTTCCTCTTTTTCTCTTAAAAACAAAACAAAAACAATCTTTGCAGTATGGATGGCTCCCTGAGAGGGGGAGAGGAGATACAGGAGGAAATTTAGATACCGTTAAAAATGATTTATTTTGTAAAAAATATGTGACCAGGCCATCAGACTGGGATTAGGACCACCTCAGGCCCTCTTTCAGGAAGTCCTAAGACTAACTGAAAGTGTGGAGCTTTTGTGGGTGTGGAAGACCGTATTTATCTTCTCTTGTTTACAGGGATTAGAAACAATTAATTAATTGGGTGACTCAGGAGATCTGACTGACTTCATTAAGCAGCAGCCTTGTCCATCTGTCCCCTTCGGCTCTGTACTTCCCTCCTGCAGTCTGTCCCTGGGTTAGACTAATCTCATTAGCAACATCATGTAAACAGCATCTGGCCTGACGCTGTGTCGGCCTGGACCTTGGCATTCCGGGATCTGGTACCAGGGCCAACGGGGCCCTTCTGGCCTGCTGGGTCCTCGCCTGGTTTAGCCCCTGGCTTTAACTCTCTGGCTCACCTGCAGGAATGGAGCGCTTGGAAGTAGCCATTTAAAATATACTGAATTAAGGGTTTGAAGATCCTACAAATACTGGGGCTCACATGGCAAATGAAGGCCCCTGGTCCTGGGCTGAAGCATTCTCCTTTCCAGCAAGTGTGAGGCCCTGTACACATTGGATATACAGGGGACCACCCAGGCAGCTGAGAGCCTCTCGGTCTCAGTTCTCCCTGAATTCTCATGCCTCACAGGCTCTGAATGCCTCTGCCCCCTACCCCCAGCCCAGCACCGCTCACTCTCAGGCTCTATTATAGACACCAGCCCACCAGCCTAGGGCTATCCCCTAACTTCTCCTTACCCCAACCTGGGATCCTGACTCTGACCACACCCAGGAGCACTGGAGAGGAGATCTGGAAGGCAATTTGCAGCTTTCTCTGATCCCATCCACATGGTTCAAGGACAAACACCCCTACCCCCACCCCCAAGCTCTTATTGGTGACCTATAATCAAGGAATTAGCTGTTTAATCTTGGACAAGTCATTTTTCTTTGGATCTCATCTGAAAAATCGTGGGGCTGGACTAGATGAGCCTATTAATACCTCTCCCAGATAAGAAAGCCGATGTTCTCTGTTTTAAGGTCCCTTTTGGCTCGGACACTCTGAAAGTCCATATTCCCATAACCCTTCTGAGACTGTCTGCTTGCAGCTTGGCCCTACTCTTCATCCAATGGGTCCATCCTTCTGGGGACCTGGACACTCTGGGATGTGTCTTCAGGCTCCTTTCCTGCTCCATAGGGACCAGAATTCCAGAGTCATCCCAGGCTCTCTGTTGCCCTTAGAGATCATTCAGTCCAACATCCTTATTTCACAAGAGATAGCTGAAACCCTAAAAGGACCAGTGACCTGCTCAAGACTGTATAGCAAATCAGAAGCAGAATTTGAATTTGGAACTACCTCTCTGGACTTCCCAGGTCAGGGTTTTTGTTTCTATTCCATGTTTTTTTATCTTCTCTCCCACTCTCTTGAAGGGGAGCAGCAAGTCAGCCCCTGATCCCTGGAGACAATATTGGTCCACAGGAGATGTGACAAAGTGGAAAGGCCCTGTCACACCCCCTCCCATGTCCTTGGTCACCTCAGCCCCAGAATGCTGTCCTGGGTATTTGGGGGCTGACTCTACCCCTTGAGGACAGCATCAGAGAGGAAGGCTTTGCTTACTGCTCCCACCCCTCTCCAGATTTGTTAGCCAGAGCCCAGATCTTGAACTAATGAGGCAGAGAGGTTGACCCAAGGGCACAGACCATCCTCTGTATCCTTGGAAAGGGAAGGGGAGTGAAATAGGGTGAACACTGGCCCCCAGATTCATCCTCCTCCTCTGCACACACTCCCAACTCCACAGGCCATCAGCTGCCTCTGATTTTCCAAGACTGAAAAAGAGAAGGGAAGGAAGAACGTGGGGAGGGGGAATGGAGGGTGAGGGGTGGAAAGTACCTTGACTGAATTTTAAAAACCCCTGGATGGTTGCCATGGAGATGGAAAGGTGCATCCCCATTGTCATAGCAACAGGCAAACATCCAGGGCTGCATTGGGAATGGGATTTGGGGGAGTGGGGTTTGAGCCTCAGGCAAGTCGGGGGGAGGATGGGGGAGGGGGAGCAGGGGGCCCAAGACAGGGGCTGTTCTTCCTAGCCAGGCTCTGGGTCTCTACCTTCTGCCTGCCCCCAGTATCCTAAGCTTTTGGAAAAGGGTGACTGGAGGATGGAGATTCAAGCTGTGTTCCTGTCCTCAGTTCCAGGCCCCAGCTCAGGGGACCTAGGATTTGGAGACCAAGGATCTCCCCTGTTTTCCCTCTGGCCTCCCATCTTATTTAGGAGTATATATTTAGAATTTGAAGGGAACTCAGAGGTCATCTAGTCCAACCCTCTCATTTTACGGATGAGGAAACTGAGGACCAGACGGGAGAAATGCCTTGCCCCGGCTCACAGTGGTGATAAGTGACAGGGCAAGGATTTGAATGAAGATTTGGAACCTGCTCCAGATCTGCTGGGGTGTTTTTTTTTTTTCATTTAAAAATATTTTAATGACGCTCTTTCTCCATATCCCCTGCTGAGTAGAAGTCTGCCCAAATACATATGGTAAAGCCAAACCAACCAGCCTGTTGGCCTCAGCTAAGAACACTTTACTCCTCCGTTTCCACGACAGGAGGCAGGAGGGACCTTTCAGCATCAGTCTTTTGAAGTTCTGACTGGTTGTTGCTCCGAGGACTTTCTAGATCATTGTTTGGTTTTTTGTTTGTTTGTTTTTTGTTTTTTTTGTCCTAGTGGCCATCATACAAACCACTCTCCTGGTTCTGCTTGTCTCCCTCAGTGTCAGGTCATCCAAGTCTTCCCATATTTCTCTGAATGAGTTGGGATGTGATATAATGCTCACATTATGTCCATATACCCATTTGCCTCAGTTTCCTCCACTGTAAAATGGAATAATTACAGGATGTATCTACCTGGCAGGGCCGTGAAGACCAAAGGAGAGAGCACCTGTAAAGCACTTAGCTCAAACAGTGCCCAGCACATAGTAGGATCTTAATATGGTGCTTCTTCCTCCCTCTCCACCTTTCTTATATCACAATTTGTTAGCCATTCTCCAACTGATAAATGTCTGTTTTGTTTACGATTTTTTACTACAACAAAAAGTACCCAGTGTGCTATAATGCCTTACCTCCTCTCTCTTCTGATACTCATTCCCAAGAACCCACCCCAAAGTGACTTGACCTTGATGGGGCATCACCTCGGAGCTGTACCCAGGGAGAGGTGACTAGGGTTTTCTCTAGCACACCAGCACCAAGGCTGCTTCCAAACTGATTGGTCCTCTGGACCACTCTCCCTATTCCATGCCATATGACTCCATCCACCCCCTCACTTAGCCCTGGACAACCCCTCACCCTCTCTTCTGGCCATGATGCTCCTCTTCTGAAGGGTCTGCCTTCCTCAGTCAATGTCTGGGGCAGTGTAATGGTACAAAGAACACTGACTCTAGACTGACCTGAGTCTAAATTCCAGGTTTTATGCTGAGTTTCTGCATGAATTTGGATAGGTCATCCTCTCCCTGGGCCTTAGTGTCTCATCTGTCAAATGAGAAGACTGGACCAAATGGCCTCTGAGGATGCCCCTGGATCTTCCTCTAGGATCCGGTGATCCTGCCTGTTGTCACCTCATCCCCATCTCTTCCTTGGGAGACAGGTGTCTCTTGGTGACCATATTCAGTGATGAGAGGCTTGACCTAAGTGTGAAACCTTGCTCATACTGGCCAAGGCAGGATCCTGAATCTGCAAAGCCTGGTGGCAGCCTCCTTGGCAGCAATATTCCTAGGCCTCTTCTCATGGGCTTATCTGTTCAGGCATTTCTGTCTCTGGGCCTACCCTTGACCAAGGCCCATGTCCCAAAGTCTGAGGCCTCTCTTCCATCCCCTCCTCTCAGCATGTCCTCCCTGCTCTACAGTTAGCTTTGGGTGTGAGAATTGCTAGAGAAATCTTTGAGCAACATCATGGACTCCCTGGGCTTAGGTGAGATCCCCACCCCCCAGCAAGGGCAGGGGCTGTGCCATAGGATTCTAACCAGGACAACTGATAGTCTTTTCACCCTCTGAGCATCAGCGTCAGGGTCTGAGAAGGGACCCAGATGGCTTTATACATACTCAATCTTATCCAATTCAATTTAGCAAGCATTTATTAAGCACTTAGCTGTGTGCAGGACCAGGTTCTCAGTGCTAATGATACAAAGATAAATCAAAACAAAGGAGAATAATGTGAAATAAGCCTAGAAAGATAGGATCATAGACTTAGAGGCAGAAGGGACATCTAGTCTAACCCCTCTATTTTACAGATCAGGAGACTGACTTACAGACTTGCCTAAGGTTACAGAAGTCATGAGCAGCAGGGCAAGGATTTGAGCCCAGGTCTTCTGGCTCTAAATCCATGACTCAATCTGGTACCACATGCACCATAATCATAGAAGGACTTAATGGCAAAAATAAGAAGTTTGTATTCGAAGCCATTGGTAAAAGGGAGCCATAGAAAGTTATTGAGCAGGAAAATTTCAGGGTTGAATGATTGAAACCATTAGTAATAGGGAGCCATAGAAGGTTATTGAGCAGGGAAATTTCAGGATTGAATGATTGCACTAGTGATATTATTTTAGCAGTTGTGTAAGGGATGAATCGGAGAAGGAAAACACTTTCCCCCAGAATATATATTAACTCTAAGAGCAAAAAGTCCCATTGATTCTGAAACCTAGTCCTGCCTCTCCCACTTCCTTGCTGTGCTACTTTCAACAAATCTCTTCTGTTCTATGGACTTCAGTTTCCCCATTTGTCACATGAGGGTCAGATTCTGTGATCTCTAAGGTTCCATCCAAATCTGATGTGCTAAAATCCCAGGATCCTTCCTGTCTCTGGGCCCTGCTTCCCTCACCTGTCCAATGAGGGAGGTTGGATCTGACCACCTCTAAGTTCCCTCCAGCAGTGAGATTCTCTGATTCTACAGCTGTAAGCATGAGGGATTTTTCTTTTCAAATTTAAAACCTCTCTTCTCCACTCTCCTTCTTGTACCTGAATTCTTACCTAAGTCCCCCTTGCTGGCTATGCAAACCCCCCTTGCCCAAATCACATCTTCCCAAGCTGGTGGGATGAGAGTCTCCCCTTGCCCCCACCGCTCCAGCTCCTCAGCTTCCTCCAGCCCCTCTCAGGCTGTGGCTCCATCAGAACCAGTTTTCCGCAGGGTCCCCAGGGATGGAGCCTTTCCTGGCAATAACCTACTTGCACCTCTCTGGTAGAGGAGCTCTCGCCTGCCTGCCCTCCTCTCTTGCTCAGGCAGGGATTTATCAAGATCAAAATGACTTAAATTCTTTATTCTTATTTCTCCAGGGGAAGAGACTGGGGCCTTCAAGTTTCCACACAAATAGACATACACCCCAGAGACCTACTTCAATCATACTCAGCCTTTCTCCAGGCTAACTTATTGCCTAGTGCCAATTGTCTTCCTTGGATGGGAGCAGGAGAGGGACAGGGACAGAGACAGGGGGAAACAGAACCCAAAGAAAGCTGGGGAAACCTCCTGCCTTTGGAATAAAATTCTGACTCCTTAGTTGGCATTCAAGGCCTCTACAGTCGGCTTCCAGGTCACCTTTCAGCCTTATTTCTCATTACAGGCTGTTTCTAGCCTCCAAGCATTCTTTCAGTTTATAGGATCCCAGAATCCTCTCTTTTGAGCTGGAAGGGACTGTAGGGGTCATCTAGCCCAAGAACCTGAGGTGTAGAGAGAAAGGGGGGAAGGATTTACCCAAAGCCACCCAGGTGGTCCTGTTCTTCCTTCAAGGCCACAGTCAGAGGAACACATGCTCCCTGTCCCCTCCCTACCCTGCTCCTCAAACTCTCCTAGAGAGCACTTAGTCAGGCTCTCTCCTTTGTCCCACCAGCCTCTTTCCTGTAAGCTGCTCATCTCTGCATGCATTACTCCACCAACAAGCATTTATTTAGTGCCTACTACATGGCAGGCATGGGGCAGGGCACCCGAAGATACAAAGACAAGAGCAAAAGAGACCCTGTCCTCAAGGAGCTTACATTCATTCTTCTATTGGGGGAGAATATACGTGTGTATTTTTTTAGAGGGCATTTTTTCTTCTAGGTATTCTGTGTGTGTGTGTATTTTGAAGTAAAAACCTCTCTTCTCCAGCCTTCCTTCCCTCTTACCTAAGTTCACCCTTTTCTGGCTAAGCAAATACACACACACACACAACACACACACACACACAACATACACACACACACACACACACACACCATAATCCATATAGATAGAGTTATATAAAATGGATCTCTCTATCTATATCTATAGATAGAGAACTTGTGACAGACCCAGGGCTCAATGCAGGGGACATAAAGATGGAGTATTATATAGTCTCTACCCTCAGGGGGCTTATACCCTACTTGGAGAAAGGGGGGAATATCATATAGATTTTCTGATGAGTCACTTTCTTTTAAGGCTCAGCTCAAGCACCATCTTTTACACAAAGCCTTTCCTGATCCTTCTAGCTAATGGTCTTCCCCCAAAACTATAGATAAACATCTCTCTCTCCCTCTCTCCCTCTCTCTCCCTCTCTCTCTCTCTCTCTCTCTCTCTCTCTCTCTCTCTCTCTCTCTCTCTCTCTCTCTTCTCCCCATACCCCAGCCCCATCCTCCCCTCCTGCCTGTCTGACCTCTCCTTCTCTATTTCCTTTGCTGGATCATCATTTACAACACCCCTCCTAACTGGGGCAGGAGTGGGTGGTGCAGGGGGTAGGGGGTACCCCAAGGTCTTGTCCTGGCCTCTCTTCTAGTTTCTCTCCATTTTTGGTTAACTAATTCATCCGTTACCATAAGTTTAATTGTCTTCTTTAAGCTTATGACCCCTAAATCGATAGATCCGGTTCTATTTTCTCTTCTGAGTTACAGTCTTATTTCACCAAAGACCTAATAGACATTTCAAACTGTGCAGTAGGCGTCTCAAATTCAACATGTCCCAGACTGAACTCATTATCCCCCACCCCCACCCCAAACTCATCCCTCTTCTGAAACTCCCTATTTCTGCTGAGTGGTCCCATCCTCCCAGCCACCCAGGCTTGCCACTTTGATCCCATCCTCAACCCCTCACCCTACAAGTATCCTCAGCTACCAAATCTTGTCTCTAACTTCTGTCTTGCCTTTCTGTCCTCTTCTCCCAACTCATAGTCACTTCCTGAGTTCAAGCTCTCATCATCTCTCACCTGAGCCATTGTGCCAACCTTCTGACTCATCTCCCTCCCTCAGCTCTCCATCTTTCCCAATTTATCCTGCAAACAATTGCTAAACTGATTTTCTTGAAATGTAGATCTGACTATGTCACTCTCCTTCTTAGTAAAAACCAGTGGCTCTCAATTATCTACAGAATCAATTACACTTTTGTCAATTAAAGCCCTTCATGACCTATATATACAAAAATATCTATAGCAGGTCTTTATGTAGTGGCAAAGAATTGGAAACTGAGGTGATGTCCATCATTTGGGGAATCGTTGAACAAGCTGTTATTTATGATTGTGATGGAATATTATTGTGTCATAAGAAATGACAAGCAAGATGCTTTCAGAAAAACCTGGAAAGATTCACATGAACTGATGCAAAGTGAAGTGAGCAGAACCAGAAGAACGTTGTACACAGTAACAGTAATACTTTAATGATGACCAGCTCTGAAAGACTTAGCCACTCTGATCAAGACAATGATCCAAAACAATTCTAGAGGACCTATGATGAAAACTACTATCCACTCTGAGAGAGAACTGTTGGAATCTGAGTGCAATTTGAAGCATAATTTTTTTCACTTTCTTTATTTTTCCTGCATCTGTGTGTGTGTGTGTGTGTGTGTGTGTGTTGTCTGTGTGTTTTGCAAGGTGGCTAATATGAAAATATATTTTGCATGATCCCACACATATAACTTACGTCACATTCCTTGCCTTCTCATTGGGTAGGGAGGAGTAAGAGGGAGGGAGAGAATTCCAAACTCAAAATTTTTTTAAATGTTAAAAATAAATAATAAATTTTAAAGAAATGAAAGCCTTTCATGACCTAGCTCCAATCTATCTTTCCATTCTTAGGACATATTACTCCATCCAATACAAACTGTGGTCCAAAAGAGCTGGGCTTCTCGTTGTTTCTCATGTGTTGCACTCATCTCCAGTTTTCTTGCCTTTGCACTGGCTGCCCCCCTCCAGTCCTGGAATGCACTCTGTCCTCACTTCCATCTCTAGAATCTTTACTTCTTTCAAAGTCTAGCCCAAGTATCACCTTCTATAGGAACTCTCTCCAGATGTTCCCAGCTGCCTCATCCCTCAAATCACTAACATCTGTTTCCTTCAACTAAATTACAAGTTCATTGAGGGCAGAGACCATTTTCCCTTTTGTCTTTTTATCTCTAGTGCTTAGCACAGGGCCTGGTACATACGAGGATGTTTAATAAATGTTTGGTGATTGAGCTCAATGGAGTTGAGCCAATGGATAAGTTATGAAGGCCAAGGTGCTACCTTCTGGACAACACTGTTCTCCTCTCTATGGCGCTGCCCTTCACCTTCTCCCGAAGGATACATTGGTCAAAATACCACCTGCCCTTGGCAGAGTTGTTTAAGAGGTTTCAGTGCCTTAGCACGGACCTTGTGTTGTTTCCAGATCACCTCGAATGCCCCAAGAGGGTCAGAACTAGAAAACAATGACAGATTTTGAACTAAATCTAGACCTTAGAGGTCACTGAATCCATTTTCCTCCTTCTACCAATGGAGGAACAGAGTGGCCCGTGATTTGCCCAGGATCACATGGGTGGTATCTGCCATGGGATTTGAGCCCAGGTCTTGGTGAGTCCCGATGCAGTGCTCTCTCTGCATCTCATGCTTCCTCTCTTACAGTTTTAGAGTTCATATAGTCCAACCCTTTATTTTACAAAAGAGACAACTGAGTCTGGGATAGACGGGATGAGCTGAGACCAAAGGGATGATGTAGGAACCGTACCACACTCTCTGATTCTAGAGCCAGTGGCTGCTCCTGCGTCACAGGGTTAGGCATCTCCCTCCTCTTCTTCCTTTCCCTGGGCTGGAGTAGGAGGGGAGAAGGGGAGGCTGAGGGCAAGCGAAGAAGAGCCATTGGACTGTGGGAGATGTCCATTACCCCGAATCTCGATTGTGTATTACATGCCCAATTCCTCCGGCCCAGAAGGGGTGGATACAGAAGCAGCAGCGAGGAGACTGAGGGAAGCCCCGGGTGGCTCCCCCTCCTGCTCCTCCTGGAGGGCCCACTGCTCCATCCATCAGGGGTCAGCTAGGTTAATGAATCCCTCCCGTCTCTGCCTGGGAGACAGGCCAGGGCAGGAGTTTCTCAAAGGCTAGGGTACACTAACAGGAAGCTTTTGGCCCAGCGGCTGTTCCACTAAATACACAGAACTACAGCTCCTGTATGTCTGGGCCGTGTGGGGCTCCTCCCTGGGGGCCTTCATAGGATCATAGGCTTTACGGCCGGAAGGAACCTTGGCTGGCATTGTGGTCCAAACTCATTTCACAGATGAGGAAACTGAGGCCTACTGAAGGCCACGGGCTGGACCTCACTTCTCCCTGGCTCACAGAATTGCTGGGAAGGAAACACTGCAAACATGAAAGGAAGCAGAGACAGGAGTCAAAATCAGGTCTCCTGACCTCAGATCTAGGGCTCTCTCCATTATACCGCAGCTGCCCCTATATATCTAGGCTTGATGGCCCAGGGGAACCACAGAAACTAACCTCAGAGAAGTCCCACTTGGCTTTCCTGCTGACAGGCCCTCCCATTCTGTTTGGACGGGCCCCTTCCCGAGAGGAAGCTGCCCTGTTCTGGGTTAGGCGAGACATCTATCCATCAGCCTGGCGGGCAGCTGAGGCCCTGCTGGATTTATGGGGCAGAGTCTGGGGCCAAACAGCTGCTGCTCGCAATTATGGGGCCTGGGCCTCTTCCAGCCAGGTGTGCTCCTGCCCCTCTAGGCCCAGCTCACCCCCTGGAGCACCACCCCTCCCCCTCCCCAAGGCTGCTGCCGCCTCCAGGCAGGAGTCCGTTAAGCGGTATTTCCAGAACCCCCCCATAGGTGTCCTGGGCTACCAGTCCATGATTCCTCCTGAGGGAGCACTATCTCAGGGAATCCATCCAGGACCACAAACTGCTCCAGCTCCCCTTCCCCCCAAGCACACGCATAAATGTGCACACACTCACCCACAGAATGCAAACACACATGTAGGAGAAGGCATCGCAGAATTACGGGATTTTACAATTCTGAGGGACCTCAATGGCCACATGAATTCATACCCTAATGGATGGGCTCTTAACTATGTTTTGGGGCATGGACCCCTTTGACAGTCTAGTGAAGCCTGTAGGCCCTTTCACAGAATGATATTTTTAAATGAAACGACATAGGATTCCAAAGGAAACCAATTATAATGAAATACAATTATCAAAATTAAAAAAAAAAGGTTAATGGATCCCAAGTTAAGAACCCATCCCCCAAAGAAATCCGTATATCATACCTGACAAATATTCAACCCACCCCTGTCTGCACGGAGACCTCCAAGGAGGGGGAACCCGTCAGCTCCTGGGGCAACACATTCCACTTTTGGACGGCTCTAATTATGAGGAAGCCTTTTCTGATTTCAAGCCTAAATTTGCTTCTTTGCACCCTCCACCCATTGCTGCTGGTTCTCTCCTCCAGGGACAAGAAGTCTAATCCTTTTCCACTGAGAACCCTTCAAACACTGAGACAACTGTCATATATTCTCTAAGGCTAAAATCCCCCAATTCCTTCAGCTTGTCTTCATGTGACATGGCCTCACACCTGGGCAGGGTCTCAGACATTCCAAAACCCTTTCATACCCCATCTCGGGTTTGATCCTCAGGTGAGACCCTCAGAGTAGACGTTACTGTTCCCATTGTACAGCTGGGGAGGCTGTAGAGGCCTAGAAAATAAAGGAACTTGTGGGAAGTCATACAGCAAGTTATTGGCAGAACCGAGATGAAGTCGCCAAATGCACATCAACATTAAGCATCTACTGTGTGCAGAACCCTGTGTCTGGTGCCGGGAGACATACACAGTTTGGGTAAGATCCAGTCCTTGTCGCCTTGAAGCTCACAGTCTAGTACTGGCATAAGTCTTTGACATAGACAACTATGATATACAATATTATAATTGATAATAATAATAGGTAATCTGTATGGTACCTACTATGCGCCAGACAGTGCTAAACACTTTACAAATGTCATCTCATTTGATCTTCACAACACCCCTAGGAGGCACGTACCATTATTTTCCCCATTTCATAGTTGGGGAAACTGAGGCAAGCAGAAGTTAAGTGATTTGCCCAGGTCAGACACCTAGTAAGTCTCTGAGACTGCATTCGAACCCAGGTCTTCCTGACTTTCAGCCTGACAGCCTCTAACCACTGTGCTATCTTGCATTTTACAATATTGTCCATTATACATATTTTGTATATGTATAATATACAAGACCTAGCATATAATACTTAAATACTTTACACATGTACATGTATTTACACATTTCTATCCACATGTCCACACATGTAGATATATACATGGTACATCATGCAACGTGTGCGCAGACATTTGAGAAGCCCAGGCTGTGACATGAGAGGTCAAGGGGATAATAGATCGTTACTAACCAGGGACACTGTTTGTGGAAGAGGTCTCCTTTGAGATGTGCCTTCAATTTATTACTAGTTTCTAAAAAGTCTGGGAAGCCTTTGCAGTACGGCTGTCTAACCTACCTGCCATGGCCCCATTTCTATTCATCTAAGAGGGATTGTTGGGCTTTTCAGCCGTTTGCCAGCCTGAAGGTACAGAGTTTCTTTCAGTGAGCACAGCTTTAATATTTGGCCCAATGAGCTTTCCCTGACTCTGAACTCCTACCACATTTAAGAATGTGCTCCATCTACCCTGTTGCACAGTTGCTTAGAGATTGCCTTAAAAATGTTCTCTAGTTGTTTCATGGTCACGCTCACAGAATGTCGGAGCTGGAAGGGACCTTAAAATATAGAATGAAGCTTGCTGAAGTCAAGGGGTGGGGGTGGGGGTGGAAACTTAGAACACAGAATGTCAGAACAGAACTGAAAGGGACCTTGGAATATAAAATGCAACTTACTGGAGCTGAGAGTGAGAGGGAACCTTAGAACACAGACTGTTGGAGTTGGAAGATACCTTGGAATATAAAACACAACTTTCTGGAGCTGAAAGGTGGTAGGGTGGTGGGATGGTGGTGGTGGTGGAACCTTAGAACATGGAATGTCAGAACTGAAAGGGACTGGAGAATGCTGAATGCAGCTTGTTGGAGCTAAGGGTGGGAGAGAACTCGGAACATAGAGCACAGAATGTCAGAGCTGGGTGTGACCATAAAACATAGAACATAGGGTCAGAGTTACACAATCAACAGTGGAACAAACTGAGCTTTGACCTCTATTTGGCATTCAAAGTCCTTTATGCACTACCCCTTAGACTTAGAACACATCACTCACTTCCTTTCACACACTTTATGGCTCAGTCTTCTAACTGTTCTTCATGCATGATATTCTCATTTCCCGTCTCCATGCCTTTGCATTGGTGGTCCCCCATGGCTGGAATGCACTCCTTTCTTACCAACATTTCTTGGGATCTCTAGTTTCCTTCAAGATTCCTTCATGAAGTTTTTCCTGATCCCCGAAGCTGCTGGTGCCCTTTTCCCAAAAATTTATCTTGTATATATTTTATATCTATGTTGTATAAACCTATGTATATATATACACATGGCCAGTTTGGTGGGGCAATAGGTAGAGTTCTGTAAATGGAGTCAGGAAGACTTGAGTTCAAATCCAGCCTCAGACACTTACTAGCTAGTAAGTGAGCCACTCAGTACCTGAGGCTGGATCTGTGACTTGACCCTGGACAAGTCACTTAACCTCTCTCTGTTTCCTCAATGGAGATAATAGTAGCATCCACCTCCCAGGGCTGTTGTGAGAATCAAATGAAATGATATTTGTAAAAGTGCTGAGTACAGTGCTGTGCACATAGTAGGTGCCATATACATACTTCAGATCTTGCCTTCTGACACTCCCTAGCAGAGAATGACTCTGGGTAAGTCAGTTAACCTCTCCCTGCCTCAGTTTCCCCAACTGTAAATAGGGATAATAATAACATCTACCTCACAGGGATTTTTGGGAGTATTAAATGAGATAAAGTGCTTTGCAAACCTTAAAGCGCTATGAAGAGGGTCCCCAAAGTCCTAATGTGGTAGTTTAAAATTGTCCTAAGACCTTTGGGACATGCTGTATAAATCATGTTTACTTGCTTGTCTCCCCTGATGGAATGTAAGGTCCCCAAGTGCAGGGATTATATTGCTTTGTCTCTTTATCTCCAGCATGTAGTATAATGTTTTGGGCACTTAATAGGTATTTAATAAATGCTGATTAATTAAGTGCTTGGTTGACAGGGATCAGAAATTTAGAGGTTGTAGAACTTGGTAGTTTTAATACATAAAAATTTAACATGATTCAATACTCCTTCAACACTATAGAAGCTACTATGACTAATTCTTCCTTCTGGCAAAATTGAGTTTCTGTTCATTACTTCTTGTATTATTTTCTCTTTTAAAGATAAAATCAATTGATATGTTTTGTTTTTAAATTCTATATCCTATCTATAGTTTTCACTGTTTCTCTCCCTCTACCTCTTTTCAGAGCCAGCCATCTCTTAAAATGAAATTATAAAAAAGAATGAAAAAAATTATTTAAAAAAGAATGAAAAAAGTTCAAAAAGACTAACCAACATATTGTTTTTTTGAATCCTGACTTCATATGTAGTATTCCACACCTATGGTCCTCTATTTCCACAAAGAACTAGAGGGCTTCTCATACCTTTTCTTTAGGGTCAAGTTTTATTATTATAAATTTTTATCATTCGGTTTTGTATCACTTGTTTTGTGGCTGTTGTTCTCGACGGTTTATATTGCCTTAGAATTCAGTGGTTCTCAACCTGTGGGTCGCGACCCCTTTGGGGTCAAATGCCCCTTTCACAGCGGTCACAGGGGTCACCTAAGACCATCGGAAAACACATATTTCTGATGGTCTTAAGAACTGAGACACCGCTCCTCTGTCTCCAGGCAGGTCTGCCCACATGCAGATACGCCCACATACAAGTATTAAAGGATTAAAGGATCGCTGCATTAGGAAGTTGAGAACCATTGCCTTAGATACTGTTTCCTTGGTTCTGTTTACTTCACTTTGCATCAGTTTATATAAATCTTCCCATGCTTCTCTGAATTCTTCGAATGCATCATTTCTACAGCTCAGTAATTCCATGACATTCACGTGTCACAGATTGTTTAGCCATTCCCTAATCAATGGATATCTACTTTGTTTCCAGGTTTTTGCTATCATCAAAAGTTCTATTATAAATACTTTACTGTATATGGATCCTTTTTTAAAAAATCAGCAACTACATTGAAACATAGGCCTAGTTACAAAATTTCTATAGCAAAAGGAACTGACATTTCAGTTGCTTTCTTTGCATAATTCTTTTATTATTTTCACATTATGAATTTAAAAGTTGATTCTCTGCTGCTTGTCCCAGATGAAAATTTCACACTGCTTAGTGAGGACGTCAAAATTGCTAGTTATGGCACTGCAGCAGGTCAGAAATGGGAGGGATATTAGAACATAGAACAGAGGATGTTCAAGCTGAGAGAGGCTTTAGAATATGATTTTGAACTAGGAAGAACATTAGAGATCATCCAATCCAGCTGCCTTTTATAGTTGAGAAATTTAAGTTGCCAAATGGCTGAATGAGTGAAAGGGCATTTACTAATTACTTATTAAGCATCTATTTACTATTTTTCAAGCACAGTGCTAATGCTAAGGATACGAATACAAAAGTGAGACTAACCATATCCTCAAAGAGCTTATTATATTCTAGTGGGGGACAATACATATAGGGGAGTGCAGCTTCAGGGCAGATTTTAGGACTGCAAAGGCAAACAAGGCTATAAGGCCCAGCTGGCCAGAAGTGGTATCACCAGGGCAAATTTAAAGATCAGTAGTCTGGCAAGCTCAGCAACAGAAAGAATGGTAAGGTGAGGCCAAGGGGTCCAGAAAATGACCACTCTGACCAAATCATGATAGTTGGTGACTCCCTGATCACTTAATTATGATTTGCCACAACCTGGATGCATGGCTTCTTAATGGCCGTGATTGCTATAAGGCCAGGGGGCTGGAGGGCCCCAGGAGAGTGACCACAAGGAAGGCCTAGAGGGACCAAAGATCAACATCAAACAGGAGCTCCAGGCTCCTGCAGGCATAGAGATGGGGACAGGGTGATGAAAGGATATGGGGAGAGGTTGACACCCAACATGGAGGGGTAAAGAAGGAGAAGCTGGAAGGTTGAGAGGAGGGAGAGTAGAGGAGAGTGAGAGGGGAGCATTTCTGGTTACTCATCCCTCTAGTACAATCTTGTTTTTTCAAGTCATTGTAACTGAAATGTAGTCGTCAAAGAAATAATCATACAAGTCTAGACCAACACTGGGGATTGCTGAGACACGCTTACCTTAAACAATTTCAAATATTTCTTGCTGTGATTTTTCAAATGCATAATTTGCATTTAGCAGATATTTAAGCCAGATATTTAAGGAAGCTTAATCTTCCTTTTTAGAGAACCCAGATGAGGTGGTGTTTGTCTTTTGCTTATTTCCTCCAGATTTCAAACACCATACCATCCACAACTCAGACAGAATCTCTAGGTAACATGAGCAGTTTCACTATTGGGCAGGTCATTGACAAAGTGAAAGGCTCCATATCCAACTAAATATTTATAGCAGCATTTTCTGTGGCTCTGAAGAGCTGGCAGCAAAGTAGATGTCCATTGATTAGGGAATGGCTGAATAAATTGTGGTCTGGGAATATAAAGGGATATTACTGTGCTGGAAGAAATGATGAGCACAATGAATCCAGAAAAGCTTGGAAAGATCCATGTGAACTGATGCAAAGTGAAATAATCAGAGCCAGGAAAATAATGTACTCAGTAAACATCACAGTAAAAATGGAAAGAACAACAACCACAAAGCAACTGATACTTAATACTGTAGATATGAAAGGATACCCCTAATCCATCCCTTCTCAAAGGTGGTGGTCCACAGGGATTACACATTGTACATGGTTTTGGAATTTTTAATGGATTGATTGATTATGCTAATTTTTCCTCCTCCTTCTTCTCCTCCCCCCCCCCTTCTTCTTTCTGTTGCTTTAAAAAAATTCCATTTGTTATATGGGATGGTTCTCTGGGAGGGGGAGGGGAAAGGATACTGGGAAAAACTATAACCATGTAAAAAACAAAAGATATCAATAAAAACTTAATACTGTAAAATCATAAAGAACAAGCTTGGTGCCACATAAGCGATATAAGAAAACACAGCCTCCACTCCTTTGTAGTGGTCAGGGTCTATGGGGATGGAATATTGTGTATAAAGTCAAGTGTTTTTTTATGTATTGTTTACTATTTTTTTCTTCTTAAAAAAAAATCTTTGTCAAGATTTAAAAAAAAAAAATCTTTTGTCAATCTTTCTCCTGGAAGAAAGGAAAAGGAGAGGGATATTGGGGGGAAATCCTAATGAAATCAAAATGAAAGCTATGAATAAAAATAATTTTTAAAAAATCAAATAATGTTCATGATGACTGTGTATTCAGTAAATGTTTGATTTAACCAATTAAATTCCCAGGACGTATGTATACCCTAATGAAATGTGTTGGACATGCTTATGCTGCTTTGCGTAGCGCTTTGTATACAGTAAGTACTTAGTAAATGTTTGTCAGATGGATTCGAACCCAGGCCTTACTGACTCCAAGTCTAGCTAATTCTTTCTACTCATGATACCACATGTCCTCTGAAGAAGGAGTAATTTGCCAAAGGGAAAAAGGATAGTGGCAAGTAGTGCCAGAACTGGTTTCTAACTCAGATCTCGCAGCTTGAGACACTGCTTTGTGGGTTTGACGTCAAAAAATGTAGGTTCAAATTCCTAGTCTGCTGCCTACTACTTATGTGACCTTAGGCAAACCCCTTCCCCCCTGGCATTGGTTAGATCATGTTAAGGGGGCCTACTCTCTCTGACATTGTATTCTAAGACCTCTCCCAGCTCCATCAATCCATGCACCGAGGTCCCTTCCCACTGACATTCTGTGATCTCCAGAACACTTCCCATCAATCTGGGATTGACCCAGCCAAGTGCTTTGAATGAAGTTCATTCATCCAGATGGCAACCCCAGGATGCTCACTGGCAGTCAATCAGAAAACCTCCTGGTTCCGTGGTTCTCAACCTTCCAAATGCCTCAACCCTTTAATATTCATATGTGGGCATATCTGCACGTGGGCGGACCCACCTGGAAATGGATAGAGGAGCGTTGTCTCAGTTCCTAAGACCGTCGGAAATATGTGTTTTCCGATGGTCTTAGATGACCCCTGTGAGAGGGTCATTCAACCCCCAAAGGGGTTGTGACCCACAGGTTGAGAACCACTGTCCTGGTTGTTGGTAGACTTTGGCATTCCCTTGCTTGAAAGGGTTTCCTAGAACTGAGCACAATACTTCAGATGTTGCCTGACCAGGGCAGAGGAAAGTGGGACCACCAGCTCCCTTGTTCTAGACCTTGCTTCTGCAGATACCGCCCAAGATTGCATGATGGAAACTCCCTACTAACCAGAATATGGGTGTCACCAGTAGGCCATCTTGCCATCCAGGACAGAGAATGAGGGATTGCCTTTTTACAAGCTTATTTTCATTGAGGTGACAATTTCTTGCTTTTTTGGATAGATTTTTAAATCTTCCATATTTATCAACCTTATCCTCTTTGTAATGCCCTTCCATTTACACACACCTGGGGCTCAATATTTATATATACCTTTATATCGGCACTTACCCACACCCTGGGCTCAGTATTTATCCTCACCTTGGGCTCAGTGTGTGTGTGTGTGTGTGTGTGTGTGTGTGTGTGTGTGTGCACGCGTGCATGTGTGGACACACACACATACACATATATATATATAAACACAGACATATGTATATATCTTAGGCTGTATGCACACACACACACACACACACACACACATATACGTTACAGTTGAGGAAATTGAGGCAAACGGAGGTTAAAGTACCTTGCTCAGTGTCACCCAGTAAGTGCATAAGACTGGATTTGAACACAGGTCTTCCTGACTCCTAGCTTGGGCTCTATCCCCTGCACCGCCTAACTGGCTCACACCTTCTTCCTCTAAAGATTAAGTGCAGAGAAGGACCATGTCTTTGGCCTTTCTTTGCGTCCCTAACACCTAGCAGAGTGCTTGGTAAATATTGACTGACTGCCTAACTGATGTTGATCCTAGCTAGCTGTAACCTCAGAAAAGTCTCTTTCTCGAACTGGGTATCAGTTTGCTTATTTGTAAAATAAAAGGAAAAAGTACGAGATCTCTAAGGACTCTCCCAGACTTGACATTCTGTGATTCTGGATCTGTGCCTGTGGGATTTGGAGACAGGGGCTTGTATCTTATCCCCACCTCAGCCCTGAGAATCCTCTTATTAACATCCCCTCCTGTGGGTCTGCCTGGCCTTCATCCATTGCTTCATTTGGTCCTCACAATATTTCCACTTTTTATCTCCCTTTTACAGGTGGGGAAACTGAATCTCTGAGAGGGTAAGAAGCCAGTCTCAGGTCACACAGGGAGTCAGGGGCACAGCTGAAATGAGAAGCCGGGCTTCCTGATGACTAGTCCTGTGTTTAAATTTCTATTCCTTTCTATCCCTTTCAGCTGATGGTAGAACTTGGTGCTGTCTTCCCCTTTTTTCCCAAGTGTATTATCTGTTACCGGCAAGAGGGCTAAGAGTTTATCAGAATAAAAGAAGAAATCATAGATTTTCTTGGTTGGAAGAGCCCGTAGAGCATAGAATATAAGAACTAGGAGAGATGTCAGAGGGGGTAGAAAGACGCTGGCATCAGGAAGATCTCGGTTCAAATTTCACTTGAAACACTTATTATCTAACCCTGGCCACGTCTAAGCCTCAGTTTCCTCATCTGTAAAAGAACTGTGTAAAGATCTAATGAAATCATATGTACAAACTATCTGAAAACCACCAAGTGCTATATAACTGCCAGCTATTATGAATTACTACGGTTGTACAGGTGAGGAAACAGGCTCAGAGAGGAGACAGGACTGACCTAAAGACAAATGGGAAGTTAGTGGTGGAAGTAGGTCTAAAACCCAGGGTTCCTTAACTCCCAGTTCAGTTGGTTTCTTCCCCTCACTGCACTGAATTTTCAAGCAAGTGCACACGCCGTCCTATCTCTCCATCCCTCCCCTCCCTGGGAAGTAGAAAGACATGGTTTCTGATGATTTGTTCTAAGAAGCTCACTAGATTCTGGCTAAGGGGATGGGGGTCACTTCTGCTCCAGCTCACAGCGGTCTCAGTGAGACAGGGCCCTGCCCTTCAAGACTCACACACACACACACAAACGCACACAGGTACATACGTGCATATCTAATATTATATAAATTATTTGGGGAGTGAGAGGTGGCTAATAACTACAGGGAACAGGAAAAACTGCTTTTAGGAGAAGCAATTAGCCGAGGAAGCCAGAAGTAAGGGTGAGAGGAGAGTGCATTCCACCTACAAAGCACAGCCCTGTTCAAATGCACGGGGAAAGAAGGAACGGCAAGTACAGAGTATAAGTAGGCCACTTTGGCTGAAACTTCAGAGTATATAATAGGAAACAATGTGAAATAAGGTTGGAAAAGGTAGGTTGGTACCAGCCTATGAAGTCAATAATGCTCCATAGTCAATAAATACCTACCATGTGCCATGTGCCGTACATTGCGCTAAGCACTGGGGATATAAATAAGAAAAAGAAAGACAGTCTCTGCCCTCAAGGAGCCGACAGTCTAATGGGGGAAGAAAAGCACCAAAGGAAACTGAAAAGTGGGGGAGGGGAGAAGGGGCTGCCGCAGGATACCCCAAGCTGTGAAGTCAAAACCAAGCAGAGCTGCTGATGGAAAACGAGGGGCTTTAAAGGCCAGGTCAGATTTTATCCTAGAGGCAATAGGGAATCACTGGCGTTCCTTGCGTAGAGGAATTCCACGGTCACCCGCGTGCCATAGGAAGATTACTTTGACTGTGCTGGGGATGGAATTGGAGGAGGGACAGGCTGGAAGCTGAGAAGAAGAGGACCTGAACAAAGGTGGTGGCAATGTGGTTAGAGAAAAGAAGATGTGCTGAAAAGGGGAAATACATAAGACGTGGCGCTGATTGGATATGGGGAGTGAGAAAGAAGGAAGACCCCAGGACTTCTAGCCTGGATGGCTGGAAGGATGGTGGTATCTTCAGTAGAGACAGGGAAATTTGGGGGAGGGATGAATGGGAGGGGGAGGGGGAGAGAGATAATGAATTCCATTTTTAAACATGTTGAATTTGAGATGCCTGTGTTAGACAACTATCCAGTTAGAGATATCCAGCAAACAGTTTGTCATGCAATTCTGAAGCTCAGGAGACAGTTTAGGACTGAATATATAGATCTGGGAGTTACCTGCATAAAGACGATAATTGGACCCATGGGGACTGATGAGATTGTATCACAAAAGATGAGAGAGAGAGAGAGAGGAGAGAGAGGACAGAGAGAGAGAGACAGAGACAGTGAAATCTAGTGGAAAGAGAGCCCTGGGCAGAGACTATGGAGCAAAGATGCCCATGAAATTTTGGGAGTTTGCAAAGGGCGCTGTTTGGGTTGAGTAGACTGCTTTAAAATGTTTTTCAGTCTCTAAATCTTCTGATTGTTCTGTATTTGCTCTTCCCCATTGAAATAACAGTCCCAAAGTCCACTTCCTTGTCTCCCTCTCATCTTGCAAATCAGGAAACAGAGTCTCCAGGTGGGGAATGACTTGCCCAAGGTCCAAGGGAAAGGAAGTTGCAGACCCAAGATTTGGGAGGCAGGACTCTTTCTACTGCTCCCTGACACAAAAGGAGAAAGATGAGGATCAGAGGCTTTGGTACTAAAAAGGAGATGATCTAATCCCAATGCCCTCATTTAACAAGGGAAGAAACTGAGGCTGACCACCAACATGTATAAAACTCTTCACATACATCACTCATCTGAACTTCACAATAAACCTGGGAGGTAGACAATGCAAGTATTATTATCTCCGTTTTCTAGCCAAGTAAATTGACTCAGAGAGGTGAATCAACTCTTCTAGGGTCACACAGCTAAGATTTGTCAGAGGCAGGATTTGAGCCCAGGTCTTTCTGGTTCCAGGGAGACGTGACGGGTTCCTGTTTCCCAACCTCCACAGAACCCTCACTGCTGCACGACAATCCTTTCATTCCTTCCCCATTCTTTCCCCCTTCCCTACAGTGGCTATTTTCTCTCCTCAAGCCCCCTGTACTTCCTCTTCTTTCAGCAGGGGACTTTGCCTTGTGCTTTATTTACCAGGGAAATAGATAGAGATCATCCATCCACTGAAGGCCTGATGGGTGCTTTGGGCAGCCTTGGACGCTGGAGTTAGGCATTAGAGTGTGGTGACGGTGGAAGAGGAAGGTTCAGGGGACCAAGTGATCGAAGGACCTGAAAGGAGAGAGGCCTGGGAATCTTGAACTGGGGCTTAAAGATGAACAAGACAGGACAGGTAGGTGGCAAAGTGAATAGAGCTCTGGCCCTGGAGTCAGCAGGACCTGAGTTCAAATCTGGCCTCAGACACTTAAAACTTACTAGCTGTGTGACCTTGGGCAAGTCACTTAACCCCAATTGCCCTGCCCTCCACCCTACAAAAAGCAAAAAAATATAAAAAAATAAAGATGAACAAGAGGGGTTTAATATAATTAAAGGAATAAGTCTTGCAGTGAAGGGCCAGGTCCCTTGATCAATTCCAAGGAGAGTCCCAGAAAGCTTTGTCTTCTAGAGTCAGGCAAAAGAAATCTCTCTTCTATATGACAGTCCTCCAAACACTAGGGGGCTCAGTGGATAGAGCAATGAACTTGGAGTTAGGAAGACCTGAGTTTGAATTCTGCCTCAGACATTTACCAGCTATGTGACATGCAAGTTAACTAAGCCTTCTGTTCCTCAATTTCTTCATCTGTAAAATGAGGGGGTTGGTCTCAATGGCTCTGAATGTTCTCATATTCTCCCAAAGCAGGTATCTATGTGCTGGTAAATATTTAACAACCATCCTTGCAGGAGAAGAGATGTAAACAGAGCACACTTCTAAGTGTAATATATTAGTGTTTTCTCTACCACTTTCTTAAGTCTAGAGGGACTCTAGACAATCAACAGAATTCTAAACTAAGCCCTGATTTGTAGTGTTGGTCAATATCCAAGGTGTAAATGTTCACACTGGAGGTTTAATAATCTTTCTCCAGTTGGTTCAAGCTGGTCCCACAATACCCTGCCCCTAAGTCTTCCCCAGCTCAGCGTCCTGTTCTGTCTACCAGTTCTCCCAGGACGTGGACTCAAGGCCTTTCAACATCTTTGTCATCCTGCTCTGCACATTCTCTAGGTTATCAATGTCTTTTCCAAAATATGGCACTCAGAACTCAATGAAATTCAAGAGATGGAATCTGCCCAGAGTAGAGTAATTTGGGCGTTCTTGGTCCCACACACTCTGTGTCTCCAAAGGAGAAAAGAGGAAGCATGTGTTGGGTGATTCAGAACACTGTGGCCACCGTGACCACCATCTCCACACAGACCCAGATGGAGACACATCCAAGGGACACATCCGGGATGCCACATCCAAGAGCCTTGGGAAGAGGGAGCTCCCAGGCCAGGGCCAAATAATTCAACATCAGAAAATGCCGTGATTTTCTCAATGGAAACAACATTAAAGGGGGAACAGCACCATCTGCTTTGCTGCTGTACTCTGAGGAACATGAGACCTTTCCATCTGACTTAAAGCTGATGTGCATGGCATGTAGTAGGTGCTTAATAAATGTTTATTGGATTCTGTCTTCCCCCATTAGAGTGTGAGCTCCTTGAGAGCAGAGCAGAGACTCCTACGTTTTTAAAATTTGTAATCCTAGCTTAGTTTGGGGATAATTAGTTGTATACAGCAAGTGATTAGTAAGCGCATCATCCATTCATTCAAATACTGCCTAAGCTCTCTTAGGGGCAGCTAGGCGGCAAAGTGAATGGAGGACAGGACCTGGAGTCAAGAAGACTCATCTTCCTGAGTTCAAATCTAGCCTCAGACACTAGCTGTGTGACCCTGGGTAAGTCCCTTTACCCTGTTTGCCTCAGTTTGCACATCTGTAAAATGAGCTGGAGAAGGAAATGGCTAAACCACTCTGGTATCTTTGCCAAGAAAACTCCAAATGGGGCCATAAAGAATTAGACACAAAAACAACAAAATAGCAACAAATTGTTTCATTTTTGGCATTTGTAACCCTAGCACCTACCACTGTGTCTGGCATACAGTAGGTGCTTAATAAATGTTTGTTGACTGATTGACTGCTATGGGACATTTTTGACTCTAGCTCGCACCTCATTAAACCCAGATCATACTGAGATGAACTGTTGTCTGGCCACACTTCCTGTGTCTTAGGGTAGGTTCTTACAAAGCCTACATCCTGGTACTGGGAGAGAGTTTGTCCTGAGTTAGGGGTTGGAAGGGGTGGGGAGGGGGATTGAGAGGATGAGGGATAGGAGGCAAGCTGGGCAGATATCACCTCTCCCAGCTCCTGTAGGAGTTTTAGCTCAGGCTAAAGGTCCTGGATCTTGACTGAGCCATGCAGTGTCGTTAACATGAGCGCATTATCCCAGCCCTGGGGATAGAGACAATATAGGGTGGTAGAAGGGGTTTTTATAGCACTCCAGGCAAGAGCCACACATTGAGCCTGGAGCGAATAACGGGAGGCAGAATTTGATTTGAGGGGGAAGGGAGGAGAGAAGAGGGGAGCTGGAACTTTAAAGGCACCAGTTCATACTGGAGACCTTCGAATGGGAGAGGAGGGGGGCAGTGGCAGGGAAGATGCTTCCCTTCAGCCTGTCACCTGCTAGCATCCTATTTTAACTGAATCTTGGAGTTAAAACTATTGAAAGACTCGGGTGCTGTTAGTACCCTCTACGTATGGCACCCTGGGCAAAGGCCTGATTACACCACCTTGGTTCTGGCTCTAGCCTTTTGGCCCTCCCCAAGATGGCCCAGCCTTGCTCAGTGACTGGGATGGGACAGAACCTCACTCCCTGTACCTTCCAGACCAAATTCATAAACCAGAAGGTGATCCATCCCTTTAGGCATGGAGCCACTGCTTCTCTCCCCTCCCCTCCCTTAGTCTCTCTGGCCATGAGCATTTGAGGAAAAAACAGGGAACCAGAGGGTGAAAGGAAGTGGATGGGGGAAGGAAGAGGTCCCCTCCCCCTCACCCCTTTCGTCCTCTTCTTTCTCCCCTCTCCCCCTTCCACTCTGCTGCAGGGACAAAGGCTCCAGACTAGGACCTGTGTGGATCTTGCCTTTTCATGTAGAGTCATAAATATTTATCAAGAAAATGGGGCGAGTGACTAGAGGCATGGGGGGGGGGTGCAGACTGGGGGAAGGCGGGAGAGCAAAGATGCGGGAGGATTAAAGCAAAATCCTGCCTGTAATGAAAGCAGCTGCCTGAGAACAGGGACAAGGGGAGGCTGTGTTTGCCTTCGGATCCTGGGGATGGGATAGGACAGACGGACCACAGGCTCAAGGATACATCCTGGGAGCTGACCCGGGTCCTGAGAACCCCGACTTCCCCTCCCAGCAAAGCTCTACTTGGAGGGAAGCGGGGGCTAAGTCTGAGAAGAGCTGACCAGCTACTCTAACCCTACTGCCGGCGATCCTGCCTGCCCATCTTCCCCGGCTCTGCTCTGACAAGCCATTCTCTCTGACTGCCCCTAACTGTCCTCTCTGACACTCTCCTAACGAGCTCCACACCGATCATCCCCTATCAGCCAGCTTTCCTCACAATCCTTGCCGGATTCTCTCTTTCTCTCAGAGGATGGATGGTTCATTAGGAGACTGTCTAGAACAGTGGTGTCAAACTCAGAAAAGACACTAACTGGACCGAAGGATCCCTGTGGGCCTTAGAAAAGGCCTTTAATTGACTCAGAAAAGCACATTAACATTATCTGAATCCTATTATTGCATTTTCATTTGTTTTGTTAAATGTTAACCAATTACACTTTAATCTGGTTGGGGCAGCAATTCTGGCCCAAGGCTGTGTCTTTGACACCTCTGGTCTCACTGGTTTGACGCCCTCTTATTTATTGTAGAAAGAATTGAGGGATGAAGGAGCCTCAGGGACCTTCGACCTCATCCCATCCAAGTCCCCAAGAGTGGGGAAATGACTTATCCAAAGCCAAACACTGGGTAAATGGCAAAGCTGGGCCCCAGGCTGACTACAGATCTAGTGGTTTTGCATGCCACATTCCCTCCCTTTCTCCAGACTCTAAATCTTGTCCTATCTTCTAATCAGGCTTAGTGTTGAAAAGTCTGGCATTGTAGGAGTTCCATCACTGAAGGGAGACAACGGGCTCTCACACAGACCCATGCACTGCACGTTCACATGCAACACCCCATTACTGTACAATACAATATACATTTATTAAACACCTTCAGTATACAGAACCCTGTACCCGCTGTGGGGAAGAGACAAGTTTAGATGAGATGAGTGGTTGCTTTCATGGAGCTCAGTCTAGATGGAGAACAAAACACAAATATAGATAATTATAATGAGTAATATTGCATGAAAAGTAATTCGTAGAGGTGTGATCAAAGGGATCAGAAGATCTTAGATTAAGGGATAGAAGGGACCTCTATCAGCCAGTCCTCTCATTTTACAGATGAGGAAACTGAGCCCCATTGAAGTTAAATGATTTGCTTGAGGTCACAGAAGTTAAAAGGCAGAATTCAAACCCAGGTCCTCTGACTTCAAAGCCTTTTCACTGAGTCACTTTGAGGTTAGTGCCACAGGGAGGGTTCAAGGAAAGCTTCTTGATGAAAGTGACATTTGATTTAGGTTTTAAAGAACGGACTGAAATTTAGGAGACAAAAAAAGTGGGAAGAAAGACGGTGCAAGCACAGGGCACACAGCCTGAGCAAAGGCATGGAGGTGGGAGAGCACAGGGCCCGTCTAGGTCTAGCAGAGTGGCAAGAGGTAAGGAGTTGTTAAATTGTTAATTTTAATTGTTAAATTAATTGCTAATTTAATTGTTAAATTAATTTAATTGTTAAATTAATTTAATTGTTAAATTTTCTGGGACATAGAATGCAAGGAGAGGAGTAACATTAGATAAGGAAGAATGGTGCCAGATTGTGGAGGGCCTTGAATGCCAGGAGTAGGAGTTTAAACTCGCCTGGAATGGGAGCTATGGATGATTTTGGAGCAGAATAGAGTGGAGATTCAAGAGGCATCAGAAAGGTTGGTCTAGGTTGGTTGAAGCAGGAAAGGAAAGCGGAGGCAGGAAGCCCCATCAGGAAGCCTTTGCCTTTCCCCAGGTAGGTGGTGGCAGCAGGGAGAGAGAAGATGGGAACAGGGGAGAGTATTGCAGAGGTAAAATTAATGGGAACACGAAACAGAAAGAGTCAAGTTGGAAGCAGGAGCAGGGAGGCAGAGGAGACACACGCACGTCCACACACTCACATATGCTCACACACATGCTCGTTCACATGAGCACACGAGCCCTCCCCCTTCCCTCCAGCGACCCTCCCTCCCACCCCCATCCCCTGGCTGTACTCTCCCTCCTCCGGGACCACTTAAGAGAAACCTCCTTCATTGAAATGCTGGTGAGAGAGAGAATATGAAATCAAAAACCTTCTCCTGCCTGAGTGGCAGGTCCCGGATTTGGCCCCCTCCCCCAGGCCCAGTGCACGACTGTAAATTACCCACCGACATGGGCTGAATGTTAAACCCCAAACTGTACTCAGGCCCTTTGTCTCCTATCTGATCAGATAGAAGTCTTGGGAAGTCTGAGGCTTTGGAAACCTGGAAACCTGGAACCCTGGGAAAAGGGGACCTAGCAAATGGGCCCCCATAGACCTTCTGCCTGCCCTGCTCTGGATTTGAGTCACCCATTCATTGTAAAGGCTGCACCTGGGAAATGCTGGAAATGGGATAACCTGGAAGCGGGAGTGGTTTTGAACAGGGCTGAACAGAGAGGGTAAGAGAGATGGGCTAGCCCATTCTGATGCCGTCATCCTGGCCTGCCCTTTGAAGTCACTGCTGGTCCCTAAGGGCGCAGGACTTTGTTCTAGTGGTCAGCTCCTGTTTCAGTATCTTGGGTCTAGGCTCTAGCATGTTCTCCAGAGAATACAGATAGCATCTTCACAAAGCCAAATCTTCCTCCTGCTTATAAGGGACCCAGGACTGGGATCCCTCCTAAAAAACAACTCATACCAACTTGCTTCTTGTCCAAGGGAAGCTCCAGGAAGGATATTTGTCCATCCATTGGGCAAGACTAAGGTCTCTCTGACTGCAGACCCTGGCCCTAAAAGGGACAAAAAAGGAAATCTCTGGGTCCTGAACCTCTGGGAACTCTTAGGCTGAGGAAGACAGAAGGAAGAGATTCCGAGCCAGCCCTGGATGCCTTTGAAAGCCCCTTCCATTTGAAATTCTGTGATGCTGAGGGGAAATGGAGGGGGGAAGATAGGGGTGGGGAGAATATTCTGGGAGGGGAGAGTGGCATGAACCAAGGCCTGGAGCACAGGGCCTCACCCAGGCCTCACCCAGGTTCTGATCAGTCCCTCCCCTGTCTCCTCCTTAGCTTTCCAGTTTGCCAGCTCCCTCCCTTTCCCACTCCTGCTGGCCCAGGTACCAGCCCAGGCGTAATGAGGACTTCTTGGCCATTGGGTCCCCTAGGGCAGCCAATGTCCTTTGGGATGCCTTGAGGGAGGCAGCTACCAGCTGGAAAAGTGTCCTCATTAGCCAAGAGAGGTAGCTATTAAGTGAGGCAAGCCTTCCCTGGGACACTGGAGGAATCCCCTCTTGCCAGTCCTTCACCATGACCACTGCCAGTTACCCCCAGACCAGTGCTCAGCCTACTCTACCCTGACTTCCAGGCAGTCTTGCCTGGTTGGGTGTCCCTGGGTCAATGCTCCTCTCTCTGGGTTGTTGGCCATCTCTAGGGCCTCTCCCAGAGCTAACATTCAATATTCAAAGATTCTCCTGACAGAGAAGGAAAGACTTTCTTGGGTTCAAATTCTGTTTCTGATGCTTGCTACCGAAGTGACCTTGGGCCTTGGCTTTCTACTGCATAAAAAGGAAGATTGGTCTAGACAGTCTCCAACATTTGTGATCGTGAAGCTCTGATAGTCTATGTTCCGTATTCTGTGTTCTTGGGTACCTTCCAGCTCTGATGGGCTTTTCTACTTTACTGTCCCCCTCCGTATCCCCCCACCCACACCAGGTCTCCTCATCAACCCCAGACTGAGGCGTCAATGCCTTTATTTATCTGGGGGTGGGGGAGAGGCTATGTGACTCGCCCAGGGTCACAAAGCTAGTAAGTGTCTGAGGCTGGATTTCAGTTTGGGACCTTCTGACTCCACGACCACTGCATTATCCTCTCAATGCCTTTAGAAAGGATCATTCCTAGAGTCACAAAGCTTATATTTGACTCTGCTACTTATGAACTGTGTGACTCTAGGCTAGTCACTTCTCTTCTCTGTTTTCTTCATCTGTAAAATGGGGATAATAATTCATGTACTGGGCAGCTGTATCCACTGTAGCACTTAGCTGCCCCAGCATTGGCCCTGGAGTCAGGAAGAGTCCTTTTCTACACCCAAATCAGGCCTCAGACACTGAATTGCTGTGTGACCCTGGGCAAGTCACTTAACCCTGTTTGCCTCAGTTTCCTCATCTGTAAAACTAGCTAGAGAAGGAAATGGCAAAACATCCCAGTATCTTTGCCAAGAAAACTCCAAATGGGGTCACTTAGAGTCAGATTTGACTGAAAATGACTAAATGCTGACAACAAATCTGTGTACTCCCTACCTCACTAAGGTGTTGAGTGCCAGGGTTTTGTACAACTCTGGAGCTACAGACTGTACTGTAAGCTGCTGTTCTCTCCCTGCCCCAGGCCCCCGCCCAGGCATAGCCACACCTCTGCCCCCACTGGGTCTTATCAGCAAACTGGACAGGGAGGCACCATCACCTCAGATGAAGTTTTCCTGCCTCAGGTACAGAGCCCACCCCCAGAGGTGGGTGGTCTACGTGTGAGCTGGCACCTGAGGCCTGGGAGAAGCAGCCCAGCCCAGCCCTGGCCAAGCCTGCGAGTCTGGGCCCGTGAGAGCTCCCCTCCCTCTTCTTCTTTCTCTCTGACAGCTCTGACAGAAGCAGTCTCAGCCTGGGCTTTCCTGACCCCCGAGGCTGTTTTGCTGGATATCCTCAGAGCTGCAGGGATTGGTGGGGCAAGGAAGTGGGAGCCGAGAAGGAAAGGGGCCTAAGGAGCTGAAGGAGAGAGGACCAGGGAAAAGGGGGCTCCGGTGCCAGGCTGGCAGAGAGGGATTCCTGCAAGGGGTGTTGCTGATCCTAGGAGTTAACAGAGGAAAAACATAGGGACCAGGGGGCTCAGAACCAGCAGGATGCTTGTTTGGATTGCTAAACACATTTGGCAAATCTTAAAGTGCCATAGAAATATACACCTTATATGTGTGTATAAATTATGATTAATGAATTATGGTCATAAATTATTCATTTAATAGAACTCTGAGAAATTGGATTATTATACTATAGTGATATAAACATATCCATATTTGTATTGCCTCATTTAATGGAGTTTGGATAAAAACAATCCTGGGACAAGTTACTATCCTGCTATCACTTGTTTATATTTAATGATCTAGAGACTATTGCACAAAAAAATAAAATAACTTTAATAATAACAATGGTGGTGTTGGTAGTGGTAGTAGTAGTAGTGGTAGTGGTGGTGGTGGTGGTGGTATTAGTAATGGTGGTGGTACTAGTAGTAGTAGTGGTAGTAGAAGTAGTAGTAGTGCTGGTTGTGGTGATGGTGGTGGTGGTGGTAGTAGTAATAGTAACAACAGCAGCAATAAACAATCATGGTCTCTTACCCATCTCTGCTCTCACTCTGGAAGTCTTATCCACACTTCCCAGAGGGGAAAGCTTCAGCTGAGAGTCTGAGCTCAGGCCAGAATCCAGGAGTCCAGTTGGGCTCCCAAGGGGAGAGAGAGAGAGACAGAGAGAGAGACAGAGAGAGACAGAGAGAGAGAGACAGAGACAGAGACAGAGAGAGAGAGACAGAGACAGAGACAGAGAGAGAAACAGAGAGAGACAGAGAGACAGAGACAGAGAGACAGAGACAGAGACAGAGACAGAGAGAGAAAGGGAGTGTGTGTGTGTGTGTGTGTGTGTGTGTGTGTGTGTGTGTGTGTGCGCACGCGCACTGGGGAGAATGAGAGAAATGGGGGAGTGTGCAGGCTCAGGTTTGACCATACCTATCCCTCTGAGTCAATAGGCTGCCCCTGGCCTGAGATCCCTTCCCCTGGAAGGTCCTAAGATGGACAAGGGAATGATTTTTCCCAAGTGGCTGACTGATTCAGTTTTACACCCTGTGTTTTTTTCCTCCTTTGCTGGGAGCTGGGTTTGGTGACACAGGAGATATATGGGGGGGGAGCACCCCCTGTAAGTACCTCCCTTCTTTGTGCTTCTTGCCTGGTTCTCCTTCTTACCAGCTGGCAGAAGCCGTGCCCCAGGCTGAGGAGGGACCCACGGGAGCCACCTGTCACACTTCCTCTCCTTTCACAGCCTTCCCTTCCCTCTCCCTTTACCCCTCATTGTTTCTCTGCTTAATGACTCTCCCTCCTTTATCTCCTCTCCAACTTTCTCTCCCCCACTTCCCTTCTCTTTTCTGTATCCCTGCCTCTTCTTCCTTCTGCGTTTCCCCCTCTGTATGTCACTCCCCTTATCTCTTTTCTCTTCACTGTCTCTTGGGACAGCTCTTCCCCTTCTCTCAAGCTTCCACATGCATTCCTAGCACCCCTGTATGCCCCCAACTTTATCCACCCCAAAGAGAGAATCACAAAGAATCTCAGAGTTGGAAGGTCCCTAACCCAGCTCACACCTGAACAAGGACACCAAGGGGTCAGTCCAGTCTTTGCATGAAGACTTCAGGGAAGAGAGAATCTTCTACTGCCCAAGGCAGCTCATTCTACCACTGAACAATCCTAATCATCAGGAAGTTTTTCCTTTTCATTAGCTTTCATGAGCTTAAATCTGCCTCTTGGCAACTCCCCATCAATTGCTTCTAATTCTGCCCACTGGGGCCAAGAAAAGCAAGCTTAATGCCTTTTCCACATGCCAGCCCTCGAAATGCTTGAAGACAGTTATCGAGGGCCCCTTAAATCTCTTCCCTGTGCTGACCAGCTCCAGCTCCTTCCGGCCATCCTCATTTGGTCCTTCTTCACCATATGGGTGAGGTACAAGGAGTTCCCACGCCCAGCTCCCTTATTCTCCATAGGAGACTGGTGAAGTTCAGAGAGTGGAAGGGAGGGTCTGAGGTCACCCTCCCAGTATGCCAATGGTGATCTTCCTGGGCTGTCTCCATTTACCAAACCCTCTAGGCTAACTGCCTTAGATTTGAGGCTTTGGCAGTCTTCTCTCCTAGCTCACCCTAGCCAGCTCTATTCCCTTAGAGCCCTGGTCTCCTCTCAATCAAAGCACCTAAGATCCCACCCCCTCTGATGATTCCTACCCTTTTTCCAGGCTTCCCATCAAACTCCAGAAAGTCTTCCCTGATAGACCCCTCCACACCAGTAATTTCCCTGCTGTTTCTTTCCCTCTGCCCTTTTATGTTGCTATAATATGATATTAATAATTCATATTTGTTTTGTAAGGTTCACAAAATGCTTTCCTCACAATGGTCCTGTGAACTACATGGTGCAAGTATTGCTACCTCCATTTCACAGATGGTGAAACAGACTCAGAAATGTCTTGCCCATGGTCAGACAGTTGATAAGTATCAGAGGTAGGATCAGAACTCAGGTCCAACAAATCCAGCAGTTCTTCCACTATACTACAGCAGCTGTTTAACCAGCGCAATGATCAAAGTGCTTCCGTTGGGGTTCTGACTCCCAATTACAGCCCTGAGGTTCCCTGAGGATAGCTAGGTCTCCCCCAGCCCCCAGAGCAGGGCCTCCCTGAGGGCAGAGGCTATGCCCCCCTACCCCCTCAGGGCAGGGGTTCTTCAAGGGCAGAACCTTTCTCTCCAGGGGCACCTGAAAAGGCTCCCAAGTCTCCTTTGTACCAGGCTATGAATGGAAACTGAGCTCAGCCCCAGTGACTTCCTCATCTCCCCCACAGAGATGTTTCTGGCTTTTATTAATGCAGATGAAATGCATTTCAAGGGCCCTTCATCCAAAGCCTTTCTGGAATCTGTCTATGCACACATGAGCCCAGGGGAAGCAGTGGAATTAACCCTTTGGCAGCCACACATACCAGAGCCTTGGATATTACAGAGAGACAGCGGTCCCTGAGGAGAGGGGAGCTTGGAGGAGAAGAGGAAAGGCAGGGGCTTTAAGAGGTTAGGGTGGGAGACTTGAGCTCCCTGGTTCCTCCTTATAGGGATGGTGAATTGGGAAGTATCTCCCCATCCCTCCCAGGACTTGGTTCCTCATAGTGCTTTCACACCTCTCATTCAGTCTCCTTTATGACCACCACCTTGGTGGGTTGGGTCTCAGCCCAAGGCAAAGGGTAAAGGTTAGTTGGGGGGCAAAGTTAGAAGTTAAATAAATTTGAATAATAACGATCTATTTACATAACTTTCAGGTTTACAAAGCCCTTTCTTCGCCATGGCTCTGTGAGGTAGGTGGGGTATTATTAAGGGGCCGTTACTAAAGTTGACCAAAGTCACACAGCTTAGTAAGAGCTTCACATCTAACATGTCTTCTGACTTCAAGTTCTGGCCTCTTTCCCTTATACCACCTGCCTCTAATGCCTTCAAAATATGCTTTAAAACAAAAACAAAGGGGGTGGCTAGGCAGCACAGTGAATAGAGCACTGGCCCTGGAGTCAGGAGGACCTGAGTTCAAATTTGACCTCAGACACTTAACATTTACTAGCCACGTGACCTTGAGCAAGTCACTTAACCCCAATTGCCCTGCCTTCCAAAAAGCAAAAAAAAAAAAAAAAAAAAAAAAAAATCCAAAAGCAACCAACCCAGTTTAGTTTAATTACTGTCCCTTTATCCTGAAGAAAGAGAATTGGGAAGCTCTTGAAAGGTGGTTTAGGAGTCCTTCAGTTCAGGACCACTGGGACCTTCCTCCTTAGGTGAGCAGCCTGGCAGGGTGAGAAGAGCTGGCCCTGGGGTCCTAGCCCTGCTCCCTCATTGACTTGCAGATCAGCTTGGCCATCCATAAAAGGAGAGGGTTGGATAAATATAAGTGTGAGCATCCTCCCAGCTCTGATGTTCAGTGATCAGCATGTCCCCACTTCCTTCCATCCCCAGAGCCACCAAGGGAACAGTTGAAGGGAGAATGAGGCCAACCGGGAAACCGAGGAACACTCTTTCAAGAGCCTCCTCCTGAACCTCAGCACACAGGGCTCACCTTGCACATATAGTCTCTTTAGGTTGCATATCCCACAATGACACGCATCCAGAGACTTGTAGAACACACACACACACGCACACACACACAGTTGCACTTCCAAGCATAGGAATGCAGACTGGAGCACACACAGACACACAGGATATATTGTGTCTGTACATGTGCATACACACATGCTATGCTGTGTAATCAAGCACACCCAGACATTTATACTGATCACCCCCTAGCTCCCACCCCAGGCTTCAAGTGCACCTATACAGATAAAGGGAACACACACATAACAACATGCCTGAACACATATGCATGTAGACACATGCTGTTCTTCAGAGTCGTATGTGTTATATGGCAGATGCACACAGGCACCTCTTAGGATGGGGTAATTGGAAAGCAGAGAGAGAGGAGCAGCTCTTAGTAATTGACTGGTCCACTCTCCAGCCTCCCCCAAGTTCATCTCCAGAAAACACTGAGATCTCTCTTCTCTGACTTCAACTAGTCAAGAAGAAATAGATACCCAAATATGACCTGGCCCCCACCACACTCAACCTTCTTCCCCTCTCTCTTCACACCTGGGATAGTGCCAGATTCAGATTCATTTAACTCTGCTTAGAGAAGGGGATGCAGGAGAAACCCTATAGACCCTATATCCTTCCCCACCCCATCCTACTCCTCTCTGGCTCTGGAAGTCATTCCTACCAGCTTGTAGTCCTTAGATTTCACTGTGGCCCCAGGAAAACTCATCATCCTTCAAGATTGCATCAGCTTTGGTAATCACACTTCATCAGTACCCTCTGCCCCTCTGACTGGAGGGCTGGAAGGAAGAGCAAAGAACTCTCCCCAAGGCCTCCGTTTAGACGAGGCTTCCAGGCCAACCATTTCTTCATTCCTTGAGATAGGACTCCATCATGACCCAGAGCTGGGTACCTTCTTCTCCCTACCCCAGAATTTCAACTTCCTTCTCTGGCTGTCTTCTCCCATTAGATTGAAAACTCCTTGAGGGCAGGGACTGTCTTTTGTATTTCCAGCACCTAGTACAGAGCTTGGCACATGATAGGTGCTTAGTCTAGTAAATGTATTTGGATGGCCTTAAGGTCCCCCAACTCAGATTGACCTCTTTCCTTCCACCCTATCATAGGATACAGAGACCATCTAGTCTAGCCCTGTCATTTTACAGAAAGGGGTATCAGAGGTTCAGAGTTCAATGTCATGTGCTAGTAAGATTTGAACACAGGTGCATGTGATATGGTGGAAGGATTTGGAGTCAGAGAAGCTGGGCTGAAATCTCAACACCACTTTACTACTGCTGAAACCTTAGTGGCTCTGATCACTGCATCTCTCTAAGCTTCAGCTTCCTCAACGGGAAAATAAGGGTTTGGGGAGCAGATAGCCTAAGGTTCTTTCGAGCTCTAAACCTATAAGCCCATGAGATGCCTGACTCCAAAGCCAGTCCTCTGTCAGACTTATTTTCCAGTGAGACAGATTTCCTTGAAGTCTAGAACGCCCAACTAGAGCTGAACCCCTTTCCCCACCCCTGCCCAGGCCAGTCTCCTCCTCAACACATTAGGAACACAGCATTAGTATTTGTGACAAGGCAAAGGCTGGAAGCTGGAATCAACCTTAAGTGCCAGAAGCAAATATGCTCCACTCTAAAACTTAAGGGGAACCCAGGCATTTTACCCAGCCAGCTCTGGGCTTCTGTCCTAGTGTAGAGGATCCTGGTTAGAGGGGCTGGAATCTTGGGCCTGAGTGACTCAGGCTTCTTCAGCCTCATCCTTCACCATTGTCCTCTGCACACCGGATGCTCTGGTGTGCGCCCTCAGACAGTGGGATGGGGATTCCTGGGAAGTTTGGCCAGTGGCCTGAGAAAAGCCGGCGGAGATGGGCTTCAGGAGCGAGAGGGGGGACTCACTCCCTAGCCCTGGTTGCCTTTTTCTTCAGAAGTCTCTGCCTGGGACTTGTTTCAGTACCTGCCCTGAGGAGGTCGAGTTAATGCTCTGAATTAACCACCCAATTCCCTCTCCCTTATCTCCTGAACAAGTAAAAAGGCCCTGTTCTCCCTCCCCATCGTTCCCATTCCAGCTCCCTCTCTGCCTCAGCCTTATCTCTCCCCTGCAGGCCCTGACTGGGCAACCCCTCCTTCTCACGGCTGACAGAGATTTCTCTCCTCCTCGGTATGCGTCTCTCTCCTTTTGTCCCTCCCTCTCCCTGTGTCTCTGTCACTTTCTGTGTCTCATGAAACTTCTGGAACATGGCCATGTTCTTGACTGAAAGGAGCTTCAGGGCAAGCTGAGACCAGGTTCCAGGCCCACATCAGTCATTCTGTCCCTGATTAACCTGGGACAGGGCCCTTCTCTCCTCTGTACAATAAAGGGGCTAGCCCAGACAGATGGTCTCCAAAGGTCCTTCTAGCTCTAGGTCTTAACGATGCTATAATGTCTGACACCTATAATGTCTTTGAGTCTTTCTCTGGACAGGCCCCAAAGTTCCCTGATTCAGGGATCAGGGCTGGAAGTGGGGGGAGTGGGAGGAGGAAATAGAGGGGCCTACTACCTTGAGCCTGGCCTCTAAGAACAGCTTTTCCTTGGACCTGGACCCCTCTGGATCTCGGGGCCACTAATGGGGCTCTCCCCCTGCCCCCCACAGAGGGCAGTATTCCATATGCTGCTTGGGAAGAGTTGTCAGGGGGATTGATTGGTGGCTCCAGGCACCAGATGGCAAGCAGGCCAGCCCCAGAGACGCAGCAGGGTTGGGAGCTGGGGCACAGGGATTCCTCTGCTGACCCTACATAGTCTCAGCCTGAGCCTTGGTTTCCCTCTCCATGCTGTGGCTTGGGGGTGTGTGGGAAGATAGAAAAGAGAGGTAGGTGGGGTGGCTCCTTCTTAGGAGGACCCAGTCACCCAGGCCTTGATTCATTTGTCTGTAAAATGGAAGATAGTAATGGCACCTGCTTCATGGGATTGTTGGTGAGGATCAAATGAGCTATTTGTAAATATTTGTAAAGTGCTTTGTAAAACCATAAAGCAACATTATCATTATTTCAGGGTCCTGTCTCATAGAAGCAGGAGATAACTATGGGCACATCTTCCTAGGTCAATGCAGGGGTTCCAGGGGTGGGATACCCAATACGTGGCATTATTGTAATGACTGAGCCTGGTCACAAGGAGACCAAGTTCTGATCCCATCTTAGGAGAAGGAGCTACAACAGAATCAATGCTGGAATGAATTTGAAGGAAGAACCTAAAAATCATTAAGTCCAATTCCCCATTTTACAGAGGGGAAATTTGAGCCCACAGAAAAAAAGAAATGCTTGGGGAGTGACCAAAGAGGTATTTTCACCAAGGTCTTCTGACTCAAAATTCAGTCTTTGAACTACTGCATGTGTTGGTGGCCCCAGGCTAGTAAGAAGAAAAGCTGAAGCAATCCCTTCTCCAAAAGGGAACAGATTATAAAGATGTTCCTCTGCTTGCTGGGTGACAGGGAGCCGGGTCCTGGCTTCCAGAGGCAGGGTAATGAGGAGGTACTAGCACCAGGATGAATAGTGGGAGGCTAGAGATGGAGAGAGGAGGAAAGCACTTGTCCCCGCTGCATGGCTGGGGATGAGGAAGGGTAGTTGGGGTCCCAGTGGCCGTCTTATCCATCTTCTCTTGAGGAGGGATGGAAATTAATATTCTCTTCACTGATGGAGATATGAATAGGTACCATAAGATCCTCAGTGAAAAGTAGTCTGGGAAAATGAAGACTTACATATCTGCTGACTTCCACCTGTGGCCAGGATGTGTGTGCATGCACATTTCCCCTGGTGACTCAGTGTTCAATTGGACTCCAGGACAGGGAAGATACATTTAGAGGCCTCCTTCTGTAAGGAAGGGTCTTTCCCTGATCTCGTGGAATCAGCATCTTCCTTCCTGCTCTCCCACGTAACAGATAGGGCTTACAGACACAAAGAATATTTGGTATTAAGTTTATTCAAGGTCCTGTGTTGGCCAAAGGGATGGGAAGATGAAGTGGCTGAGTCCTAGTCCCTGCCTTCAGAGAATTCAGTCTAACAGGTGCTATAACGGTACAGAGCAGAGTATAAGGGCCATAACAGAGGTATGAACAAAGAGGGAGGAGAAAACTAGAGGAAGGAGGGGGAGGGTTCATGGAGGTTTGCATTTAAGCTTGGCTTCGAAAGGTGGGTAGGATTCCCATAGAAAAAGATGCAGCACCTGTATTGGATTGCTTTGCCATCTTGGAGAGGGAGAAAAAAATTGGGACTCAAAATCTTTCCAAAAAATGAATGTCGAAAATGTCTTTACGTGTAATTGGAAAAAAAAAAAAGATTAAAAGTTGGGTTTGTTTTTTTAAAAAAGAGATGCAGGTAGGTGTTGGAGGGGAAAAGACATTTCAACCATAGGTGCAAAAGTATGGAGAAAGGAGGGAGTGGGTCACACAAGGCCTCAAATGCCAGTCCAAGAAGCCTTTGTTTTAGAGATGCGTTCTACTGGACTATTTGTCAGGAGATTGGTTGAGTCCTGGTCCTGCTCAGCCAGAAGCTCTCGGGGTATTTGGCAAATCCTTTCTCCTCTGTAGGTCTGTTTTCTCATCTATAAAACACGGGGGCTAGACGCGATGTGAGCTCTCCCAATTCTGACATTTAGTGCTTCTAGTCTTTGTTAAGGGTCCTGCTCTGATTCTGGTGCTAGTACCATTTTTCAGCCATGGGACAAGCTGGCCCGAGCCCCTTATTCTCCAGCTCCCCTTTCTCTTCTCTCTCCAGAGAAAAATTCAAGCTCCGATGCATGCCTTTGCCAGGAGTTATTGTGAGAGGTCAAGTTATGCCAGACAGCACGTGAGAGGCAGCAAGATGCGGAAATGCATTTTATCGACCCTGAGCATCGCCGTGCTGGGAAACTCGGGGAAATCATTTACCCTCCAGTTAGACAGAATTGCCAAGAGATTCAAAGCACTTAACGTGCACACACGTCTCCAGTGCTCCTCACACCAGAGCCGGGTAGGTTATCATCCACCCCTTCTAGGCCAGTCCTCAGGCTGATCCAACCAACCACCAAAGCTGGAAAAATGCCCACAAAGATGCCTTCACTACCCCCAGTAATGTGCATCTACTGAGGGTCAGCAGAGCCAGATTACTTTTCCTCCTTCAAAATTCTGACTCGAGATATTCATTGCCCCACCTCCCTTATCTCTTCTTAAGCTCAAATCAGTGTTCACCCATCAGTCACCAAAATTGTTCGTTGCATTTACACCTAGCTAACTTGCTCCCCTCAGACAAGAGCCGTTTCCCAACCTAAGAAATGGAGACCAAGTTTCCGCACCAGACGGGCGTCCAGAGGATGGCTTCTTTTGCTGTCGAGGTGGTGTTAACGGGGTCAGTTTCTAAATGGGGTCTTGAGGTTCTTGAAAACAGGTTGGCTAGCCCCAGCCTGGGTCTACCCACTGCACCCAACTTCACTTCAAGCTGGTCATGCTGATTCTTAATGGTGTGCTGCCACCTGGTGGCTTACTTGGTGCACCACAATCTCCTGTGCTTACAAATCCCGGCTCTGTGCAAGGCTGTCTGAGAAGGGGCTGCCTTTCCACCTGTCCAGGGTGGCTCCTTTCCCTCTTGGATCAGGCTGCCTAGGCCCTGGGCGCCCTGTGGGGTACAGACTAGCCCCTGCCTGTCCAGGAGCTTATCTGAGGCCTCCCTAGTTATCCAGGGTTAGGCCCAGAAGCCTGAGCACTTTGAAGAGTGGCCAGGACAGCTGTTCTGAGTTTCCATCTACATCCCCAACTGCCCCGAACCATCCGGCCAATTACAGAAAAGATTTAAACCAGGGATTTAAAATGACCCCAATTACACAAAGATTAAGCTGAACATACACAAAAGCACCCATTTCCCCTACAGTAAGAGATCACTGGAAGAAAGGGCCTCAGGAGCTCCCTCGTCCAAATCCAGGTTCCCTTCCTCTACGAGCTTCCCTAGGAGCCCTCCTGCCGCCTGACGTGTCTAGATGTGTGAGGAGACAGGGACAGGGGCAGTACTCAAGAGCCCTGAGCCTCTCACTAACAGACTAACCCTGCCTAGCCAGTCTTGAGTATCAGGTCAGAGAAGTCGTCTTCCAGTGGAAATCAGAGATTTGAAGGAATCCGGAGAGCACACTCCACATGGGGCAAGGGCATTTTCCCAAGTGCCAATTGCTGGACCAGAGCAGGAAAGTACAGGCCCAAGTCAATCAGCACCTGAATAATGAGCCAGTCAGTTAAGATTTAGATACAGAAGAAAGTTCCTGCCATCTGGCTCTATTAGCTGGTGATGTTCACTGCAGAACTGCTGGGAAATCTGTACTTTCAGGCAACTGTCCTCATTCAGTGATGTGAGCTAGTTTTACTCAAACACCTCCATAACTGTTTCCTTTATCCCAGTCCCAAAGGAAAATGATGGCTGGCTCTGGGCAATCCCCTCTAACTGGGAAGGAAATGAACTTGCCTGCTGGGGGTCCTAGGCTCTGAGAAACGACCCCTGTGCCATTGCAGAGCAGGAGTCTACCCTTGATTAGATTAGTAGCGCTTACTTGATGAAACTGGCACCAGAATCCCCTTAGGTGTGTGGGTAAGACAAAGCAAACTCCATCTGAGCTCTTCAATCCTTTTCACCTCCCCACCTCCCCCGAAGTATTCAGTTGCTTGAGCTCCTTCAAACAACCCCCTAGGGAAAGGAGATTCCAGCTTCAGTCTTTGATTAGCTGGGCTCACATAATTAAGTTTCCCAGATCCCATTATGTGTGCACTCACCTGGAATCCTCCTCACAAGCTGACGTTATCAGATGTGTCTAATGAGGCCACTTGTGTATGGCAACTCAGGTGTTTGCCAGCAGGAACATTCGGTTCCAATCTCCATGCCCGGAGCACTTTCTCTCCCCAGAAAAAAAAAAACTTCTTAGCCAAGTTCCTATTGCAGCTTCTCACCCTCAGTGTTTCCCTGGCACCCACTTCTGCTAGTGCTCCTGCAGTCTAGTAACACAGGCCCAGAGCAGCCCTCCAAGTTCCAGACCACAATGTCAGGAGTGAGATCTACATGGCTGTGGAGGGAGGATATGGACAGAGGTCACAGCAGTTGCTGGCACTCCCCTGGTTTGCTCTGCCATCTCCTATGGTGATAATTCTATTATTGTAGCTTAGACTTTTGGCCCCAGTATTTACTGAAGACTCAAATATTAGTCCCATTTAAAGTCCCCTTGAGGCTCAATTCTACCAACAATCTGAGAAGGTTCTAGAGCCCCACCTTGATCACATTCCCAGATTTCCCTTTAACAGGCTTTCATCAACCTTAGGCATTACTTGTTTCTCTAGTGTGGTCCAAACTTTGCTGTCCTTCACACCTCTCACCTTTACCTCCTAAAATCCATTTCCTTCAAAACCCTGCTCCCAACATCTATGTGGAAGGCTTTCCTGACTCTACTCCCAACCAATTTTATCTTGTATATTTTTATGTACATGTCTCCTCTGAAAAAAACACAACCCTTGAGGAACTATTTTGTTATCTTTGTACCCCAATTACGTAGTACATTAGGTGTTTAATAAAATACTTCTTGATTGGTTACCCCCCCCCCCCCCAAATCCCATAAGTTCAAGGGCTGGGGAATTATATGCATTATTTCATACAGCTAGTCAAAATGGTATTCCTCTGAGCCCTGGGAATGCAATTCCAAAGGTCAGAACCAAATTCCTTCAGCCTCCACGATGTTCTATTCCCCCTGTGCCCCCCCAAGGATTGCAGTCTTTTCCTGAGTCTCACTTGATCAGGACTGTTTCCCTGCTGCCTCAGCTTCATCCTGACATAGCCCCAGGGAGCCAGCTTGCCTGCCTTCTAGAGCTCTGCCCGCAAGGTAATCATGGCCTATATTCAGTTCCCAAGATGGCTGAGAAGCAGCTGATGAGAGATATTAACTGTCAGGTCTGGAAAATAACAATGGAACTCACCCATTACCTTCTTCTGCAGAGAGAGCAGACAGTGGGTTAAGAGGGAAAGCAGGTAAGCCTGGGTCTACTGGGAATGTGGAAGTTAATGCTATTATCACACCTTAGCAAAGGCATTAGGGTCTGAGAGAAGGGACCATTTGTTTTAAAATGACTGTGAACCCCCAACAACCCAGACTCTCTCTGGGGCTGTGTTCCTAAAATGAACACTCCCCTGAGTGAGAACAGACGAGAATGAATGTGGCAGAGAGCAGGAAGGGTCAGGGGGCCTTGAATGCCAATGTCACATGGTAAATTGATAAGACTGCACTAAAACTTGAGTACCCAGACTTACAGGTTGGTCAGTGCTCTCTCCACTATACTTCATGGAAACTTTGAATTTAAAACAACTGACTAGAAAATGTGGGAAAGAGAAGACACAAAAACCCAAATCCCACCCAACATTGCCACCCTTCTATGGTAAAAGGTAAAACTTCAAAACCTGAAAGCCACCATCAGTCAAGCACTTAAAAAAAAACCCCTACTGTTCCTTGTCCTGCCTGTTTAGACATGCTCAACCCGCCCATGTGAGAATAAAGAGACAAGCTGCACTTATTTTTCCAGATGCTTCTTTTGTAAAGGAGCCAGAATTGGCAACTATACTGAAAATCTTCAAAAAGTATGTACAAAGGTATATTATACAAAATATACACAAGGCTTATGCCAAAATGAGAGAGCACAACAAAACATAGATGAGACGTCAGTGTCAACCCCTAATACCTCTCAACATCTACAGTGAACCAGAGGGAGCAGAGCACACTACAACACAGTCTGCACACATAAAACAGAGTAAATTACAGTAATGTACAGTAAGGTATAAAAGATAGGGAGCTCCCCCCAAGTCTGCCCATGATCCCTTCAACACAAAAGGCAGCTATTCCCCATACAAACCTACACATGGGAAAACTTCTGAGGAGCAAGAAAAATCCCCAAGGGAGTAGAATGGTTTGCCCTACACCACTGCCACCACTAGCAGTGCTCCTAAGGATACAGGTTGTAACAGTCAGCTTAGCACAAAGAAGTGGAGTTCTTGGCCAGTTATCAGCGTACAAAAGGTGCTGAACAAGGCGATGCTTCTCATTCCATCTCAGTGAACCGAGCAAACATGGCTTTCCGGACTGCGTCCTTGTAAGAGTCTGCAGTTGACACACCATAGGAGCTGCCTTTTGCTCCCAAGCCAGCTCCTTTCATTCGTACTTGAGCCTGGGGAAAAACAAAAAAGGATGTCTGGCACTTGACATAAACCAAGAGTGCAAAACCATTCCCGCACAAGCTAGTCTCCTCCTCCTCTTCCCAAGCTCATTCCCTTGGTGTGACCATTTGAAATGAAGATTTATAAGGTAAATGTATTAGACAATTAATAATTTCCTCAGTGGATATCATGGGCAGGTTTGAAGACTAAAAAGAAAAAAAAAAACACAACAAAAATGAATACAGAGACCAAGCCTCATATAAAATAACTGTTCAGTAAATGTCTGATAATGTGAAGAGTCTAAGGACACATTCAAAACAACTGCAATCCCAATGCAAGGTTTATATCACTTGCCTTGAAAAATCTGATGCCAGCAGCATTCGCTTTAGCAGGCTGGCTATGAAAATTCCTACTGCTTTTCTACTTCTGGCAACCCACAGGAATCTTTTATTTTTGAGATGGCCATTTAAAATCTATACCCTAAGCCAATTAATAGTAATTCAGTGAACATAGCTACATAACAAGACCAGTAACACAATACTTCGAAATGTACTCAACTTAAGATACACCTGAATCTGATTTAATGCTGAAGAGGTAGTTTTAAATGATAGGTTAGTCTTAAGAAATGGGAAAAGAAAGTCACAGGAGGCTACAGTGAATTTTCATGTAATGCCTAAAAACTACTTAGTGAGATCATGATATCTGCCTAGATTAGGAAATAAGTCACCTCAATGATATATTTGGAGAGAGAACAGGACAAGCAGGCTGATGAGATTCCTTTAAAACAAACCTTTCATCACAACCCAAACACCAAACCATTGCTTACCTCAATGGGGGCTGTGATGCCTTGACACTTCCTTCCCAAACCTGAGCCTTCCCGCCATCCCATGGCCTGTAGCATTTTATTGCCAATATTACTATGGTCAATGCCATCCTTAGTTGGCTGTTCATAATTACTAAAAACGGGGAAAGAAAAAAAAAGTTATATAGACTGAAAAAGACTTTCATTACAAACATGGTGAAACTATCAAGATACATACACAGTGCCTGCATCAAACTGCTTCTTTCTTTTGGGTTCTGGAGGTTCTGGGATTCCATATTTCTCCCGTCTCTCTGCAGCTCGATCTCGGTACTTCATCTATATATGGAAAAAGAAAAGCAGTTGGAAATCTATACTAAATTCATTCTTCAAACAGCTAAGCCTATCTCTAGATTTCTCAAGCAGACATTTAAACTGTATTAAAGTCATTTAAACCTACCAACATTTCTTCACCATTGAAAAATACTAAATGTGGCTTCTCCCTTATATCACATTACTAATGCCATATTTTAACTGTAAGTTATCCCTGTTTTTTTTAATGCTTTTCTGCAGGAGAGTAAGACTTAAGTAATTTTCTTAGAGCAAACTTTAAAATAATAAATAAAAAGCCTTTGATGAAAAACCCCATCCCTAATATTTTTGCTGAACCCAGCCAGTTGGCTCATCTGCCCATGTGCTAGCTTTTCACAGAAAGTAAAGAATGGAGGTAAGCAAAAGAGTTTGGGGGTGTCCTTCCTCTAGGGCCATGTCCTCCCAGAAAAATTTTCCAGTACAAAAAGACCAAACCCTCACCTGAATTCATAATAGCATCTGGCAATCACATAGCACCTTATATGGCTATTGGTAAACTTTTCGTACATACCTCTTGTATCCCCCAAAGTAACATCTTAACTCTTTGAGGTAAATAATCTTATGTCTTACAATATGTCAAGATACTCAAATACTTCAAACTCAGAATCCCAGGAAATTTCAGAGGACTAATCTGTACCTGAACAAGAATACTTCTCTATGATATGCCCAACAAAAGGCCTCAGATTCCACTTAAGAGGGTTATTGTGAGGATCAAATGAGATAATCTATCAAGTCCTTTGCAAATCATAAGGCATTACAATAATAAAGGTTCAGTCAGTATGAATACCTGTAATGAAAGGGTAACTTCTGTTTCACTCACCTCTCTCTCTCTCAGTTCCAAAGCCTCTAGTTCTTGCTCAGACAGTCTAGATCGTCTATAAATATCCATGTTTTGCTGTATAAAGCATTTCAAAGGAAAAACTCAGATATGATTTTTGAAATTATCACATTAATGACACTTTTTAAAAAGTTTGTCATTTTCAGATTCTCTAGATAATCTAAGTAATAACAACAGTGTAATGCCACCACTCCTTTCCATTCAAACTAGGAAAATTAGGCAGCTAAATAGCATACATTTAAAAAAATAGCAAACTCAAACCTTATGTAAGTCGGAGAGTTGTTGGTGTCTAACTAAAGCATCTTTGTTGGGAAATTGCCTTCTACAGAGTAGACAAGCCATTTTCTTCCAATCAGTCAGTTTTTCTTCTTCACTTTCAATTCTTTCCATCAATTCTTCCTCATTATCACTATCACCACTATAAGCAGCAACTAGTCCACGCTAGAAAAGAAATGGCAAAAAGAGTGACTACATTATTATAAGTATACTTTTTTTTTTTCCAAATTTGAGGGTCAGGGAAATCTAACAGTTCTAGATTTGGATACAGCCACCCCTCTCTAAAACTCACCCTTCTTAAGGAAGAAGAATTTTACACAACCCTGAAGGTAAACACTGAGTAAGTTAAGTCACTTCGCCCCTCATCAGCAAACCAAGGCTTAGACTAGATTATTTCCAAGGTCCCATCCAGTCCTAAATGAAGGTGCTCTGCTGTCTCCTTTAAGGCTGAGCTTTACAACCTTCTCAATGAAGCTTCACCTGACCAGTGTAGCCCAGCAGTAAGCTCTCTTAACTCACGGACATTAATATGACAATTATATGACAATTAACAATTAATCATGTAGTTATTTACATCTTCTGTATATCATTATTTAACTGTTACTTAGTTCTTTGTATATTTATGTACAGTTCAACATTAGGTCTCTGAGGGCAAGGATTTTTACACTTTCTCACCATGTATGGCAAAGCATCAGCACAACTATTCTTGCAATAATCTCTTTTATGAAGATATATAAACTCATAAGATAATTTGCAGATGAAAATGCAAACTTTTATTAAATGATTATCCTGACAAAACAGTTCTATACTCTTCTGTGTAAGCCAAATGCCCTCAATGTAAGGAGCTGCTTAATCTGCAATGTATAGCACACCAGTCCTATACTGACTGTGATACCATCAAAGGTGAAATAAGAAATACATTAACCAAGATGCAAATTTCAAAACTCATCAATACAAAGTTAAATATAACCCTGTAATTAGCAGATGAATCACTACAAACACATAAAAGAAACTTCCTTAAGATCGAGACAGGAGGCATAGAACGTAGTCAAGTTGTTTCTTACTTTGAGTGGATTTTCCTCTTCTCCATTTTTCATCAGCTCTGGGATAAGCTGCTGTCTTTCAGCCAAAGCTCCCTTAAAAGACAGATGAAAATCCATGAGCCCAGTTTTTGTGTGACTAATTGTACTTAAAACACTGTTGCTAGTGAATGCCCCTTTACCTTCTTCTCAAAGAGAGCAAAGCCGGCATCTGCTGCTGCTGACTCTCTCCTCTCCTCTTCTCTCAAGGAACTGACAGGCTGGAAGCTATTCTTAAAGTTTTCCTTTTGTTTATTTAAGCTCTTAGCCCAGCGTTCCATGTCTTTGGCAATCTAAAGTAAAACGAACACCACTTGAAGTCAAAATGACGAATGAGACTGAACAATGAGGACCCAGTGAGTTCTCTGCATCACATTAGTCATTAAAGATCTTTCTTCAAAAAAGCTCTTTAGCCAAATCCCCAATTGTTCTTATTATCAATCTACAATATACAATTAGAGCTTTAAGATAAATACTACTAAACTGCTGAGACTTCACAACTTTCAAAGTCAACAGAGATATATAACTAGTAATTTCAATTATTTTAAAGCAAACCACAGTAGTAAAACTATTTGATGCTAAATGTGCTATTTTTTAAATGGTCACAATTATTAACCCAAAGAAATATAAGAACCTGTTGTCAATAAAACAGACACTTTCTGCATTTCTAATTTTAAACAATCAGAGCAAAACCAACCAAATGCCACCATTCAGTATCAAGCCAAGAATCCTGATATGGTAGATATCAAGAAAATGTAATTTCAAACTTGGGTCTAAAATCTTGTAGCTGATGCTAACTAGCTGTTGGACCTCAGGCAAGTCACCTTACCCCTACCATTCTTAGGCCCAGCTTCCTCATCTGTAAGATGAGATAACAGCTGCACTGATTACCACCTCCCAGGTTGTTGAGGATTAAATGAGATAATGTACAGTACATTCTATCAACTCATAATTATTACAGTTCAAGCCTTACCTGCTGTGCCGTTTTGCTCTTTGGCTTCTCTTTCTTTTCCTTCCCTTCTTTGGTGGAAGGGAGACCAGTTTGTTGTTGGGCTACACACTCTGCTGCAGGAACATAGGTCTCCTTCTCTCCATCCCAGTAAAGATATTGCTGTGTCAAGGAATTGTAATAGTACTAAAAACCAAAAACACCAATTGTTCAATAGTGACAATTTCAGCCAAATGAAATAAGTATTCAAATCAGCAATACAAGTGACTTTGTGGACGATATTAATAAAAGATATGGCAAAAATCTACAGTAGTTTTCACATGCAGAATTGTCAGACTGTATGAAAAACAAATAGCTTGCTGCGACTATTTTTAAGGCAAGATTCTCATGCAGCTGAACACAGGCAAAAGGCTGGGCTAGTGTTGCCTCCCACCTTGGCTATTTGGAGAATACTAGTTAACACAGGGAAGAGTTAAGGATAAGCTCAGAAATGAGATGTGCAATCTTATGGCTGGTTTTTAAAAAACATGTTTAATGAAAGAGGCAAATATAGGAATGTAATCAGTAATCAAGCCTTTAGTTCCTTCTGTCCTAAGTTAATTACTGTATATAAACAGCAAAGTCCCACAGACCAAACCAGAGTTCCTCTTCCAGACTGAAGATGTTATTATACTACACCAGCACAAATAGCCTCCCCCAACTGGTATATTTCCTGGCATTGAATAGAATGTGTGAGCCATGTAGTAAAGCTAGAGATCACACCTAATATCTCATTCATGTAAAAATCTGCTTTTAAACATGGAGGGAGAACAAAGCTTACATGTGGGGTTCCTTCAACAGATTTAACTATAGGTCAGGTGTAACAAGTCACTCAACAGAACACACTCCATGACGTTGTGTAAGTCCATAAATCTTGCTAAACACCAACCTTGCTTGCTCCTCATAAGAGAAGATGAACACATTGTGATTTCTATCTCATTATGTGTTACACATTTTTTAGTTTTTGGGGTTTTTTTGGGAAGAAAAAACTGGAGGGACTTTGTTAAAAGAGCTACATGGAGGCTTTTCTAACTATTGTTCTTTGTCACCAATAAGAAAAGCAAATCAGCTGTAAATGTCAAATTCTGATATATTACCATTTACTACAGACAGAACTTGTGAGAATAACAGGCTGTTTTGTCTATTGACTCTTCAGATTTTCTAATATTTAAAAATTCAAAAACAAAAGTAATCTCCCTCAGGAATTACCAGAGGAAATAAAACAAACTGGTAAATTGGTCTTTCTACAAGGATAGAAATAGCTAGATCATACACTTCAGGATCTAAGACTAAACTAACTACTAAACCATCTTTCAAAAGGTTTAAAATGGTTTCAAAGGGAATAAACTAATCTGGGTTTATAGAAAAAAGCAAATTTAAATGGAAAGTACTAAATGCCACTTAGCATGTTTGAGATTTTACCCCTACAGAGAATATTTAATTTCATGCTTCATAAATTGACCTAAGTGAAGATAATGGATTTAAAATGAAAATACATTAGAAGAATAATGCATTTACCTGAGAGTTAGAATCATAATAAAGTCCTGTAACTGGATCATAATAATATCCCGAGGATTCATCATAATGGTAGGTAGACGTGTCAGGGACAGCTGTAAAGATAAAAATTTAGAACAATTTTTGGTTCCAGTAACAAACAAACTACAAATTCAAGCTAAGAAAGTGATTTTGTGCATGACTGAGATGTTAGGTACATTTTCCAGCTTAACTACAGGGCCCACACATTCCCTTCACAATAGCTTCAGTGCACACAAATACAGCTAAAGTAACACTAAATCTAAATAGCATCTATGTATAACAAAAAAGCCTTTTAATGATGAGCAGTGACTTTGATTTTAAGCTTACCATATTTGTTACCAGGAACTACACCAGTGGGAGAAGTTGTTTGTGCTTGTGTGCTAGTGCTAGTGCTAGTACTTGGCTGTGCTTCTTCAACCTGGAAAAGGAAAAGCAGGTCCAGTAATTCTCATTGTGAATGTCTCTTAAAAGAAAGCAATCAATGTACCTTCTCACAAAAAGTACTCCTTTGACAAACTATAGCAATTTTCAACATAATATACTATCAGCAGTTACTTTTTCCCTAAAGGTTAAATCAAGGCATGCATTAAGTAGAAATGAACTATCTTGATAATCTTCAATTACTTAAAATAATTACATTTTAAAATTCACTATCAAAAACACGAAGATTCTATCTAGCTCTGGTTCAGAGCAGAAAAGGTTAAGATTTGCCCAGCAAAACAGAAGTTTCCATAACAGTAAACAGTTCTATATTTAAAACTACAGATTACCGGAGAGCCAGGTGGATTGGTGGTTTGATTATACAGTTGGGGACTTTGGGATACTACAGCTGCTGAAGTAGTAGTGGTGACTGCTGCCCCTGATAATAAAAATAGTTGGTTAGAGAGCCAATGTACTTAGGTTACCTGGAAACCTCAGGACAAAATTATAAGCTAAACACTCAATAATATTCCTCTTTGATGTCTCAGATTGCCTTCCAGCATTGTACTGTAGTGTATGTCAAGTGCTACTATCTAATTATCACTAACAGCCCACTGGATATGCACTACGCAAAGATAACCTCTAACCTTTGACATCTCAATTTTCTTATGAACAGAAAATAGTTGAGTTTTGGGGGTGGGGGCTAGGGGAATAGCAAAAAGGATAAGGAAAAAAAGGAGAGATTATTTGCATACTTTTGGTTAAGGAAAAGATTTAATTATCTTAATTTTTATTTATAACCTTAATTAACATAATACAATCTTTAAGTTTATATTTTGTCCACAGCACCAGTCATACTCTTTCTGGATCTTGTAAAAAAAAAATTTAGTAACATTTCTAAAGGGGTAAGTAAAAGCAGACTTGGTCACTCAAAACTAAACAATGCCACTCACTATGTTTCAGGCTGGAACTTGGCAAATGCAAGTGCCATTTGGACCTTTCTCCAAAAAGCATAAACCATGGGGGTTTTTATAAGAGCCCGTAGGATGGCAGAGAGGATTCCTGATTATCTTTGAACACTTGAGGAATCCAGTAAGATTGCTTCAATTGTGAAAGCTTAAATTAAGCATAAGATTCAATGAAGTGTAATACCTGGTACAGCAGATGTATCATTCTCCACTCCCCCTGCTTGTTGCTGGTAAAACTGCTGATAATCTTGTGAATACTGAAGAAAATGCAAATGGCACAGTTGGCAAACTCCTGTGAGATCTTTGGAGATCAGAAGAGTCTAAATTCCTTAACATTTTACTCACCTGGGCATACTGTGTATAGCCGTCTTGGCCCGGCTGAAGGTAACTGTAGTCCACATTGCCACCTTCTCCACTTTGAGACTGAAAAATTCCAGCAGGGAGGGAAATGCACATAAAATTAGTAAATTTCAGATAAAAGTAATTAGGAAACATTCCCTGTTATTTCTCTGAGAGCATGCCAATCACAGCCAATGCAGGGAGGTATAGAGAAAACAGGAAACCCACTACCTGTAAATCTGGGCAATACCATAACACTAACTTGAGCAAAGGACCCTCCCCGCCTTCATACCTGCGTGGATGACCACTGAGCTGCAGCAATGGCTGTGCTAGCCACAGAAAAGGCGCTGACCCGGTTACCATCTGGGAGAACCAAATCTCTGAAACCATGAAGACCAAATCTCATGAACAAAACTATACTTTCCCCTCATATCCACCTCAGGTTTGTTCTCCCCTAACTTAGTCAAACAAGGCAATCAGAGATGGTCCCCACATGCTGACTTCTAGCCTAAAAATTAGCAAACTGTAAATATATTAATTTTTAACTATTAGTACCAGAAGATCAACAAAGTGTCTGTCAGAACTTTATACACTTGTTTCAGTACAATATTGCCTACCTATTTATTTGTGTGTGTATGCATATTTGTACAGAGCGACACATACACATACCACAATTTAAAAAATAACCAAACTCCTATGGATGAAAAATGCCAACAGACCAGGTAAATTTGTGGTAATTATAATAATTATTATTCTTGTCTACTTCTGAAAATCTAGTGATTACCAGATAGAATCCTTTGTGCACAGTGCCATAGTATAACAGAAAGTTGGTCCTAGAGTCAAGAAGACCTATGTCCAAATCCAGCACCTCAGACCCCTTTTACTATGTGACCTTGAGAAAGTCATACTCTTGGCCTCAGTTTCCTAATCTGTAAAACAAGGGGGTAGATCCAGTCACCTCCTTAAGGTCCCTTCCGGCTCTAAACCTACGGTTCTATGCACCATTATTTCTTCATTCTTCCTACTTGCTTTTACAACCTCAGCTGAAGCAAAGAGTTCTCTAACCACCAGCTGACTTACAAGGACAGCTAAAGGAATAAGCTCCATGAGCAAAAATATCTGTCATTCACATAGGCTTAGAAGAACATCAAACACTAATTCAAAAATTAAAAGCGTTGTGGTATAATTGATAAGGAGTCACTGGGCAAAAAAAAACTTCAGGGTCCATTTAGAATAGGATTGTTTTAAATAAGGACAATAAAACCACTCACTTTCTGGCACTTTTGGCAAAATCGACTCCAATTGTTTTGCCATCAATTTTCAGTGGAGGATGTAGACTTTGTAGTACCTGTAGTAGCTGAGAAGCATCCTAAAATAGAACATAAATAATGAAACAATATATAGTTGCTAATTGCCCTCAAGATATAAGAAATTTGGCTCTATAAAAAAGGAAGAAAGTAATTCATTGTACATGCATATTTGAAAGCATTAGATTACTTTTCCCCATCAAACAAGAAATATGCTATTACTAAAGGGTTAAGTCGATCTGAATCAAAGAATTAAGAAACAAAATTTTGACTGCTTAAGTTGCCAGAAATAAATGTACATTAATTTAGGACTATACAAATCGCCACAAAATTATTAAGTCAGTTATTAAACTGTGATCTCCAAAAAGAAAGCACTGATCACCAAACTGCAAACCAATTATTAATCACACTTAAAATTTGGTTGTCTTTGAGATTAAAAAGTTACTCTCACCATTGCTGAAGACAGCTGTACAAATGCAAATCCCCTGTTCTGCTGTGTCTGTTTGTCTTTTATAAGACGAATGTTATTGACAGCTAATGATGCATATGGAGACAATGCTGTCATTATGGAATCTACTACAGTATGAGGAGCAATATTTCGAAGAATAATAGCTGAGGAGATAAGACAAATGTTATGTGTGTTATTAAATAATTATATCAAAAATATACTATTAAATGCAGGTCTAAGTACAAGTAAAAACTACAGCTTCAAAACGACCTTTTATCTGAAAGTCACTGAGGAAGAACTTAAAAAAACCACTGAGGTGTTCCCAGAAGGTATTACCTATATTCCTGCTATAGCGCCTATAAACTGTAGGATAAAATTTACATAACTATAATAAATCCTTCATTCAAATTACTTTGCATTACAGAAATGTAAAGAGATAAAAGAGGCCTCAACCAGAGGTCCAGTTCTAATAAGGAGCACTTTTACTTACTATCACAGTAGTAATCCACAGACTGGACAGACTCTGTAGTTCCAGATGGTACTTCCTGTTCTGAGTCTTAATAAGAAACAGAAGGGGGGAAAAATGAGAAAGATGAATGTACCAATTCATAGCCCCATCAGCAATGTACCAATATGTCAGTCTTTCTATGTCCCCCCCCAACACTCGCTAGTCCCATCTTTACCAATCTGAAGAGAATAAGGGGAAAACTCACGATTGCTTTGATTTGCATCCATTAGTGATTCAGAGCATTCTTTCATATTATTAATAATATGCCATTCTTTTTTTTAAGACTGGTTTGTTCCTATCCATCAACCTATTATATATCAGGGACTAGCTTTTCGTTTTATGGTTTTGTGTTGTGTATAGAGACATGTATTTTTATACAAATTTATATACACACATATTCAGCTATAAGACCCTAATCAGAGTTGCATTTTACTGCAAAGGTTTTTCAATTTTATGTAATCAAAATGACATATTTTACACCTTTGGTAACTGTCAATAGTTCTTGTTTGATGAACAATTCACTACTTACCATCAAATACTAAAGAGCCAGGCTTTCTTCTAATTTTAAAAATGGTATGAACATTTTTAATATTCAGACCACATATTCACTTTGAATTTACTGTGTGATATTGGTGTAAGATAGTGGCCTAAATCTAATTTCTTCCAGAATGCTTTCCAGAACACATTAATTTGGAATTCATGAAAAGTTCATTCAGGAAACTACTAAAATGATATTTACCACTAAAACGCAAATAGTAAATCAAAAGGGTATATGAGGCTACTATTTTAAATCTGGTAATAAAAGGAACATTCTGATCAGGCTTGGGAGCAAGGGGAAGGGGAAGAAGTGTCTGAATTTAAATACAGATATAAGTGATACAGGACAAGGCAGTGGAATGTTTCCAAAACAGTTGAACCAAACCTACCAAATTTATCAGCTCCACATCGGAAGCATTTGAGTCTTTTCCTAAAGTTATTAAGGCAGCACTGAAAAAAAAGATTGAAGGTTGACTTCAGTTATTTTTTCATATCAACCCATAACACCCATTAACCACTGAAATACTAAATAAGGATGAAGGGATCACCATTTATTTCTTAGATAAATTATAGTGGCTACTAATAACGACAGTTCAAAGTACATACAAAACTGACTTTAGTAGAAGCTTCAAAGAAGACATATAATCAGAAAGTTCAGAAGAATGTGAATATCATGTGAATTTTCCCCTAATTTGTCTAAGAAAACTATCAAAGGAGGATCATGTAGGATCTATTTTTCATTAAGTCTGAATGGAGTAAGTTTCTGTACATTCTAGAATTATGTCAGCCATCTCATTATAGTCTACACAGCATTTAGGGAAAATAGGACAGACATACAGGCATATATTGTAAAATATTTAAACACAAGCAATTTGATAAACTCATGTACTGTCTGAACAAAGTTCAGTACAGATAAAATTATTTGAAGTAGAAAGCACAAGATTACAACCAGAAAGACTTGGGTTTGAGTCATGGTTTTACTACTTATTAGATATATGATCTGACTCCAGTTTCCTATTCTATTAAACAGTAGTATTGTGAAGATCAGTTATCAAAAGGTAAGAGGGGTCAAGTGTGATATATCTGAAAATAAATAAAATGTAAATTAATATGGATGCAAGTTAGTACCATCATGAGGCAGCTAACTATAGTGTAAAGACATCTCTGGACTTGCATCAGAAGGGCCTTGCCCGATTTTATGTTACATGAGAATTTAAGTCCTGCCATTTAACAGCTCTGAACTAAGACTCAGTTCCTTCACTTGTAAAATGGGTATTAATACTCATACTTTTCCACAGGATCATCATGAGCACAAATGAAAAAGTAAACAAAAGCAATTAAAGTCCTATATAAAAAGCGGTCACGTTAACCTTGAATTTTAGTTTTTATTTATACCAAAAGGTTAAACGTAGGGTTTTTCCCTAATAAAAGAAAAATAAAAGAATATGGAAACAGATACTACAAAGCCAAAGAACCTAGAAATCCACAAAAGTTTTAACACAAAACTAAAAGCAACTGAAAAAAAAATGGGTTTATATATTAATAGCTAATACACAGCACTTTAAAGTTAGAAAGCAATATATATGTGCGTACATATTCATATCTTCACTTCATTTGCTCCTTACAACAACACTGTCAAGTAAGTACTATGATCATTTCTCATTTAATAGTGAGGAAAATGAAGTTGAGGGAGAGGCTAAGTGACTTAACCAGGGTCACATAAGAAGTAAATGTTCAAGGGAGGATCCAAACCTAGGTCTTTCTGACTCAAAATTGATCATAAAGCCAATCCTCTAAAATTGATTCTGAAGGTTCTAAGCTCACCATTTAGAGGACCCATATGTAAAATCATCCAAGGATGACCTCTTAACCAAATATCAATTATCTAAGCTCAAAGATGGCACAAACAGTATATTATTTAAAAACATCAAATAAATATCATGCAAATTGAAAACTGTTTATAAAGGGAATAAATGACAATTATTGCATAAAATGAAAGCTTAGTAACTAAATTCTTTATACTCCAGGTTGAATACCCTTCAAAGAAATACTGTACATGCCTCAACTTCATACAAATCCATGTCCAAACAAATGATGTACCAAATGACACTGCTTGATATAAATTAAGACAAAATTAAAACCTCATTAGAACCTGCAAACAAGCTACCAATACCCTGCAAATGAATCCTGAGGACATTCCCTGAATTATAATCTACCATGACAAATTATCACTGCCTCAGCAATCACCAATTGCCAGTAATATACACTTTCCTTAAACGAGTATTTGTCTTTCAAGTTTCATATGAAATACTCTAAAATCAAATAAATAGCTTTCCCAATTCCAATTGTAATGATCCCAAAATACAACTGCTGGCAATGATTTAGTTAAGAAAGGTTTCTTAACACTAGCAATTATTGCCTCTGTGTGCCATCCTTCCAAACTGTTTTTGTGTTATATTATCAATAAAATACTCAATAGTAACCAATGGTTCATCATCCTTGCCCATAAATTACTAAGTATCAAACACTAGATACTCAATCTTGATACTATTTCAGCACCAAGCTGGTTGTATGAACACCAAAATATCAAATATCCTAGCTTTGATTTGAGGTCAACCAAAATCCTAAAAGCACTTAGATGTTATATATTCCAAGAAAGAAAATCTAACTAGAAAAAAAAAATATGACTAGGATAGTTGGCTGGCACACCTACGTCCAAAGTAATGTACATATCTAATTAAGAATTAGGAATTCTTTACGTTTAAATGATGGTTCTAGGGGCAATGAAAATTTTTCTGCAGCCAAATGCTGAATAGCGAGCAGTAGGCAAGAATGAAGGAATAGGGCAAAATAGAAGACTCCCTAGGTCAGTGGTTCTCAACCTTCCTAATGCATCAACCCTTTAATACTCATATGTGGGCGTATCTGCATGTGGGCGGACCTGCCTGGAGACAGACAGAGGCACAGTGTCTCGGTCCCTAAGATCATAGGAAATATGTGTTTTCCAATGGTCTTAGGTGACCCCTGTGACCGGGTCATTTGACCCCCAAAGGGACTGTGACCCACAGGTTGAGAACCGCTGCCCTAGGCTTTCCTCTTATCCCCTTGAAGAAGGTAATATGAGTCAAAGTAATAATAGGCATCACTGGTAGCTTTCCTATTAGGCCTAATTCCTAGACTTATATACCATTAGCTTTTCATACAACAGAGTTAAATAAATTTTGAGTTTATTTTTCAAAATATAACCACTTTACCTTGTTACAAAGCCAATCCTCAAATTTAGGCCTGGGATTGCTATAATGCATTGCAATGTGCTTTCCTTGAATCACCAACTTTTTCTGCAAGAAAAAAAGCAATTAGTTATTCCCATTCTGAGGCATGTGTGTCCATTTTCCCAGGGCAGAGCACACTTCGGAAGAATCAGTGCTCTGGAATTAAATGGACAACATACGGGGAGGACCAACCGCCACCTATACTCTGCCCATCCAATCCTTCAGAGAGGCGGACATAGGCAGTAAGAGAATGGGATTCGGAGTAAAGGTAAACGGAGTCAGGGCGTGTTGAGAGAGCTGCCAAACACTAAACGCTGACATGGAACCAGGAAGTGTCTCCAGCAGAGACAGAAGTCCTAACATTCAGCAATGACAGGTTTGCTAAGAGTGATAGTCTATTTATATAAACAAAAACAAAAACAAAAAAAAACCCAAACCACAACTAACCCAAGTTTTAGAGGACCTTCTGTTTTAAGCCCTTTGAACATTTATTTGTCCTTGGGCACTGCTTCACTGCCCTGTCCCCCAATCCCCAAAACTAATCAATATAAAAGCATTTTTAACTCCCACTCCCCAAGTACTTTTCTTCAAGATGTGTCCCTCTGAAAAGAAGGGAGTTCATCTCAAAGGGAACCTGGTTAAACTTCTTTGGGGGGGGGAAGGGAAGGGGAGGGGAGGGGAGGGCGGGATGGGACTTTTTTGAATGCCACCAACTGAAGCATAGCTAAATTTCATTTCTTCCCAACTACATCAGTTCATATAATCCCCGTGTTACAGATGCCTTCTTCACTGAAACAGACCCTCTTTCAAAATGAGTAACCAGGAGGCCAATGAAGTTTCTTCAGGGGGTAGGAAAAGTTTACAAATGCATTCACCACCATGTCCATCAAGTCAACAAAGTGACTAAAAGGGACGTTTAAGTTTTTAACCATCTAAAGCTCTAAGCTTCAATCATTCTGATCACAAGTATCAGGGGGCTAATACCTGCCCCCAAAGAGTCTTCATTTAATGGGAGCAACTTTTATAAGCGTTTACTGAGGTGTGACAAGAAATTTAGTCCTAGATTTTTAAGGAGTCTAAGCCTCCTAAAAAGATATATCCAAGAAACGATGGTTCTTTTCTGGGAGATTTAAACTATGTTGTGAATTTAGTATTGTCATAACTTCTATGGTATTTTGGAAAACGGGATTGTGTTTAAACCTATGGGGTAAAATGATGGACCTTCCACTCACTAGGATAGGCATATACAGAAATAAAGATGCTGGTAAAGTTCAAAAGATCATCCCATCTATTTAATTTGGCAGTAGGGATACTGTGAGACTCAAAACTACTTTGGGTTCCCTGAATCTAATGTCCTTTCTGGAGTGAATTTGGACTGTACTTTTTTCCAAGTAATACACATCAATATAGCTTTGTATACATTAAAATTGTGGAATTTTTGGTTTGTTTTAAAAGGAATTTTGATCTTGAGTTTTAAACTCCTAGGCAACCAAGATTTTGGTACACCCATTAGTAGCAATGGATGTCATGCCAGGAAATTCTACTTTAAGCAAGTAAGAATTAAGCATGCTCTGAGTTTGCTATGAAGGTGTCCATGGTATGAA
>CM053590.1:69359360-69382226 GCA_028646515.1 Pseudochirops corinnae
TCCAAAACCATCAAGCAAAAGACAAATAAAAAAAAAACATTAGCAATAAGCAAGAAAATTATTGCTCACTCACTACGTGTTCAGTATTGTACCAGTTATTATAAAGTAAACTATATGGTATCTTTTCTCTTAAAGAAAAGATTCTAAAAGCTTCACCAGCTGTGAATAACTCTCAGCAATACAATGATTGAGAACAACTTTAAAGGACTTATGATGAAAAATGCTATCCATCCACAGAGAAAGAACTTATGGTGTCTGAATGCAGATCAAAACATAATTTTTAAACTTTATTTTTCTTGAGGTTTTGTTCTTTGTTGGGGGGGGAGAGGGTTTCCATGCTTTAACAACAGTACTAATACGGAAATGTTTTGCACGACTACATATGTATAACCTATATTGAATTGCTTGCCTTCTCAATGAAGAGGGAGGAAGGGAGAGAATTTGGAATTCACAGTTTTAAAAATGAATGTTAAAAATTGTTTTTTACATGTAACTGGGGAAAAACAAAACACTAAATTTAAAAAAAGATTATAAAAGCTTTCAATCTAGCATGAGAAACAAGATTATTATAGATAAAAAGTGAATAAAATATCCAGCAAATGTCAAACTAGTAGAAAAACGTCATTCAGCAAAGCAAATTTTAGAAAATTACTGTATAATACTACGTACTCTTAAAAATCAGTTAGCGAAGCACTATTTCACAAGCCACACAGCATCCTTAACTATGAACACTGTATCTGTACAGCAGAAAGAAGTTTGGAAGATGTGAATATCAAAATTAATCACACAGCAATTAGACAGGAATAATGCGGGATAACCCATAATGAGAGCTCCCTCTGCTGGTTCAGCAGGAAACATTAACTAAAGCTCCTTTTGGATGTGGCATTTCTTGTATAGGAAGGCATTTTATGTCAAACAAGCTTCCTTGGATATTACAGGACAAGCTACAGAATCTTTTCAATATATTAATTATCGACTTACAACTGCAAATCCATTAATAATATAATCTTACAATGGTATTAACATTTGTCTTTTAAAAATTCACCATGAATCACAAGGCTTAATTCTAAATCTTAATTTGATAATGTAACAAATTATATACGAAACTCGTATCAAAATTTACATGTGGTCTAACATTATATTGTTATCTGTACTATTGAAATAGGAGTAAAAGTCTGAACTTTGAAAAATCCAGTACTTGAGTAAACAGGTTATAATGTTCAAATTTCAAATCAGAGATTTTTTTATTATTCATATTCTCACTAAAGTGATATTTTTTTTTCTGATACTTACATCATTCTCAGTAACAGTAATAGGAAGTCCACGCAACATGATTGTCTTACTCTCCCACTCATCATTAATATCATTCCTGTAGTCATGTTCTCCATAGTCACCATCAGAATGGTAACCATCTTCTGATCTGTCACTATTCCTTCTCTCGCGTTCCCTCTGATGGACAATAAACAAAACTGCAATGAAAACTTCATTTTGGGACAGAGCTAAAGGGGTGCACACATTGGGTGGTGAAGTGGAGGGGGAGGATATGGTCACAATTTCCCATCACTAAGAATAGTAATTAGGAGACACTGAAGACTGTAAATTATTCTTATGAAAAAGTTTCAGGAAAATGTGGGCATCCTAGGTTCCACATTCTACATCAGTGAGTACCCAGCCAATCACCAATAGACACTAGTTATTTTCTTTCAGGAAAAAAGCAGTACACAAGAACACAGCACACTGTTGAAATGGGATCTCACAGAGAATTGAAATCTATCTCAAATGCTTATTTATTTAAACACAATTTTTTAAAAGGAATTTTCCACACTTCCTACAATGTTGTACAGGATTCAATTATCTTTACAGATTAAAATAAATTCAAATATACTTAAGAATACAGAAACTGAATATAAAATTCAAAAGTAACTGAAGTTCAACAAAAGGCTACAGCAATTTAGAGAGTTAAATAATTTTCTTATTTAATAACTCAATATCCACCTAAACAGCACATATATGCTCTATGGAGCATCTAAAAGAAACATTAAATATTTTTTCATTTAGTCATCTCAGCTTACAAAAATTAAGAAAGCATTTTCACACATAGCAAAATAAGGGCAGCTAGATGGTACACTCAATAGTGTGTCAGATCTGGAGTCAGGAAGACCAAAGCTTGAATCCTGTCTCAGGCACGTACTAGATGTACAACCTCAGGCAAGTGACTGTTTCCTTACGTGTAAAATAGGAATGAGCACTTATAGGATTGTTTTGAGATCAAATGAGATAACATAAAGTACTATGCAAACCTTAAAAGTGCTATATGAATCCTGTTACGGTAAGACAATTTTATAAACCAGGCACCATTTATTTACCTCTGGACTGTCATAATCTCTATAGTCATCATATCTGTCATTTCTGCGATCATCACTAGATCTTTTATAGTCTGAATCCCTTCGTCTACTTCTGGATTCACGTTCATCTCGATCATCCCGATCTATAATGGAACCATATCTTCCACTACGCTCTGTTCTACTGACTCTGCAAGATAAAGAATTTTCATTTAGATTAAATATAATTACATGTCCTCCCTACAGAAAATATTAAACTCAGCTTATGATACAATATATCCAGAAGCTTAATGTAATGCTTGATTTTAATTGCAAGTTACAACTTTTTCAAGTTTCCAACACAAAGGTGTCTGAGAGGATTCTGGTTTACAAAAAAAAAAAAACAAAAACAATCTGGCACCTGACCACACACACAGCATTTCTAAGCCATACTAGAAGTCCATCTTACAGTGTCATTCATGGCACCAAAGAATCATTTTTATTCTCCTGAACATCACTCGGTTACTTGATTCTCTATTCTAAAGAATAAAGAAAGACTAAATATGCTATTAACAGTTATTACTAATGTCAAATCACGCAGTCAATAAACATTTATTAAGCATTCACCATGTGGCAGAAACTGCTAAGTGATGGAGATACAAAAAAAAGGGGGAAAAAAGCAGTCCTTCTCTCAAGCTTAGTCTAATGGGGGAAAACATATAAACAACTCTGTATCAACAGGCTATAAAAAAGATAAACTGGAAATAATCAACACACGTAAGACACTAGAATTAAGGGGGACTGGGAAAGACTTCCCATAGAAGGTAGGATTTTAGCTGGGACTTGAAGGAAGCCAGGGAGGCTTAGAGGTAGAAAAGGGGTGGGAGAGCATTCCTGGCATGGGGGATAGCCAGTTGTTTGACACAAGTCAGTTAAGTCAAAGAGCTATTTAGGAAAGGATCTAAAATAATCATTAATTACTTCCTGAATATAAATGACCAATTTATGATGAATTTTTAACGGTTAAACGCAACCTAGCTCAACCTCTGCTATAATGTAGCAGGAGAAATGCTAGAACATGAAATATTTCTAGTCAACCTCCAGGGCTCAGCAGCTTCAACGTTATACAAATGGATTTAGTAGAGCTGCTGGGCCTGGAATAAAGAAAACCTGCATCCCAATCTACCCTCAGACACTTACTAGATGTGTGACTGGGGTCACCTAATTGCTGTCTGCCTTAGTTTTCTCAACTGCAAAATAGGGATAATACAAGGTTGCTGTGAGGATCAAATAAGATATTAGCAAAGCATTTAGCAGAGTGCACAACATAGGTGCTTAATAAATGACTGTTCCTTTCCCCTAATTGTTCCTGTAATCTTCTTTTATGTTGGCTTTTCAGTTTTTCACCAAGCCAAAGCATGGAAGTTTATCATATATCCATTTTAATTCAATTCTATCTTCCTTCCACTAACGATCAAGGTGAAAGAGTAAAGAGAAGAAAAAAGGAATAATTTCAACTTCAATTAATTTTGAAAGGTTTTTCACCTAATTTGTGATGAATAATAGTCTTTCTTACAGAGTATTATGGTCATTCAGACAAGGACCACAGGTCATGCATGCACTTAAATGCCCCCCCAAAAATAATTGTTTTTTCAATCTAGTCAATTAATTAACTCTATATTTTGTCGAGTCAGCTGTATGCACAATAGTTAGCCAGTAACAGAAAGTTATCATTTCATATAGTATAGCAACTGGTCTATATTTATCAGTCTATGGGGCTTCATATATACATTTCTGAAGAAAAAAAAATGCTTATCTTAATCCTAGATCTGTGTGGTATGGTAGCAAAAGTTCTGGACTTGGTATCAAGAGACTTGGGTTTGAATTCTTGCTGTCATTTACCAGCTATGTGACTATGGACAAATCATTCAACTTGTTTTAAGACTGTTTCCTAATCTGTAAAATGGGAATGTACGACTGACTCAAAGGATGACAGATTTAGATCAGATATGAGTTTAGAAATCTAAACTCCTCATTTTACAGGCTCATAGGGGTGAAGTTACTTGTTCACAGAACTAACATCTGAATCAAGATTTTCTACTTCCAAATGCAGTGTTCTTTTCCCTGTAGCATACTACCTTACAGAAGGAGATGAAATAATAATGTATGTAAAGTTTTTTTTGGGGGGTAAGCCTTAAATGTCAGTTATTATTACTGTTTTCAGAAATTAGTTTCCATATTGTATAGCAATTGTTTTTTGAAAAGCAAAAGGAAAAATCTGAGGACAAGGGTAAAACTAAGGGAATGAGAGGATATAGCAATTTCATCAACTTGATGACGTGATGCTAATAGAAAAAATATTTGTTAAAGGGTTAGACATATGATTAAGACATCCCATGAGGACTGTGATACTTGCCAACTTTCTGTTAGTTTATCTCATGATTCCTGGTCAAGTGTAAAAAGAGAAGGGATTTGTAGGGGTTGACTGGGCTAAGGAATATGAGGTGGAAAAGCAAGTGATAAAAGAGGATACTTTTACTTAAAAACCACAAAATGCTATCTCCAAAATAAGGGTTTGTCTAAGGATAAATTTTAGGGGGTCTATGAAAAAGAAAAAGAAAAAAAATTACTTCTTTATTTTCATTAACCTCTAACTGAAATTTAACATTTCCTTCAAATATTTGAAAACATTAAGAGAACGGGCCCATGACACTAAAGTTTAAGAACTCTTGTGCTAGAATAGAATGAAATCATGGTATTCATAATTCCTGGTCCCTTTTTCAGGCCACCAATTTGACAAGTCTGTGAAGAGCCCCTTAAGTTAAAAAGGAGAGTTCTGAACAACCCTGGTAGTAATCAGAAAGATGAAATAGAAAATAAAGTGGGATGGAGATAATAACATATGTAGTGGAAGCAACCAAGCAAATTATCAGCCTAATTATATGTCTAGTGGTCCTACATTCTTTTCTTATAGATTTTTTATGTCCTTCCTCCATTTTCTCATATGCTCTAGTGTATAACTAATCTTCCATTAGCAGTAAAGGTATCTCATTAAAAAACCTTCCTTCTCATTTTCACCCTGTGTTTTCCTATGGGCAGCCCTGTTCATAGGATTTAAAGCTAGAAAAGACCGTAGAGATTATCTATTCTAATTTACCCAATTTTCAGAGGAGGAAAACGATGTCCAGAAGGTAAATTTTCCCAAAGTAACAGAATGAAGATTTGAGCTCAGTTCCTGCAACTCCAAATACCATACTCATTCAAACTGAACACTTCACTGCCTACGGGGATATGGAGATTAAAAAGGCAATAGTCCCTGCCATCCAATAGCTTAGATTTTAGTAGTGAAAAGTGAGCAATGTGTCTCTAATACTATAATACAACTGAACCACTTGAGGCAAGGACCACAAAATTTTTTGGAAGTTGTAACATATTGTTATTTGATACGTTCTCCAAAAAATTCTTTGATGGCATATTGATTTGAAAAATAAAAGTAAATTAAAAGTAATTCTGACTATAACATCTTGAGACTCCTTGGGATAAATCAAAACAACTTAGGAGCCAATCATTTAGTAATAAACAGCAACAGTAACCATTCTCCCCTCACCTTTATCTCAGTTAATTTAACAAGCATAGGAAAAAAGGGGACAGAGGACAGGGCAAAGGGAAAACGAGTATCTTTGAAGACCCCAAAAATGTAGAAACAATGGTAATAGACCTGCAAAAAAAAAATTACAACTAAAAGAGATCTTTTAAAAGGGCTCATTAACAATGAATTCATTTTAAAACAATCCCACAGCTTAAGAACTAAAATATATGGCTCAATCCAGGTTAAAAAACTACTTTCAATATCATGCAGTTACAACATACCGTTTGTCTGAACCCATAGTCCTGTTAAAAAGTGCTAGTACACAGCTCCAAATGTCAAACGTCTGTTCAAGAAGGGAAGAGAAAGAGATTAATGCAAATTTATGTGGCACATAGATGACTTTGCAATTAACTAGGATTACGTGCTTACCCACCATAAAACTCAATTTTAGGATACAAATAGAAAAATACCTGCCCCATCTAGCCTGTTTTATTATTTGAGATAAGGTAGAAATACACCAATAACCTCATTCTATTATTGAAACCAGGCCTGAAACCTTTCTCTAGTTACCGCTATCAATAAAGAAAAGCACGAAATCTAGATTTTCAGGCCTTGACTAAACCTTACAGATTCCAGTAACAAAAACTGATAAAGGATCCAAGTCTAAAAAGACCTTGGTTACAGACTGCTTCAAAGCCACTTCGATCCACAGAAACTCAGAAAACAAGCACACATCGGATGCACCCGAATTCTCCGGACAAACATTTCAGGAGGCTCAGGACACCCTAACCAACGCAAGGCTCGCGCTGCCCGGGCAGCCCGGGGGGAAGCTGCAGTCTGCGTAGCTGCGAATTCTCGGAGCGCTGGCGCAGAACCGGCGTCCCATCACAATTGGCGCCCCAGACAAGCCCACTCCCGGAGGGGAGAGCCGGGCCAGCGCCAGTGGCCCCACGCGGGCCCTGGACGCGCGGTTTGCTAACAGCCGGGGCCCGGCTTCGGGCTGGGGACCCCCTCCTCCCGGAGTTCTTTCGGGCGATCAAGGCCGGCAGCGCCAGCTCCACGGGCCGGGGCGGCCTAGCTCGGCCGGACTAATGGCGGCCGGGCCCACGTCCGGAGAAGAGGACGCAGGCGGCCCGAGAAAGCGGCCTGAAAGCTCTGGGAGGGCTGCAGCTGCCTTGCCGCCTGCAGCCCGAAGAGGGGCGGCCCGGATGCCGGACACCTAGGCAAAGGGATCGGGACCGAGACCAAGGACCGACCACTAGGGTGAACGCTGAGCCGGGCCAGGGCCCGAGGGGGAGGCGATAAGCCGACAGAGCAGGGACGGAGGAGGAAGCTCGGCCCGGCCAGCCTCATAGGCGCTTGAAGGGACCCGGGGGTCGCTCTCCAGGGCCCGGTGCCCTGCCCCCGCCGCTTCCCGGAGCTGACAGATGGGCTGCCAGAGATGGCTGACGCGGGGCAAGAGAGCTCACCGAGAGGCGTTTGGGATCAACGACAGAGTTCCTGGGGAGAGCACGGTCGAGCCGGCGCACTCACCCCTAACCGTGCTCGGTGAGGCAGCCCTCGCGGCTCGGCGTCCCAGAGGCTCCAGCGACGGTCCGGAACCTGAACAAAATGGCGACTCTGCCGACTGCCGTCTCCTACCCACACTGCTCCTCGCCCCGCTCGGCTAGCCACCGCCTGCTGGAAGCTTCCACTGGAGGCGCATGCGCAACGCGCTCTCTCGCGCCCTATAACGCCGCGCGGTGACTGCTGGGAGGTGTGGTTTAGACTACACGGACTTTTCCCTTGTTAATAACCTACGCACTTCCTTTTCTTTGTAGAAGAGACTATCCCGTCTACTCGTATTTTAGACCACGGGCAATCAGCCAGCAACTTAAAAATCATCTTATAATAGGGTCATCCCTAGAGCTGAGGGACATTAGTGAAGGTCTAATAGAAAGCCAAGAGGGGCTGAATGAGTTGAAGGTCTTGGCTGGCTGGACCGCGACTTTTGGGATACATTATATTGGGGGATACCTTTCGTAAGTGCCATATGGGTAACAAGCAGACAGACTTCGGATTGAATACAGGTCCAAAAGCTCCAGATCTACTAAACGTGCCTTACTTGAATTACTCTCGAGAGCTCTCTTCTCAATCCAGCTAGGTTTTATTCCCTTCTTTAGTGGAGCCAAGTACAGAGCTTTACTACATCCCTTATTATCTGATTTTTATAACCCTGTGAAGTAGGGAGAACTCAAGTCTTTTGACCACACACGTGGTCTTACGGGCTTCTCTGTCTCCTAACCTCCCTTCAGGGTCCAACTCAAGTCCCCCCTTCTGCAAGAGGCTTTTCCCAGTCTTCCACAATTTTAGTGCCTTTTCTCTGAAATTATCTCCAGGTCTGACTCCAAATCCACTGCTTTTATCACTAATCGATTATACCCCACAAGAGACTTATTCAAGGTCACATAGGCAGTTCCCACAAGACAGTGTGGGAAACACTGGTGGCCTCACTCTTAAATCCATCATTCTATGTTGCTGCTGCAGTTGGTGTCAAAACCTCTGCCTTCGGCATTATCATCTTATACTTTTCATGAATATTCTAATTTAGTCTTAATCTGCAGGTAATACCCAAACATGGTAAAACTTAGTTCTTACTACTTCCTACAGCCCCTTCTGAGAATGGTCAAGAGGTAATGGAGAAGAGAAAGTTGTAGTCCACAAAAAACTGGACCATACATAATTTTCCATCTGGAAATGAAGAAATGTTGGCATCACACTGCAGAGAAAACATCTTGGATTTGAATATACTACAAGACTATGTAGGTGGTGACCTGAAGAGAATGGAAATTTTACCCATAAGCATTTCCAAATTCTGGGAGAGAGATTCCTGCTTGGATGGAATGGCATCTTAAAAACTCTTCCCAAATGTGGCTTGGACAGGTTTAGAAGTAACAGTTCCCAAAAACTGCATGTGATAATTCATATTTTACACAGTGGCTAGTGTATTACTTATACACAATCATGCTTAAATAGTTGTTGTAGTTGTTGAACATATTGTATATGTATGTGTATGTGTGTGTGTATATATACATATATATATGTGCATATGTATGAAAAGAATCTACAACTTCTAACTTTTTATTCATTACTTCATTCAATTATGTTAAGGGCTCCACTGTCTACAAGGCTCTGGCTAGGTGCTAATAGAGCTGAATAAGATATTCCCTGTCCACACTAGATGGTAAATCAGCCAATGATCAAGATCTGTATGGAAACACCATAAATTTGGTGTTTCCCAAATTTAATTCAAATACTTCCCTAGTTCTTGATATGAATCTTTGCACTGGATCTTTAGTATGGATGCTCTATTTATAATATCATAATAGCTGAAAGAGTTTATGTTCATAGGATTTAGAGATGGATGGGTGACCTAGGCAAGATGACCTAAACTCATGTTCCTGGACCAAAAGAGAATGGGAACTACGAGCAAAGAGGGGCAGAAATTGGACAAAGACCACAGAGGTTAATAAATAGTAGAGATGGCACAAATTCATTTTCAAAACTAAAACTCCTGTTCTCAAGAAAAAGGAAGTAAGCACTGTCAAAGGTAGAGGCTATATTTCCTAATCCTCTCTGGATACTAATATCCTATATACTGCAAATGGCACTGGTAATGCTGGGAAGGAAATGCTGACAAATTCGCAAAGTTAAATAGACAGGCCACCATTTGTGAAAGAAGTTATCAATACTCTAATGTGCTATTTGTTTCAATGATGGGCTTAACTGAGGATGTGATTAACTGAAGTAGGTCAATTTATTATTAAAATTCTATTCAATTTAACAAGTACATATTAAGGGTATTAGGATCTTTGGGTAGGGAGGTCCAAAGTATGGGGCCATTATCTTTAATTTACTAGAAACCCTAGCTAGAGACATATGCTACCCTTTTTCAGTTCGTTTTTCGAAATGGAAAGAATAGTTACCTTTAATCAGTAAACTTTCCCTCCCATCACCCCTAGTTATTTAAACCCTACTTTTACCAACAAAGTTAGTGTCAGAATTTTAAGATCATAAAGCTAACTATATGGGCCCTCTCAAAGGGCAATTTCTCTACTATTAATGGTGGTAGTTCACTATGCTGTATAGCTGCTAATCTGAGTTAAGAAGGTACTATTTATCCTGAAGAGAAGTTTAGGCTACTATAGCAATTAACAACTGCATATGGAGAATCCACTCATCAGTATCAGACATACCTGGTTAAAGGGCAATTATAAAACTAAATAATAACTTAAACAGTACTGGACAAACAGTTCAGTTCCACAGAAACAATAGGAACTACTCAGGCATAGGCAGGAAAAAAGTAAGGTAATATCACAATCACCTTTCACGTATACAGCTGTGCAATTTAATGGTGGAGAATATCTGAAGCAGAGTTGCTGTTCCTTTAAATCAAACTCATGGTTTCATAAGTATATAAATCCCCATCGAGTCAACTCCCTCTACTAATGCATGTCTGTAAATCTTCCTCTTGGAAAGGTGCCTAGGGACGCTGAGAAGTTAAATGATTTGTCCAGGGCACAGATTTCTTCTATGGTAGACTCCCTTCTCCATGAAACTGGATCCCTGTGGCAACTAATTCCAAAGATATGGCTAACATTTCTGAAGTATGATCAGTTCAGAAAAGACTTGATTCTAAAGGAGCGCACGTTGGTTCTAAAAAATGTCATGTGGTTTGAGGGCAGGGTAGAAGGAATGGTAAGGACTTAGCAGATTAAAAAATATTTATATATTCATCACCACATTGAAAAAACTTTTATTTAAAAAAAGTTCTAGCAGCAAGAACAGTAACAAAACAAAAGGAGAGACAGACAGACAGACAAAAGAAGGTTGCACCCGGTGGGACTCATCTCAATCCTTTACTCAAGTTCCTTATATCGAGCAAACATGACTCTCCTCACAGCATCTCGGTACGTCTCATTTGACTGCCTCTTGCTAGATTTCCCTTGTGATCCAACACCAGGCCCCCTCGTCCAACCTTCAGTCTGAAAAACAAAGGGAGAGGAAAAAATGGCTATTAGACAATTGGTCTCGGGGCTACCTTTGTCCACAGAATTTTCTAGAGTGTACAGGCAATTTTGGGTCCAAAGATGTTTTAACATAGTAAGAAATGAGATAAAGGTGGAGTTTTGTGCACCAAGGAAGTTATACCAATAAATACCCCCAAAAAAGACCCAGATAAGGAAGAGTCTAAATTTCAATAGAACAAGTCTTACCATCTACAGAAAATCCAAATTCTCCAACTCACCAAAACAACCTCAACCTTCAGCTACCCCACTCAATCAAGGACAGTGTCAGCTTGTGGATGAAATATGATACTGTGCTACTGTAGTGCTTCCCAAATTATAGCTTTCAGAAATGTTTTGTATAAGTATAGCCTTGAAAGTTGTATGTTGCCTTTATTATATAATTAAAAGGAAAAGCAAGCTGGATGAAAATAGAGATTTGCAGTTTCATGTACATCTTCTTTCTCTGTTCTACTTTGTATATGGAAATGCACATTTGGTGGCTTTATTACTTTCAAGATTAAAAAAAAAAATTTAAAGAAGTGTCCTTACACAGAATTCTTCTTGAGGCTCCTTCCCAGTTCTCATCCCCACCTTCCTTCCCTTTATGTCTCATGTTTCTCCACCATTTCATTCAAAAACTATCTAGTTCATACTCCTTTCCCCTCATCACTAAGTGGACCCTTTTCCATGGCTTTTCCATGACATCCTTGGCCCTATCTCTCCCTTCTATGTCAGAAAATACTCTGGGAAATACCTAAAAACAAATTGGACAATCACGCCTCATGTTAACTGGTTCAAGGCACTGTTAGAAGAAGCAGCGTAAAACACAGAAGAACACAGAGGTTTTAAAGAGAGCTATAGACAAACACAAGATAAAAATCATTTTACCTCTTCTGCTGAGGCCTGGCCTGCTTGACCATATCCCAGACCTGCTCCCTTCTTCCAACCTGGGGACTGCAGTACACAGCCTCCTTTGTTGTTGCTATCAATACCTACTTTACTTGAAGATTTACGATCACTGCAAAAGAAACAACTGTATCTAAGCATTTGCCTTTGGTTGAAGAATGCCATAACAAGACTGAAGCATTTTAGGACACATTAAGTCCCATGTTAACAGGAAAAAAAAAAACCACAACAAATTTCCTTCCGAATCAGTCTCACTGATCTTGTGAAACTCCTAGGGTCCTCTCTTTCACATTTATCTTTTGAAAATTCAGCTTTGAGATTAATAATGAAGTCCCAAAGTACGCTGAAATTTTAAAATCCTGGTAGCTATTTCTTGCTCTTACTAGGAACAAATAATGATCACTACTATTTCCATAGAACTCTACAGCCTTAGTCAAAAAAGGGTGTGTCAACAAAAAAGGGAGCATTCATACTGGCCTAATAATTGGGATTCTTTAATTCTCAATTTGTTAAAAGACCCATTTTGTGATAGTGATAAAATTACTGCCTTTTGATCCAGGTTATCCACTTATAGAATATACATATATATATATATATATATATATATATATATATATATATATATATGGCAGAAGGGGGCTGAGATGTTCATCTAATCCAAATGACTTATTTTGCAAATGAAGAAAATTTAGGACTAGAAAAGTTAAGTGCTTTGCCAAAGGCCACAGTCAGCAAAATATCTTAATTCTCAAACTCCAAGTTCAGGGATCACTCTACAATATTACAGTATTTCTCCTGCCATCTTGGCTTCAGAACCGTAAGACACGCAACCTTTCTGATCAATACTTTATTTGGGTGATAATCATTAAATACAAGGATTAGTGGTATGTTTTACATTCAAGGTAGAGAAAAATACTTCTATTTGCCTCATATGACACACATCTTGTGTCTCTTGCATATGAAGACATAATATGATTCACTAAAGGACCATAAGTAGACAAGAATCTTGTTTGACAGGCCTTAAGAGCCTCAAACCAAGAGAAAGCATGTTGACTCACCTGTCAGTTTCCCTGGAATATTTCATTCGTTTTCTATCTGGGGAATCTGAAAAATGAAGCTTTTCTTTACGATCACTTCCTTTTTCTCTGTATCTTCCCTGTTAGAAACCAAAATGTAAGACATAAATGTTCTGCTTTTCCAGGTAGACTGAGAAAAGGCAAAGTAGCAGGAAAAGAACTCTTAATTTTACCCTGGGAAAGGGTTAAAATTAGTAAACAGCAGAGAAAAGATCAGTAAGAAAGCCCCATAAACATACTTCCCGCTCTCTCCTCTCCAGATAGGCCAGCTCCTGCTCAGACTGCTTGATTTTTCTGTGGATCTCCAGGTTTTGCTGTGAAAATAAGGGGGATTTTGAGTAAAATGTGAGTTTCTATTAGAAAGCCACTCCTAATAAAAGCCCTTAGGCTACTACCATTAATATTTGCTATCCTTCTTTATGGCCTCTCTCTAAAGAATTGAGAGAAGTTTGAAAACCTAACAGTTCTTGCTATTCTCAAAAGCAGATGATCTGAACTAGACTTGTTTATGTCACTGACTCAGTATATGGTTTAAAGTTAAGATTGGGCCTCAATTTCCCCTTTTCTATGCCAAATTATTAGGTGACAAGATGAAGGGAGACACTTGACCAAGAATCTCTCTGGGAGAGCTGGAAGGGAGCTCAGAATTAGCTAGTCCAGCACGCTCAGCAGGTAGGCTCGCCTCCCCCTCCATCCCATGCAAATACAGCTGTCTAGAAGCCAGGCTCCATACCAGCATCAAGAGCTGCCACAATTATGCATTTCAGGGTGAAGGCACATCACTCCTCTGGTGGGGAAGTGGCTTTGCTCCAGGGACTGCAGCTGCTGGTGCAGTGGAAAGTACACTACATTTGGAGTCAGATTCAGATTTCTTAGGCTGCTTGGTAGCACAGTGAATGGAGTCCTGAACTTGGGAGTCAGGAAGCCCTGAATTCTGTCCTAGACAATAGCTATGTGACCCACAGTTACTTTATCAGCCTGTAAGCACCTTGAGGGCAGAAACTATCTTTTGCCTTTCTTTGTAACCCAGAGCTTAGCACAGTGCCTGGTACATAGTAGGTGCTCAATAAATTTTTAGTCCAACTCTTCATTTCAAAGGGAAGGAAAATGTACATTACTCGACTTGCCTGTGGTCACAAGGCTAATAAGTGGCAGAACTAAATCTTCCCCACTATACTATATATTTCAGCCCCTTGACAATACTTCACTCCGGTCATGGTCCTGCTGTTCTATGCTGATGCTATTGCATCCTCTGACCTAGACCTCCAGAGATCTTGCCCTAGAGCATTATGTCACTCAGCTTTGGAACTTTTGCCCTGGAGGCTGGGCTGTTCTGACAGGGGAAAGCCCCGATCATGCCCTGTGGCTCTACTGATCTCCCCTTATGCCTCCCAGTCAGCTCCTATTAGAATGCAAAGACTTTTAGGGCAGACACTAGAACTCTTTTATGACTACCTGGAGACACCCCCTTCTCACCCCCGCACAATTCCTGGAACCCAGTAAGCACTTCATAAATCCTCCCTTCCTTTCTTACTTCCTTCATACAAGCATCCATTAAACTAGGACTAGAACCCAAGTCTCAAAATTTTAGTAATACTATATAATGCTGAGAATATGACTGACCTTTGGAACCTATATCCTAGAATTTTGACACCAATCTGACAACCATTGCCACTTAATTTGATTCTACTGCTTTAACTATGCAGAAAGGACAAGACATTTTTCTCAGGGAATCCATGTGTAACAAGGAGGAGAATTTTGATTTCATTAAAGTTAGTTTGATTGTTAACAGGTTTAACTGTTATGGAGGCTGCCAGGTGGCACAGCAGATAGCGAGCTGGGCCTGGAGTCAGGAAGACTCATCTCCCCAAGTTGAAATCCAGCCTCAGACACTGACTAGCTGAGTGACCCTGGGCAAGTCATTGAACCCTGTTTGCCTCAGTATAAGCTAGAGAAGGAAATGGCAAAACACTCTAGCATCTCTGTCAAGAAAACCCAAATGGGCTCACAAAGAGTTGGACATGACTTAACAATTATAAACTGTGAGAGAGAATCTGAGGAATATTGGAAGAAAGCCACAGATGAAAAAACTAGGTGACTCTGACACCATCATCATCATAACTAATATTAAATAGCTCTTTAATTTTGTGAAGCACTTCATCTGTTATCTCATTCAATCCTCACAACCCACACCAATAGCTTTTACTATCATCAGCCCCATTTTACAGATGAAGATATTAGGTGACTTGCCCAGGAGCACACCGCTAGTGAAGTGCCTGCCCAGGACCAAAGCTCACCAACATCCTACTGCTCCCAGTCCCAGCACTGTACCCACTGCACAGTCTGGGTGCCCATATACTGGGTTTAGATCATGCACAGCTTTTCACAGTCCTGCTCACCAACCTTTGGATCCCAAGAGTGGGGGCCCCACACAGCCACCCACCTTGTGAAGATCAGAGAGCTGCTGGTGCTTAAGCAGCACTTCCTTATTGGGAAACTGCCTTCTGCAGAGAAGACAGGCCAGCTTGTTCCAGTCCGTGAGCTTGTCTTCTTCATTTTCCTTCTTGGACAATTCCTCCCGCTGGGGTGGCTGTGGTGGGCGAGTTTGGGGAGGAGGGGGCTTCTCTTCTTCTTCCTCTTCTTCATAGTCACTATCTCCTCCATATTCACCCAAAAGGCCAATCAAAGGATTTACCACCTTGGGCTACAAAAACAGGAAAATTTCTGCTTCAAACAAACCCTTATTTGTTTATCAAGGTTATTTTTTCTGTCTATTCCTCATTCATCTATTCTCTTCCTCTTCAGGAACACTGAGAAACGTGAAGTTGGCAAGACTTACATTTGGAAGTGAAATGAAAAGTAATTTAGCAAGTAAAGCTAAATCCTAGACAAAATGCAGCCATTTCTGCCCCTCCCCACTGTGCTGGGCCACTCCAATGCCCATGCTTTATGCTACTCCTTGCTAACTGGTCTCTGTCAAGTTAAAGTGAGCCAAGAAAGTGGCACTAAAGGCCAAAAGTTACAGGACTATTATAGCTAACAAATTTCCCTCTCTTTATTAATTTTTTTTCAGTTTATTTTTCACTTTTTTCACCTCCCTCTCCCCTGATGGAAAAAAAGAAAGAAGAACAAAACCCTTCCACTCTCCCTTAAACAGGATAGAGGATTGTCTCCATCCGCCTTGAATCCTCTAAAGAAGTCTTACTGGTGGTGGGCTCTCTTCCTTCTTCACTGTGGGGGGTAGTGGTTTCTTAAAGACATCTTCTGCAGGGGCCTTCCCTTCACTGGAGACCTCCTGAAATCAAATGAACAGTATGAAACCTAGAATGAAGTTGTTATCTTGAGCAAAATTTACCCTGCGAAACAAAGCAGATTATAAAAACTGAAGAGAGATGACCTGGATTATTTATTACCTGGTAAACAGAATTTAGCTACTATTTCAAGTCCTGTTCATATCTCTACCCCCAACAAAACAGGCCAGTTAAATAATCTGCATTTTGCAAAGGGGAAAATATGAAAAAGGAAGTAGTGAACTATCCAGTCACTGGAATGCAAAGATGTATTTCTTACCTTCATGGGTGTGCTTCGAGCTTTGTCTTTTTTCTCCCTGCTATCCTTTTTGGAGGCATCTTTCTTTTCATTTGGTTTTCCCTGACTGTTGTGTTTCTTCCCCTTGCTCTCTGCCCCAGGTGATCCAGGGTCTTGTGGTACATAAACTTCTTGCTAGAAGGTGATTGAGAAATAATGCTGGGACGATTTGTTTCTCTTGAGAATATTTGTTAACAAGGGAAAATTTCTATTTTGGTGAGGGGAAGTTGGTATATAGTGTTAGTGATGAAAAAGAAGATGAAAAGAAAAGAGCATCAAAGAAACCAGAAAACACAGAAAAAGAGCAGAGGGGAGTTCAAAAGGAAACACACAAGTGGCATACTTTTGTCACTGTGATGCTAAATTTAGTATGCACTTTAAAAAAAACAAATTCAGTTTCATATATAACCCTCTGTTTTGTGGATACTGAACTATTTGCTCTTGATGTCTAAGATCATAATGAGAAAAAAATTAAAAGAAAAAAAAATGCAACCATTCTTTACACTGGTTCCCCATACTTGTTGCTATCATCTACTGACCTCCAGGTTATTTTCACAATTTTTTTTCAATGAGTTTAGAACCCAGATCATTTTCTTTCTCTTGACATCATCCCTCAGCCACGATTCTCAGGGATTTCAATACTCATGCCAACAGACTCCCTACCAAACCTACTTCTCTGTTCCTTAATCTCAACTCCAAAGATCTGCTTCTCCACTCCCTCTCAGCCACAAATCAGCACACCACACTTCAAAACTTAAATCTTTCACCTTCAAGATCTGGAACTTCTAAATTCTACTCTCCAAATACAATAAGCTATCCTTCTACCTCTCCCACTGTCACACTAAAATTAAACCTTCACCCTTACAGTTTTTTGGTTTCTTCATCAATTCCTTCTCTCTCATTCACTTTCCCACTCTGGTTTTATTTAACTCCATACCCAGCTTTATCCTCAAGGTCTTTAACATTCTCTGATTCTGGACCTATGAACCCTTAATTCCATGCTTCCATTCTAGTTTCTCTGCTCTTGCTCCAGAGCTGTCAAAGGAGAGGAGGAGAAGATGATCATGGAATCAAACCAATCTTACCCACTAAAAATTTGTAGTACATAACCTCTAAGTTCTTGTTGCCTAAAACTCCTTTCTCCTCTACCCTTACCCTGGTGGATTCCTGTTTCCCTGAAATTGAAATCATTCAACATAAAGACTTCTTCAGCCTCTCTTTTCAATTCCTCAAACCTAAGGATCATTGCCTTCTCTCTTGTCACATAAAAGATAGTCCCTAAATCCCATTCCTCTGCTTGCTTCCATGATGTGATTCATTTCTACCACTTGCAGAATCCTGTTACAGTAATCATACCAATACTCTTACAATCCACTAACGTTTATTGCTACCTATATTTTTGGACAAATCATTTAATTTCTCTGGGCCTCATAGGGGATACCCAGTGCAAAGGCATAAGGATGGAAGATGAAAAGATACAGTATGGTGTGTGTGTGTTAACAGCAATATGACCAATTTGACTGGACTTGTGGGAAGAACAGTTGTAGATAAGGTTGGAAAGATAGGTTTGGAGCCAGCCTGAAGTACTTTAAAAGCCATCATAGAGACAATTAGTTAGCTTTTGGGGTTTACTGAGTAGGGGAATTAAATAGTTAAAGCTGTACTTTACGAAAATCACTTTGGCAGCTGCATGTAGAATGGATTAGAAAAGAGAAAGACCTAAATAAAGTAAAACAATTAGGCTATTGCAAAAGTCCAAGTGAGAAGTGGAGTAGGGGTGGTTGTATGAGTAAATAAAGAATGACAGAAGTAAGAGATGCTGTAAGAAGGAAGGAGGGAAATAAGCATTAAGGGCCTACTATGTGCTAGGCACTATGCTAAATAGTTCACAATATTTTCTCATTTGATCCTCACAACAACCTTATTGTTAAGGCTGAAATGACATGATGTGGCAAATGAATGGATATATGGGGTAGTGATAAAAAAAAAAAATTAACACCAAGTCTAGGAATCTGGATGACTAAAAAGATGATATATTTAGTCTTGTGCAGATCCTGCAATCTGACAGCTTGAGCACCCTAACTGTGGGGGTATCCAAAAGGTTCTGCCCTGGGCCCTCTTCCCTCTTCACCATCTTATTCATCTCATCAGTTCCTATATGTTGAATTAATTTCTCCAGGCAGATGACTGACAGATTTATACATTAAGGCCTAGTCCCTTTCCTGAGCTCCAGTTCCACAAGACCAGCTACTTACTGGAGATTTCAAACTCAACCTGTCCAAAATAGAACCGTTACCTTTCTCCCTTAACTTACCCCTTTACCAAATTTTTCTAGTTCTGTTGATGGCACCACTACTCTGAATCTTCCAGCTTCATAATCTTCCCATTATACCTGACTTCTCATTCTCCTTCACCTCATACATCTGATCAGTTGTCAAACCTTTCTATCTCCACAGCTCTCACATCCATCCCTTTACTGCTACTCACACATAGACCTTCCTTAGTTAAGGTGCTCATCACCTCTTCCCTAGAAAGTCACAATTGCCTCCTAATAATTCTCCTTACCTTGAAACTCTCCCATTTTCAATCTATCCTCTAAACAATAGCCAAAGTGATTGTTCCCAAGCACAGCCCAGACCATTCATTGGCCTACTTGAAATCTAGCAGCTCTCTACTGGATTGTGCTATTAGATACTGCTTTGCTCCAAAATCATTAGAGGCTCCTTCCTCATTACATGCTGAATAATATGAAAACTCCTTCTAAAACATTCAAAAGGTATTCAACCTGGTTCCACCCTACTTTTCTAAACTAATCTCCTATTATTTCCTTTCACATACTCTTCATTCTAGACAAACAAGATAAATCTCCGCACTCAAACATATACTGGCTTTTTATACTCTTGTTGGTTTTGGAATGTGTCATCTTTAACCACTGGACTCCTATACCCCTTTAAAACCCAAGTCAAATACCAAATTCTCTTGGGAGTCTTCCATAATCCTTTCTGGTTAATAACTGACCTTGCTCCTCAGACCTCACAGAGCACACAATCTGAGAGACACTGTACTGGACAAAGTGTACGACTTGGAGTTTGGGTTCAAATCTAGTCTCTGTGTGACCATGGACAAGTCATTTTACCTCCTCTTAGCCTTGGTTTCCTCATTTTGAGATAGCATGGCAGGACCTGGCTCAGAATCAGGGATATTTGGGTTCAAGTCCTGCACCTGACACATGCTTTCTTTGTGACCACAGAAAGTTGGTTTAACTATCCAAGCTTTAGTTCTTCATTTGCAAAATCACAGGAGCTGAACTAGATAGCCTACATGATCCTCTGATTATATCCAGTGCAGGCATCTCTGAGCTTCCTGAAGGCAGGGACCATGGTTTACTAATCTTTCATCTCCCTCTGGCACCTGACAGAATGCTTTCTACACATCAGGAACTTAATAAATGCTTAATGTTGTTTTTTTTTTTAATCTAGAGTTTTCTCCCACCCCCAACAATGTTAAATCTAACAACAATGGCTAAGTTTGGAAAAAGCCCTTTTCAAATTCTATTTGATCCTAAGAAAATCCAATACAAGCCCTAGGACTTCAAAGCAGGATGGACAAAATGGGAAATCAAATTGTTAGAGTAGAAGTCTAGGATTCAGTTTGAATGATTACTGCCAACCTGAATCATAAAATTGTAAGATTTAGAACTGGAAGGAATCTTAGCTAGCATGCAGTTCAACTCTCTCATTTTTCAAGAGAAAACTAAAAAAACTAAGGCCCACAGAGGCCAAACTCATGAATAATTTAAGGGGCAAAGGTGGGACTGAAATCTAGATCATCTAACTCTAAATGATTTTCCACTAAGTGTTACTGTCTCCACATCCTTAAACTTAGCATTCTTGATGCAATATGAATGTTCAGAAATTAACACAAAAGTTTTTCTTTAGAAATAAATAAGTAAATCTATAGAATCACCTATATAATTAAGTAAATCTTAAAAAATAACTTTATAAAACGTTCTAATGTTAACAAACTTTTTACATCCATTACTCTATTTAATACTAATAACAATACTATGAGAATAGGCATCATTTTACAAGCGAGGTCAGGGGCTTTCATTTCATTTTTCCAACTTGTTCAAGGTCACGTGGTTAGAAAGTAGCAAAGGTGGTAGTAGAAGCCAGGCTTCCTTACTCCTGGTTCTATAAGCTTTTATTACATATTAATGTGTACTTTCACCAAAAGAATAAAGTAGTCAAAACAAAATAAAAAAGTCACCTGTGTTTTGGGGTCATAATATGTTCCAGCTAAGGGGTCATAATAGTAACCAGTGACAGAATCATATATGTAGCAGTCAGATGAAGCTAAAAAAAAGAAAGAAGCCAACATTAGTTTTTCTCACATGCACAGGATAGTCACAAATACACGCATGGAAGGAACTAGATCAGAGGCTTTATTCCTTTCACAGTTTAGGTGGAAGTGGGAGAAAAAAGGTATTATAATGATGGAAGAAACAGAAGACATCAACAAAAACTTCTTTTAAAAAAAAGGAACAAATTATAACAGTAACTTCCTTTTCTGATGAGGTTACTAGACTCATGTTATATCTGGATTTTATCAAAGTATCTGACATAATATCCTTGAGAATAAGATGGTAATATGTGGGCTGGATAACAGTAGGTTAGAAAGTCACCAGACAGGAACTAAGATGGTGGAATAACAGAAAGAAGTACAGCAAACTTGCCCCCATCCCCTACAATTCCTCCAAACAGAACTAGAAAACAAAGCAGTTCAAACCCTGATCAGAAAGATCTAAGAAAAAAATCACATTGGGTCCTTTTTTCAGACTGACAAAGAAAGAAAGGCTTCTCTACCATGTCTCCGGGAAGCTAATAGGAAAACCTCATCATCACTGCCCTCTGCCCTTCTGACTGAAGGGTGAATCCAGGAACTTCAAACCTTCTATCTAAGGAGGTAATTCAGCCCAGACATCTCATTTTTCATGTGGCTGGATTACTCTGAAGCAACCCTGACTTCTCGACCTTTCCCAGCTCCCTACCTCTGCCCAACTTTTTCAGCTTCCTTTTTTTATGTAAGCTCTTTGACGGATGGGACAGTACAGTGGTACCTTGACATACAAGTGCACCAACTTACGAGATTTCCAAGATATGAGTTGTCACTAGGTCGATTTTTTGCTTTGAATTGCGAGCCAAAATTTGAGGTATGAGGTGCCGCTAGTTGGCGCAAAGAACATCACAACCCAATGCCCACCCAGCATCCCACGCCTCACTCATTCAGTCCACATGTTTATCTCACTAGTGAAGAAAAGTAAGTTAAGCAAAAGTAAAAAAGATATTGTAGCAATTAAGTTCAGGGATAAAGTGTAGTATTAAGAGTGTAGCGAGTAAGTGAACGAAAGTGACCGAAGGAGCACAAAACAAAACTCTTCCAACCTCCTCCATCTATCTCCTCCACCCTCCACCTCTGCCAGTACCTTCTGTTAGCTCAAATCATCCGATATCCAAAGTAAATATACACTTCATAAAACCAGTTTATTTCTTTACATTCTCTTTTATTATGTTTTCATACAATATTTGTTATTCATAAATACTTTTTCTTATTTAAAAACACGTAACAAAAAAATACTGGGGTGGCATTTTGGGGGCTGGAATAGATTAATGGCATTTCAATTAATTTCAATGGGGAAAACTGATTTGATATACAAGCAAATTGAGTTATAAGCTCAGTAATGGAACAAATTAAAACTCATAAGTTAAGGTACCACTGTATTTCTTTTTTGTACTTATATCCCTAGCACTTAGCATAATGCTTAGCACTTAGTAGGTTGCTGATACTGTTTACTGACTGAATCCTCTCATCATCAGGAGCAAAAAGAGGAAGTTTAATTAAACAGAGGCCCTGGGACTGGGTTGATCTTAGAAGAAAAATGGTAAAGGAGGGGAAGAAGAGTACATTAGTGGGAAAGAGAAAGAAAGCTTAAAGAAAACTCCCTCATGCAATAGGGGTGTACAAGAAGAAGTCTATACAAACAAGAAAGGGCTGGGGAAGTGGTACACTTATGTAACGGTAACCAATTTGGCAGATACTTAGCACTTAGTAACTTGGGGCTAAGTATGGCAGATACTTAGCACTTAGTAACTTGGGGCTAAGTATGGCAGATACTTAGCACTTAGTACCTTGGGGTTAAGTATGGAAGGTGCGAACCCTGTCCCACTGTTGAGAAGGCATGAACTCCCCTGTTGATATGGAAGAAGGGGATTGGCTGAGACAGGAGGCCAGTGTGTGTATATAAGCAAGAATTCCAGAGACAGAGAGACAGAATTGGA
>CM053590.1:69382726-69421824 GCA_028646515.1 Pseudochirops corinnae
GAGAGAGAGAGAGAGAGAGAGAGAGAGAGAGAGAGAGAATTTCTCTCCCAGCATCTGAAAGCTGAATGAGAACTGAGATGGAGTTTTCCTGAGACCAGAAGCTGGTGAAGGCCACCTGGAAGGCTGAGAGAGCTTGCCTGGAAGGCCCTCTGCAAGGCTGAGAGGGCTTGCCTAGAAGGCAGATATTCCTTCTGGGTCCTAGGGCCAGCTGAAGTGCTGGAGGACTGAAGAAGCATGACCAGGATAAGACTTTGTTTGTTCATGGCCTGGCTGATCCTTGAGTTCCAGGCAAGAGAAGTGGTGAAGAGTCTGAGATGTGCTGGACCCTGTGAACTGCAGTGTGTGCCAGGCACTGCCCTGAGGACTGGACAAGGACCTGGGAGCTGTCTACCTCTGAGGACTGGACTAAGACCTGGGAACTGTCTGCTTCTGAATCCAGGTGACTGTTTGGTGGGTCCAGGAGGGAGCCAGGACCATGGAAGGGGATCCAGGGAATCAGAGAGACCACCCAGAGTCAAGATGAAGAAAAGACCTCCCCTTGGATGAAACTGAGGTTTGCTGGACACGGAGGGGTGGAGGGTTTGTGTGGTTTTCTAATGACTGTATTTGTGATTAAGTTAATGATTGCCCCGTGAGTGGAAGTTTGATTATTCTATTGTGAATTGACTGAATGATGAAGTATTGAGTTGCCCCATGAGTGGAAGTTTGATTATTCTATTGTTTCTTGTTCTAAATATTGTGGCCACTGTAGTGAAAACTGTGTGGCCATTTTCTGCGATAAGATGTAATGCTGTGAATATTATATTGTGATATATTGTGAATGTCTGTCTTTGATTTGTAATGGAATAAACAGTGTTCACTATATTGTGTAATCTGAACTCTAAAAGCTGTTCACAGTAGCATTCTTTTGGGAACTGCTGGTGCATGGCATTACAACTTAAACCTCACTCTCATAAGAACTGGTCGAAGGAAAAAAGAACATATGAATACTGAGTTGGTACTGCTATCTATACATTTCATTACAGGAAACAGGAGGGAAAGGGCAAAAGGGAGAGGAGGAAACAAGTGTAGAGTAGGTTAAGGAGGGATAAATTCTAAGCAAAATAAACTAACGAAAAATGTACGAAAATATTTATAGCTCTTTTGGCACTGACAATTGGAAATTGAGGGAGTGCCCATCAATTAGAAGAACGGCCGAGCATATTCTAGTATATGAATGTGATGGGAAACTACTGTGCTATACAAAAAATGATGAAGGGGATGGCTTAAGAAATCTGGGAAGATTTGTATGAACTGGTAGAGAGTAAAGTAAGCTACATCAGGAGAAAAATATATTACAAAGACAACAATATTATAAAGACAAACAACTCTGAAAGACTCAGGAACTCTAAATCAGAATAGTAAACAATGAGGATTCCAGAGGACTCATGATTATATAGGCTAACTCACCTCCTAATACAGAGGCAAAGAACTAAGAATACAGAATGAGATATATAGATATATGCATGCACACATATATCCACATATATACACACACATATATACATGAGTGAGTGTATATTTTGGACATAGCCAGTTTCAAAATTTGTTTTGCTTGGTAATACATGTTTGGAATTCGGGTTTTGTTTTTCTTTCTGATATGGGAGGGTGAGAAGGTGGGGGAAGGGAGAAAGGAAGACTGATTTTTACTAAATGAAAAAAAATTTTTTTAAAGAAAGTAATCAGACCCAATGAGTAGCATTTAAAAGATCACTGGACTAGTGTCTAGTCCAGTATTGTCTAACATCAATGGATTGGATGAAGGCACAGATGACATGGCTATCAAATGGATGACTGAATAAAAAAAATCCCACAGGTTGGAATGCCAGAATAAAAACTAGCAAGATGGCCTTTAAGAGGGATAACTGTAAAGTCTTGCAATTGAATTTTTAACAAACTACACCATTCCACAATGGAAGGAAAGTATCTAGAAAGCAATTCATATTAAAAAGAACATGAGATTCTAGTGAACTATAAGCTCAATGAAGGCAGAACCAGAGATCTATAATATACAGAGGACAGTGACCTTTGAGGATCAAGTGAAGAACATGGGGATAGTTTAACCTGAAGAAAAAAATATTTAAGGGGAGACATAATAGCAGTTTTCAAATATCTGAAGCATTAGTTACCATGTAGAAGACAGATAAAAGGTACAGGGAGACAGACTTAAGGGTCACAGAATCATGGAAACAGAAAAGACTTCATAGGTCATTTAGTTCAACTCATAACAAAAATCCTCTTTATAAAATCTTTGAAAAGTGGTCATTCAGCTTTTACCTGAAGACCCTTAGTGAGAGGATCCTTCTGTAAGCAGCCCATTCTACTTATGGTTATTTCTAATTGTGAGAAGAAAAACTTCCAAATATTTAGAACTGACAAAATTATAACTTGGAATACTTCCAGAAGTAGTGAGATCAAAGGATCCCTGGAAAGATTACCATAGGAAGCTGGATAACCACTTATCAAGGAAGTGGAGATGACAGACTATGATTCAGGATTAATAACATTTTCTATAATCAACAAGCATTTATTAAACACCTACTATGTACCAAGCATTGTGCCAGTAGGGACTGGAGTTACAAGTACAAAGAATGAAAAAACTCTTAATTTGAAATGAACTTATATTGGGAGAAACAGAAAATAATGAATATTCAAAAAATATCTACAACATAGAAAATCATACCAGCTAGTATTTCTTGCCAAGTTTTAACTACTGATGCTGAGCCTTGATTCAAAGAAATACCTAAAAACTGAGAAGTGTGAGACTGGGGAAAGAGATTGCTGGAGTCCTCAAGGAGTTCTGAGGGACATAGTGGGGTTCCTCAGCAGCTTAGGAGGTAGACACCAAGTGCCATACCATTTTCTTTCAAGTCCAAAGTATAAAACTTTGGTATAATTCAGAAACCTCCCTCTATTCTTTGGATTATCATAAAATCAGAGATTAATAGCTAGGAGGGACTTACAGATCTGCTAGTCTAACCCCTTCATTTTATTGAGAGGGAAACTAAAGTCAAGAGAAGTGAAGAAGTTCATCCAAAGTCTCATATACACAAAGAGTAAATACCAGTCCCAGGATATGAATCCAAATCTTCTGATTGCAAATCTTCTTTTCATACACTTTTTTAAAAATTTAATTTTTTACATTTTCAGGCCCAAATTCTCTCCATTACAAATCCCTCCCTCCTCCCTACTGCCCACCTTCCCATGAAAAACAAAGCCTGGTGCAAACGTGTAGAGTCAAAAGCAAAACAATTTCCTGCATTGGCCACATCCAAAAACAAAAATCCAAAGCCTCAATCTGCACTCTATCTGGAAGTGGTAGCAAGAAGGCTAAAGTTTGAAGGATGTCCTCTACAGTCAACTATGTGTTAGCACAGGATCATGCTAAGAAAAGCAGGTCAAGTCAAAATGAAAGAAGGGAGAAACTAAAGGTCACTCCTCTTACATTGCTGCCCATGTCGGTTTGAGTCTGAGGACCAGTCTGAGTTTCTGCCGCCTCCCTTCCTTTCCCGGAAATATTTTTTACCCTGAAAGAAAGAAGTTAAAGCCTTAGAACTAAAAAGCAAACCACCTGGCAATTATGATCTTTCTTCCACTTTTAGCTGTACTCAGAGAAGAATTCAAGGTCACTTTCTCATTTATTTGAGACTGAAAAGCCTGAGGATTTTTAATAACATATCCTCCAACCCAAAAACATTATCTGCTCAAGCCTACCTGGTTATAGTGCATATTGTCAGAGTGATCCCCAGAATCATTTCTACAAAATGAGAAACAAAATACACCCAAATTAACATACAATATCTACAGTTTTTTACACTACTATTATCACAAGTGTTGTAGGTTCTGCACTTTTGCTGTATTTACATTTCTATTCATACCACTGCAATGCCAATGAACTCTTTTCTTTCCATTTTGCAAGCTGGAAAATAGACCTAGAGACTAACCAGATCTGATACTGTTGAGTGGAAGTCCAAAAGATGACTTAGGGAAGTATGAGCAGTTCTGTTTAATGGAATCATATAACTGAGCCATAGAACATGTTTTACTAATTCCTGATCTCACCTCTAGTGAACTAGTTCACATCCCTACATGAAAGGTTTAACTTTTTTTAATGATACTAGAAAAGGACTTTCTTATATTAGGCTAGTTGGAAACTATGTCTTTCACTTGAAGATGTAAAGCAAGACGTTTAAATCCTTTGTGAAAGCTCAGAACCTAACACAGTCTATGTTTTCCATTGCTCTATCAAAACCTAGGTGTGAAGGAAGTTTGGGGGAAAGAAAGGACAGGTACTAGCTCCAGGAACAAAAAGAAAGATCAGAGGTCAGGGGCATTGCTGATTAAACATACAAGAAACAAAAGTTAGATAAGTAAAGGAAGCAAAGAAAGATTAAGTGAAGTTTCATTTACATTTCATAAAAGACTAGCACACTAAGATTTCTTTTACTCTTTCCTCTCATTTCTTTTAGGTGTATGTCTATTATCTTACAATACTAACACTTAAAAAATTTTTTTGAAACACCTTGAAAATCTGAAGAAAGGCTATGTGTTTCAGAGATGGCAGGGAAGCGGTAGTAATTTCCCTTTCCTCAGGTGGTATGAAAGGAACCCAGAAGAGAAAGTACATGGCGGTGGGTGGTAGTGGTGGTGATGGTGGTAATGACAGTAGATCAAGGGAGAAAAGAACTTATGCTCTCATGCCAATGGGAGAAAAAGCAAGTGAACTATCTAAGCATCTTTGGGGTTTTCTATTGCGTCTCCTACAGCATTACAGATGGGAAAGCATGAAATGGAGACCGTCTACTACTGCAAGGTTAAAAGCAGCCAATAACATTCCCTGTTGGCCAGGGAGAGGTTAAAGCATGACAGCAGGGAAATGGAATTCTTGGAATTCCTCCCTCTGGAGTGCTCAGCTGGGGATTATGCTGCAGTTTTGAAGTATTGAGCCTCAAACACACAATATGCTCTGGTGTCCTACCCTACGATTCTAGACAGTTACATGGAAAGGGTATGCCACCGTTACTGAGGGAAAGAATAAGCACTAAAGAAAGAAAAACGAGGTTGCCAGAAGGCAGCATCAGCCATGGCTCAGGACCAGGGAAATCTTGCCCCACAGACTACGTTACCTTCGTTTTCCTGTAGCGAGATTCACTGCCACCATCTTTCCATCAATACTGAATGGTGGATCCAGGTTCTGTAGAATCTTCACTACACGAAGGGCCTCCTAGGAAAACAGAGAGAGACTGTAAACCAGGGAAAGAAAGGGTCTGGATCACCATCAAAATTGGGAAAATTCTATTAAATTAGTTAAATGTTTCTTAACCATATTTCAAAACTTAGATTTTTAACCATTTTTTAAATGAAAAGAAGCATAAGCCTTCCAAGAGCAGAGGTCAAAGTAATGGCTGCAATTTCTTCCTAGTTATATACATCAAGGATCATATCTGTTCTGTTCTCTTTAGTCATCACTTGACAATCATTCTAGTTCAATCCTTTGTGATTATGGATCATCAAAGTCAACAGAAATGTTAATTATCTTCTTCCAGGTCTTTATTGTAGTTTTTCAATTAGATATAAAAGTAGAAAAAAAAAAACCTTACTTAAAAAAAAAAAATCAAAGAAAATCTTAAGATGTCAATTGTACTGCAAAAGTAAAATGCCAAAAACATCACCTTTCTGCATCCTATCAAGTACCAAATGTTTTATGACAAAACCCTATGCTCACTAAATATGGGTCAATCATTTTTTATCCTGTAGCAGAATAAAGAAAAGCTACCACTACTAACCATTATCATCTCCTATTATCCAAATAAACATGGAAGGCTCAGATAAATCATAAATTCTATCTTACATATGGGGGAAATCAATGTTTGGTTCACTTGTCAAAAATCACAAATCAAAACAGTGATATGGGAAGACATTTCAGGAGTCCAAATCCTTCAGTGTCTTCATTTCCTCCTTCTCCCCTGGCTATATGTAATGGCAAGCAAAGAAGAACTTAGCGCCTTGTTTCAGCTATTTAATTATTTAGCACCTTGTTTCAGTTCAAGTTTCTTTTGAACTTTGCCCATGATTATATCAAGTCTTTGTTAAGAAACAGAACTTGTGAAACCCACAGTGGGAGGGACTTGCCAAAGACAGAACAGGAAGGATGTAAGAGGTGAGCAGAACAGGGAGAAGCTAATGACTATATATAAGGAGAAGCCCAACCTGGGAAAGAGCAGAATTAAGAAGGGAACACTTGTGGTGGCAGCACTCTGTTTGTCTGTTCTGTTTGTATTGATTTTTGTTTGTAATAATACTTTATACAGAAGCTCTGGGACCTTACTGGAAACCCTGAAAGAGGATTTTCTTGTTCTCTGTTTACAGAAGTCCTGGAAGCAAGTTTCAGAGGTCCTGGGACTATACTGACTATTTGTGTTGAGTTTTCAGATCTTGTTTGTGGGTCTGTGTTGAGTTCACAGGCAGACAGTGAATTGATGATGGTGCTGGCAATGTGCATGAATGTTGTTTTGGCTCTAATAAGCTTCGTCTTCCCAGAAACAGAAATCGTGAAGGATCTGAGGTGGACTGGACACTGTGAGCTTCAATATGGAACTGGGTGAGGAACTGGACAAGGAGTTGAGAGCTGTCTACCCATGAATCCAGGTGATGATTGGGTGGGTTCAGGCAGGAGCTGGACCCATGGAAGAAGAACCATGGAATTTGGGTGGAAACTAATATCCAATCAAGAAGAAAGAAGACTTTTTGACTGAAAGATTAAGACACCATGACCTAGGGGTGGAGAACTTTGACCTTTGTACTATGTGTCCCTTAAGGAGGCTTACTCCTTAAGGATGATTGAGTTAAGGACTTACTGAATGAAATCTTTTGTTTAAAACTATGTGGCCACTTTGAAAATTATGCAGTCACTTTAGTGATAAGTTATAACACTGTGAATACTGCACTTTGGTTTCTGTGAATTTTTGCTTTAGTTTACTGCTAAATAAATAGAGTTCACTATACTATGTGATCACAGCAACAGTCCTCTGGAAAGCTGCTCGTGCTTGGCTTTATACTATACTACTTTGGAAAAGCTGACTTTCCCACCATGCCCCAGGAAAGTCCTTATTGGGAAAAATCTCATCGTCCTGCAAGATCCTATTAGCCTTGGGAGTCACCTCATCCCCACCCCTCCATCTCTCAGATTATAGATAGAGCCATGAACTTTTGAACTCTCCATTTAAGGAGAGCTCAGGTCAGATATTTCCTCATTTCTCTCCTGGGCTGCACTACTTTCGGACTTTTCTGACTTTTCTATTATATCCCATCCCCACCTTACCTTCCCCCAACCTATTTTTCAGCTTCCTTTTGTGAGCTGTATTCCCTCATTGGATTGTAGGCTCCTTGAGGGAAGGGACTTTCTTTTTTGTATCTGTATCCTAGCACAGGCAAATAAGAAGTCCTTAATAAATGGGAACCCATTCATTCATTCATTCAACAAATACTTAACTGTCTTCTGTATACAGCACGCAGAAGTCACTGCTACAAAGAAAAACTAAGAGATCCCCTCCTGCATGGAGTTTCTAGTCCATTAGTTCATCATACGAAACATAAACCCAATGAACAGGACAAAGAAGAAGTTGTGTGACCAAGGCAGTTCTCCAAGACTCCAAATGACAAATCCCCAAACTTCCTTAATGGTCTCACCCACCATTCTCCTGCCTTCAACAATATCTAAAGAGCAGGGCAACTCACCGAGTGAGAATCCAGGTCAATGAAGCCATAGGTATGGCCCATGGGGCCAGTTCTATTCTTGATGATTCGGACATTGGCAGTAGAAAGTCTGACATAGGGTTCTAGCACTTCCACGATTACTTCTGGTGGAGTGGACCGATAAATTCGCTTAAGCATAATAGCTGGCAAGACCCAAAGTGACAGAAAGGGATGAGGGGAAGAAAAAAGACAAAGGTGAATCTACAAAATTGTAATTAATAACTTGGCAACTCTCTTACAAATAGTGGGCCCTTGGGTAGATTCTTTATTCTTCTACTCAGCAACCTTGACTACATTCACAAGTTATGCTGAGAGGTCAGGATTTTACCTCCTCTTTAAAGATTCAAAATTAGAAATCTGAAACAATATACAGCTGCTTTTCTTGTATAATTCAATCTTTTGACATTTGAAAAATGCAAACTCATAGGAACATAAGTTTTAGAGCTTGAAAGGCCCTCAGAAATCACTTGGTCCTACACCCCACTCCTATTACAGCTAAGGAAACTAAAGCACAAAGATGCAAAATGATTTGTCTGAGGCAGCGAGTCTTAACCATTCTGTTTAATGGACCCTTTTGACAGTTTCGGAAAACATACAGACCCCTTCTCTAACTCATGGTTTGTTGCCTACATTCACAACCAAAGGAAATGATAAATCTCAATTAGAGATAAATGTGTCATTTTTTTCTGATAAAAGTTCATGAAACCCTGATGTCTACCAACAGAATCTCTGAGGGTTGGTGGATATCAGGTTGAAAATTCTTTGCCTAAGATAAAATAGGTAGTAAACTAAAATTCAAATCTGAGTCTTTTCATTCCAAATCCATCACTTATACAGAGGCATTATATTAGAAGCAGCTGGTAGGCTGGTGGATAGAATATTGGACCTGAAGTCAGGAAGAACCAAGTTCAAACCCAGCTTCAGACATTTACTAGCTTTATGACCTTGGGCAAGTCACTCAAGTGCTTCCTGACTCTTCCTCATCTCCAAAATGGAGATAGCATCTACCTCAGAGGGTGGTTGTAAGGATCAGATTATATTTGTAAAAAAAAGTTCTTAGTAAGGTGCCTGGCACACAGTAGGTGCTATATAAATGGTTATTCCCTTCCCTTGTACAGGACAGTTAGACCAAATGATACCAAGATCTCAGTTTACTCTAAAAGTTCTATCTATGTATAAAAGTGTAATTTTAAACAATTATATCAGACTATTCACAACTCTAGAAATAATATACTATTCCTAGTATAATCCATGGGAAAGAAGAAAAAAAGCTGGAAAATTCCCTGTCAACTTGTAAGTTAAAAAATTTTCTTGGAAACATGCCGAAATCTAAATATATACAAATGTTAAACCTAACGATAAACCTCCGGCATCTTACTTTTGCTCTCCCCGTCCTGACGTGACTCTCCAGACCACTGTTCCTTCTCATTTTCTCTTCTGGTGGAGGTATCATGTCCTTCCCTTCGAGAAGGATACCTTTCTGAGTCCCTCCTTTGCTCTTGGCCTAAGCGTCTCTCTCTTCCTTCTTCTCGCTTTTTTGTCTCAGGTTCTTTGTCAGTTGGTGCCTGAGGATGGCTCTGTGGCTTTTCTGGTAGTACTGCTGGCTGAGCTGGTGATTTCTGGGGCTCAGGATAGGTAGCTAATTCCTGCTGAACCTTGGCCTCTGTTACTAGGCAAAAGGAAATACAATGAAATATCTACTATCTGGTTCCAAATTACATGAGCTAGAATTCCAATATGACAGCCTGTATGCACTGATGTTTGAATTTATCATCCCACAAATACTGCCAAAAACTTATTAATGTCCCAGAAAGCAAAGAAAGTCAACTTCCTTTAACCAAAGTCAGATAAACCAACTCAACCTTCCAAGGAGAGAGCATTTGTTCTCATTTCTAATCTAGATATCAGGACTCCAGTCTACTTTCCTTACTACTACAGCCTCCCCAATACAAAATTAGCCATTGAATTAGACTACAACATATAAAAATAGTTAGCTATTTTCAATGAGTGTACTTTGTATGGAATAGCCATTTGGGTTTTGTTCAGAAACTGAAATTGTAGAAAAAAACAGTGTATCAAAAAAAAGGTGTTAACAGTATACTTTGTGAAGACAGTTGAGGATACCCAGACTCTAAAACTGAAGAAAATTCTCAATTCAAACCCAAAACAAATGAACTGATATATCAATGAATTGAATGAATGAATGAAAATACACTAACCCTCTCTTGGGAACTTGCAATATGAGCAAGATGAACGATATCCAACAGTGCTAACTTTACACTGCAAAGGAAAAAAGATGAGCAAAAATTATCAATAATAATATTTAAAAACCTTTCTGCATATCCTGAATGTTAATATCTACAGAGCTGAATAAAACCAGAATAAAACTAAAAATACAGCTACTCTTGTGTTGATGTCACAGAAGGGACAGGCCTAACCTGGTAATCCTAAACTTAAGTTCATTTCTAAGGTCAGGAGGATTCTTAAAAATTGCCTTCTGTGTTTGGAAAGGATACTAATTGTCTATACATATTTGAAGACGTTATTTTCTGTATGTATTGAGAAAGTGTAAACATTAAAATGAACTTTAAGACAGTTAATACCTAGGATACTATGACTCCAAAACTGTTACCATCCTTTGATAGTACATAGAGCTAAACAGATACAGAATAAGTTGAGAGAGCGCCCCAATTAGTCTCTCAGTTAGAACCAAAAAGAGATGAAGTTAACATGTACCAATTATTTTCACGGGGTTAGGATAAAAACATAATTGGCAAAGGGAAGGCAAATAATGTAAACAGTTGACACCTACAGTAGTTATTTAGGGGACATGTCTAAGAATATTCTAGAGGTGTTGTAAGGAAACAGCATTAACACAAAATAAGACAAATGGCTTCTACAGAGATCTTTACTTCCTTCCTCTATTCATGCGAAAGGGACTGGATTATCTCCATAAAACTGATCAGGCACAGTTTATAACATACCTCATTTTATCCCTTCAGAGTAAAAAGTCCAGGTAAGTGCCTTTCTATGTTGCTTTCTAGGATTATGTAACCACAGTTGGTCATCAGAGCTTATGAGAACTACTTAAAGCTTAGAACAAAGGTCAGCATAGGCCTGGGTGATCTGGACTGTTTTTGTATGCCAGTGATCTAAGAATGGTTTTTAAATTTCTAAATAAAGTTTTATTGTATTTAAAAATGTAAAAACCATTCTTAGCCCTACAAAAACAGCTGGCCCTAATTTGCTGTCCCTTAATTTAGACCACAGAACAACAGCTGGAAGAGAGCTTGGGAAAATATCTAATCTAGTCTCATTTTACAGAGATGAAAGTAATGTGCAGAGAGTAAAAGTGATAATGTCACACAGATCAAGCTATATGATTTCTATATGACTCCCCATGCCTCTAGATATCAATATTCTCAGGGAGAAAGTCCTTGTACTAATAGTAGCTCAGGTCTGGGCATATTATCCTACCCATCTCCACTGTCTTGGGGTTTTTGGGTTTTTTAAATTTACATGATAAGGAAAATATACACTTAAAGTGTATATTTGTTTTAGATGGGTCAAGGCAATTTTAAAAGGTTTTAAAAGTCAGTTACTTTTGTACTTCTTTTCATATGATATTGACCATTTAAAGCTCCACACCCAATTTAAAAATTTAAGTTTTTAACAATACTATTTTTCAAAATGTGACACTGAAATAAACTTGGGTCTAGTAAAAAGGTTCCTTATTATCCTAGATATTGCAAGGTATTAGAATATGAAGAAATTATTTAGACTAAGAACTTAGAAATGCAGGAAACATTAAACAAAAAGCACCAAATTAAGAGTTAGAAAGCCTAGGTTTTAATTCTGATTCTGTCTGTATATGCCAAACTGGGGCAAGTACAATTTTGGGGTGGGGTGGGGGCAACTGGGGTTAAGTGAGTTACCCAGGGTCACACAACTAGTGTCAAGTGTCTGAGACCACATTTGAACTCAGGTCTTCCACCTTTTAAAAATGACTGAACTGGACTGGATGAGATGATCCCTAACGGACCTTTCCTGCTCTGGTGTTCTATGATTTGAGATTCTATCCTCACCAGAAATCTACTATTTCAGGTACCATTTCCTCTTCTGGTTATATGGGAAGATGAGTATAAAAATGAGGTCTCAAGTGACAGGGCTGGAATCACCATCAACAGAAAGGAAGCCTCATCTAAGACATCAAGAAATGTTAGTTTCCTGATCCTAAGATTGATGTTCCACAATGTTTCACACCAAGGAAATGGTCTGGTTTGGATTTTCCTCAGCTTTCTAATAATCAAAAGTAAGTTGTGGAATAACTTGACATCACAGCAGTAAACATAACCAGGCAGAGTTCCATTTTCTTGTCTCTGGCTTCCTCATCCTATCTCTTACCTCTTATTCTTAAGAAAACAAAAAGGCAAGAAATCTCTCAACACATACCCGTTTACAGTGCCAAAAATCCGGGCTTGGTGAATACTCTAGGGTCACCTCTTTGTCATGGATCTTTAAAGTTCCCTGTTGAGACAAAGGTAACTCATCAACATAAACTCCTTAGAAAATTGATGTCTTTTTTTTTAAAGGACAGAGAGGCAAAGGAGCCCTTTCTGTCACCAAAGGATTTAATAAAGAAGAAGAAACTTGGTTTAGAAATAAAGTGAATAAGTTGTTCAAGCTACAGTCCTTGGGCTATGTGGCCATGCAGACTTGTGCTTGGGAAAGAAAAGTACTTCCAACTCCTTGGAGAAAAGAATCAAATTTCTTCTCAACCCTGGATCTTTTGGGAGGCTGTGTTGGGGGCAGCCTGCTCTTCACTGAGCACATTCAGAGTGCCCTGATGAGTCGAAAGAAGGGATGAGAAGCTACATCTTCTTTCTGGGGAATAAGGATTCAGGAACCCACTTTGTTATCTTCTATTCCATGGCTAACTGACCTCCAGTCAGAAAGGCAATGAAGTAATATTAAATTTTCCTTAGAAACGTAAGGCATGAGCATAAGGAAACAAAGGATCATTACCGACCACAGGAAATTAAGATGAAATTTTTATTGTGGGTTACACTTTAGAGCAGAAAATGACATCTGATGGTAGCATCACTCTGGCTTGGAGCCGGCAGAGTGAGTAAACCCTAAGGCCTAAAAGCAACACAGAAATCAATAGGAAATGTCTTACCCTAAGGTTTGGTGCTACTATAAGCAGGGAACCCTAAAATGGTTTGTTGGCTACAAAGTTCCCTCACCTCTGATATTATATAAGTCAGAATGCCTTTTTTGTGACAGGAGAAAACGGATACCCCTGAATAAAACAATAAGCCACAAAGTAGTAACTATTTCCTCCCCAAAACAGCTAAAAACAGCTTTGTTTCAATTAATTGTCCTTCTGGACCATTAACCCCTAAGGTACAAGCATTCTCAAGCATAAAGGAACCTCTCTGTGTTCCATTAGACTCAGGCATTAATTATAAATAATGTGCCCATTCAATTCGGCTCCATTTTCTGGCTTTGATCATAAAATGTCAGAGAATAGTCTTTCTTCTCACTTTCCAGACAAACTGGAGTTAGTCCAACACCAAAAATAGGGAATGAACTGAAGATGACATGCAAACAAAAGAAATACATTCCCTTCCACCTTCCAACCATTACTCCTCTAGATTTCCTATTTTAAGAAAGAATCAGAGACCTGAAAGGAAAAAAAATTTCATGACAATTTTTAAAAAATGAATCAATGACCGTTAATCAGTTTGAAATGTTAGAGACTGATACACACTTACTAAGAATAGCAGAGAAAACAAAAATTCCTACAGGCATAAGGCTACCAAGGCTCCTTCCCAAGAGGTAGCTAATTATCAATAATACATTTCAATACAGTTTTAAGGGCTAAAAAATACTTTTCCCGCAACATCTCTGTGAGACAGATAATTTAAGAATTGTTATCTTTACTCTGGAGATGGGGAAACTCAGGTTGAGGAAGGTGAAGGGGTCAGAGCCAGGTATCAAAACACACAAAACCCACATTTGTATTACTGGCATGGTGCGCTATAGGTAATGGCACTGTCATCACAAAGAGCAGAGCACACATGGTCTGCCAGCTTTGCCAACATGGGTAATGGCAAAGATGGGACCTTGCCAGACATGAAAATCCTATTTATCATTCTTTAGACACTGGCTAGTAAGCAGAGAACTTGCCTCTAGAATTGAGGGCAGACAAGTTAAAAGGCTTAGATTCACTTTTAAAAAATATCTTTAACGGCAATATTTTATTATCTACTTCAAGTTGAAATTTCAGAACTCAATCTATTAGAAGAAATGACTAGTTTAAAAGAGAAGATATATTGTCTTTTCCTTTAAATTTCTTCCTGCATTTAGTATTTAACCCAGAAAAGTCACAGAGGCAAGTACTGCTTTTATAACCCATGCTCATAACCAGAAAACCAGCTGGCTGACATTTATAGCAGGGTTGTTTTTTTTTTTAATGCATTTTCAAGAGGTTCAAAAATATTCAGTCCAGGCCTGGTAAGTAGTATCATCCCACACAAGAACCAATACCTCTTGATTTTAATCTGTAGTCTGTATCATCTGATTTCACCACTTGGAAGCAACATATCATACATTTAGGCATGTCTAATGTCAACTTAATACTCCTTGCATAATATCTTCACAAAATGTTCTTCTTGCTTTGGGCACTCCCTTTTCTTTAGGGCAAATCATTGCTTCTGCCTAAGGCTCTGCATGTCAATATAATGAAAGCTTCTGCTCAATTACAGACTACAGAAACAAAACTGTTTTTTAAATCCCTACTTAAGAGTTTTCTACAACAGTCCTTCCTTTCCTTCCATTTCTGACATATTGTTAGAAGAGGTTGTAAGGTAAAAAAAAAAAATCACAGCTGGGATTCTTGAAAGTGTTATTAAGTCGCAATAATAAACAATTCAGAAAACTCGATTTAATAGAACTTGATTTACTAGGCCAAGAAGTTTCTATTAACCAATAAGCCTTCTTTCTGTATATTGCTAGCCCTCGGGTGTTAAGAACATTTGACTGCCATCATCACCTTCTCTAGGTTGAAAAAAAGTAGTGTGTCAAGGATGTCTCAGGGTAGATATGATTGGAGGAACAAGAGAATAGCAAACAGAGAATTTAGTTGTAGGTGATGAACCAATGTGAGGGTCAGTCTCAAACAGTTATTATTCAATTCTTCATCAAAACTATGGACTATTTTCTACAACACTCCCTACAAAGGAATTTTTGTTTCTTACTGGTTTATAAATGCAACATCACATTTAAGATTTTTCTTCTACAGATTCCAAGTTCTTGGTTTTAATACCACAAAACTCTGACAAGTGTAAAAAATAACTACTCATTGCTAAAGTACCACAACTGACTTCAACAGCAAACATTTTTATTAATCATCTACTATATACAGGGTCTTTGGTACAGTCATAGGGAAAGACAGAAATAAATATGACAGCCCCTACCACAAACACATACAAAATAGACTCTAAGTACTTAAAAGGGCTACAAACGCACCATGAAGATTCATAGGACTCCTCATTTATTTAATTTACAAGTCTGTAGGGTAGGTGAACTCATAAGAGGTTCCATGAATAGAGTAACTTAGTTGAGCCACAAAACTTTTCCACTATTCTTGAACCTGAAAAGATTCTAAGAGTTAAAAAAAAGAGAGCAAAAATGAACATGGAAGAGTGTCCACATTAGCAATTTGATATCTTTTCATTCTTAAAGCCTGTATGCAACGTTTTTTTCACTTATCAAAGTCAGATACAATCACCCCATTCAAATATAAAACCATAGAGGCTACAAGTCAGGCTGAAAGAAGGTATGAAAGAAAATAAAGTCCCTATGTGGCAAGAAAAAGTGCCGTTTTCTATCCCAAGAACAACCAAGGCCTAATAATTGAATCTGATTGTGAATATGGGAGCTACATTCCCTGTGTTTCTTTCAGTCCATTGCTACTGAGAACTGAATTAGAGCAGGAAGATTCTTGAGAAATCCTGCAGTCCAAACCCTCATTTTACAATATAAGAAATGATAACATACAGTTCTGCCCAAGGCCACACAATAATCAGAAATGCCAGCATTAGAATGCAGGTCCAGTTCATTTCACAGTGTTACAACAGAAAAGACTTCTGCCAGATTCTACATTATGCTCTAATTTACTTCCAGTGAAAGTTCTAATTGCCACTGAAATAATAAAAGTACAAACAAGATAATGGATATTACTCACATTTACACATCACTTTAATATTTAAAAATTCTTTTCCCACAATATACTTGTGAAATAGGTAGCAAAAGTACTATCACCTCTATTCTACAGATGAGGTTCATCATTCACAAGCATACAACTATTAAATAACTTCAAACCAGCACAAGTTCTGTTACACCACAGGGCACTAGAAAACTCCCTTAAGGAAGACAGAGGCAAAGGCTGAAGAAAGACTCTTGTAATTTGCTTAGATGTTCAAATGTGACCACAATTCCAGTATAGCAGCAGCATTTTTTACCAGAACACTGAGGCCATAAAACCTCAGAGTCATCCTTAAAAGAAACAAGAGATCCAAGAGATCTGGAAAAAGCATGCAAAAGTCTTAGGAATAAAATGTTCATTTCTAATTAAACCAATGAGAGATCAATTTTAATGGTTAGGTAACCAGTCCTAATTAGGAGTAACAAAATCCTCCACTGAAAGAACATTATTTTACTTTTGTCTTAGCTATAATAATATCAAAGTATTTTTGTCATGAATAAAAGGAAATATTACTCTATACCGTAAACAATGAACTTACAGAATCTGTTACTCCAAGAGGTGGCAGAAGTTTGAAATATACATAGATTAAACATTTTATTTTAAAACGTTATTTTAAATTAGTTAATTTATTACTGCATTTCATATGCCACCATTCATACTTATAATATTGACCACATAGTCTAGGATGTATGGAATGTCTTTATTTAGTCCATTTAAGATCTCTTAAGTTTCACTAATATCCTCATCAAATATCTGATCCATGTACGTGGTTAACCAACAAGTCTGAAAAAGCATTACCATTATCCTGCCTGTTACATGAACCCTATTAGTCTGAGCTACAGCAAACAAACAAACAAGTAAGCTGGCAATCAGGAAAATGTTTGAAAGTTAAAGAGTGATGTTTATGGGATCTGTGGAGTAGCTTGACACATGAAGCTGGCAACATAGAACTATTACTTTGTTGCCACAGTCTAAAGCAAAACTGTCTTAAAGTGTTATTTCCTGTGCTTTTAAGTACCCACCATATACCTGTAAAGAGAATTCTTTAAAAAAGAAAAATTTTAATTTCATTTAAAATTTAATTTGTTTTTTAATTAATGAAAACAGACTTTTTTTCTCCTTCTTCCTATCCATCTCCTCTCTCCCACCGCCCCAGTCCAGTGGGAGTGGGAATGGAAATAGAACTCTTATAAGAAATATGCAGAGTTAAGCAAAACAAATTTCTGCACTGGCCATGTCCCCAAAAACATATGCCTTGTTCTCACCCTGCATCCATCACCTCTCTGCTGAGAGGTGTATATAATGATTCACTGTTTGTCCTCTGTCACTGTACTGATTAGAGCTCTTCAGTTTTTCTAAAGTTGTTTGTTTTTCAATGTTACTGTATAAATAATTCTTTTTGTTCTACTTCACTATACATCAATTCACATAAGTCTTTCCGAGTTTTCACTAAAACTGTCCCTTTTCATCATTACTTATGGAATAATGGTATTCTATTACATTTACATACCATAACTTGTCCAGCCACTCCCCAAATGGTGGGCACTCCCCCTCGTTTCCAGTTCTTTTGATACTACAAATATGATATTTAGGTACAGTTTCAAATTATTTTCCAGAATAGCTGTGCTAAGTCACAGCTCCATCAACTGTACAGTAATGTTCCTCTTCCTGCAGCTCCACTAACAGATGTCCTTTTCCCTTTTGGTCAACTTTATCAATTTTGATAGCTATAATAGAACCTCAGGGTTATTTTAATTTCATTTTTTTAATTATTAGTGATTTGGAGCATTATTTTCATACAGCTATTGACAGTCTGGATTTCTTTCTTTGAAAACTATGTATATTCTTTTACCATTCATCAATTAGAAAATGGTTCTTAATTCTTGTAAATCTGAAAGAGTCCCTTACATGAAACTGAGGCCTTTTTCTGAGAAACTTTACACAGAGAAACTAGTAAAGATTTTTTTCCCCATTTACTTATTTCTAATTTTGGCTATATTGGTTTGGTTTTGTTTGTACAAAACTTTATGTATTCGAAATCATTCATCTTATCTCCTTTATTCCTCTCTATTCCTTGCTTGGTTATAATGTACCTAACTAGAACATATCTTGGAATATGGTACAAAGTCCTGGACTAAATTGAGTTTCTGAAAGACTGTTGTCCAGTTTTCCCAGAATTTTAACTGTCAAACGATGTTTTGACAAACACTAAGTCCTTACCCTATAGTAGCTTGAGATTTTTGCATTTATCAACCACTAGGTTGCTAGGTTCAATTGCTTCAGTATGGTCTGTTCCACTGACCATATGAAACCAGTACCAAATTGGTTTAATGATTAATACTCTGAAGTACAGTTTGAGATCTAGTACTGCTAGGCCCCCCCCTTGTTGTTTTTTTTTTTGTCTGCTTGAAAATCGTGACCTTTTTTTCTTATGGATGAATTTCTTTACTATTTTTCTAGTTCCATAAAGTGATCCTTCGATAGTTTGATTGGTATGGCATTGAAAAAGTAAATTAATTTTTATTATACGGGCTTGACCTACCCATGAGCAATTAAATATTTCTACATTTAGGTCTATCTTTATTTCAATAAAGAGTAATTTTGTAGTTGCAATCATATCGTTATAGTTCATGTGTTTGTCTTTCTAAGTAGATTCCCATGTATTTTATAATATCCTGCAGTTATATTGAAAGAATTTATCTTTCTATCTTTTCCTGTTGGGTTTCACTGGCAATATATAGAAATACTGATGATTTATGTAGATTTAATTCCTATCATGCAACTTTGCTAAAGTTATTGTTTTAATTATTTTTCATTGACTCTCTATGATTTTCTATATCATTACCTGCAAAAAACAATATATTTTGCTTTTTTGCCTAACTATATTCCCTCAATTTATTTTTCTTACTATTATAGTTAGCATTTATAGTACTATACCAAATAGTGGTGACAATGAATGCTCCTGCTTTTACTAGGGCAAGAATCCTTAACCAAACAAGGGAAAGAAGCAATTACAAAAGACAAAATAAACAATTTTGACTACATGAAAATACGTTGTAGGAATAAATTTAAATCAACTAGGATAAGATAAGAAGTTCGGGGGAAAAGGGGGACGGGACCTGTATCAAGTATCTCTGAGGACCACAAGATAAATGGAAAGAACAATCAAATAAACGAAACTGAATGTTCCGAAACTATAATAATGAATGGCCACCCAAAAGATATATGAAAAGGTATCTCCTCATCTGCAGGGGAAGGGCATGCTGAATATAGAACACTGCATATAATATCAGGTCTTTTAGATGTTACTTAATTTTGCTGAACTCTCTTCCTCTTTATTATTCTTTGTTTTAAAGGACAGGTCCAGGGAGAATGGAGGATTACAATGGGAAATGTAGAGAAAGAAAAAGTAAAAGTTATCCAAAAAAATTTTTTTTAATTAAATTGTATACTATGTATCATATATCTATATAACAAAGAATCAGAATCAGTTTCAAAATCTTAAGAGTTATCAGAGGTCATCTACTTTACCTGAATCATGATTCACATTAAGAACATCCTCAGCAATCAGTTCTCCCATTCTGTACCCAATCCACTCCCAGCCACAAGAAACTACCTATACCAAAGTAGTTCATTCCATTTTTAGGGTAGTTGTCATTGTTATCAAGTTTCTCTTCATATTTCTATTAAACCAAAATGTCTCCCTGTAACTTCTACCTATGACTCTAGTTCTATTCAGCAGGACTAGGCAGAAGAAAATAAGCCTTTTTTCTCATTAAACAGTCTACAAATGGGGGCAACTAGGTAGCACAAATGGATAGAGTACTGGGCCTGGAGGCAGAAAGACCAGAGTTCAAATGTGACCTCAGATACTTCTGGCTATGTAACCCAGAAGTCACTTAACCCCTGCCTGTCTAAGACAGGAGAAGGAAATGGTAAATCACTCCAGTATCTTTTCCAAGAAAACCCCATGGACTGTTAGTTCACAGGGTCATGAAGAATCCGACATGACTGAACAAGAACTGGGCACTTAATAAATGTTTAATAAAAGTTCTACAAATATGTTAAGATGGTGATCACATATCACCATTAACCAACACCCCCACTCCTACGCAGTCTTCTCCTCTATGGATTAAACAGTTACCAATTCTTTTAAGCTACGGCTTTGTGTCCTTTCATTACTTCAGTTGTGCTTCTCTAGACCTGCTCTCGTGTGAATCTCCTTCCATTAAATGTGTCTAAAACTCAACACAATAATCCAGAAATGGTCCAACTAGGTCAGTTTTCAGAAGATAACCTCTTCTTCAGCCCTGGAAACCAGTATTCATTTGACTGCCACATTACATTGTTGCTCATATTGTTACAGCCTACTAAAACTAAAACCTCTGGGTCTTTTTCATATGAATTGCTTTTCAACTACATTTCCCATCCTCCACTCCATCAATGAATGCATCAATCCACAAGTTTTAATTAAGTATCTAAGCACTGTGCTACAAGGTGACAGGGATACAGATGCAAAGAATGACAAATGGTACTCTCAGGCTTACATTCTATTAGGGAAGAGATGCATGTATGTGTGTGTATATACGTGTGTGTATATACGTGTGTATGTATACATGTGTATATGTATGTATGCAAGTATGCATGTGTGTAGGTATAGAATAAATGAAAAGAAAATAAATACCAGATAGTTAAATTCAAGGTAGTTTAGGATAAAGGGCAATAGAAACTGAGAGGGATCGGGAAAGGCTTCATACACAAGGTGGTATTTGAAGAGAGGGACATAGGAGTGATGGTAAAATTCATTCCAGACACTAGGAGGGATAGTCAGGATAGAGGAATGGAAAAAGAGATGGAATATTATGTTTGAAAGTAGAGAAGGTCAGTTTGACTGGTTCACAGAGTGTAGAAGGGAAAATAACATACAATGAGAGTGGGAAGAGAGGTGGAAAACAGGTTGTGAAGGCCTTTAAAAGTTAAACAGAGTTTATATCAGACTCCAGAGACAAGACAGAGCTATTAGAGTTTCCCGAGCAGGAAAACAATGCTAGCATTTGACAAGTAGTGTTAAAGCTATATTAAAGTGGGGAGGGGGTAGCAAAATAATTAGGAGACTTCACAATTGTACTCGGGAGGCTGATTTTTTAAACTAATTCTGGAATTTTAATTTAGTTCTGTTAGACTTCATCCCATTAGATGTAATCTGTTGTTCTTGTCTCCCAAGATCTTTTTGGATCCTGATTCTGTCATTCAACATATTCATTGTTTCATGTCATTCCCAAACTTGCTATTGTTTTCTAAGTCAATGATTTAAAAAAAAAAAAAGGTAAACAGAACAAAGCCAAGGATAGGGCCTTGGGACACTCCAAAGGAAACTTTTTTCCAAGTCTTTGGTAGGCATTCCATCAGTTCTAAATCTTCTAAGTACATTATTATCTAGTCCATATCTCTCTACTTTGACCATGAGGCTATCATAAGAAATTTTATTAATCACCTTGTTAAACTCTAGGTAAAAGCTATCTAATAGCATTTTATATACAGTCGTATATATAGGAGATAGTGTTGGGCCTTAAGTCAGGAAGACTCATCTTCCTGAGTTCAAATCTGGCCTCTGACACTTACTAAACTGTGTGACCTTGGGCAAGTTCACTTAACCCTGTTTGCCTCAGTTTCCCCATCTGTAAAAAAAGCTGGAGAGGAAAATGATAAATCACTCCAGTATCTTTGCCAAGAAAACCTCAATGGGGTCAGGAAGAGTCTGAAACAACAGGACCACAAGAAAAGAGAAAATGAGGTTATTCTTAATGAACGTATGCTGGCTCATAAACATTCTTCCTTTCAGGGCTGATGTTCCTTGAATTTTAAAGTTTTGTCAGGAATTGGCAAACTAACCTAAGTTTGACGTATTTACCTTCTTAACTTAAAAAAAGAAAATCTAAATATAGCCTCACATCTCTAGAACTATGACCTCTCCTGTTCTTCATGATTCCACAGAGATGTTACTCATTCCCTTCAAGAATGTTCAGACTCCATAAAGAACAGAAATACATACTGAGAAAAGACTGAAGGGAAGACAAAAGTATCACCAGAGAGGTTTAACTTTTTTATTCTATCCAGTCACCACACTCCATAGCAAAGCTGAGGTAGGATGATACTGGGGACTAAGAAATAGGAACAAAACTTCTCCCATAACCTCCCCCACCTTCACTTCTTACATGAACTATTCTTTTTTTATCTTTGTACAAAAGTATCCAGCACAGTAAGGGGTATTTATTTGTAAAAATAGGATTTTAAAGAGATTTTATGATTCAAATGGTCAAAAAACCAAGAACTCTAAGATGGTTAAAAGAAGCAGGAGTAGGGAAAAAAAGGGAGATAACCATTCTCCTCCCTCCCCCCTCCCCCAGTCTACATCCCAGGCAGAGAAAAGAACAGGCTATCTTGTGCTTAGTGATTCTATCTCCATTTTTTTCTATTTATATGGGTATTTCTTGGCACAAGGACTAAGTTGCCCTCTGTCTTACAAGGTTACCAAGTATGTTCAAACTCTAATAGATAATAATACCTGAGGTCTTCAATGAGAAAAGAAAGGATGTGAATGTCTTCCTGGGGCCCTGAAACTAAGTTCATCAGTATCTAATCTGTCTTGATTATCATGCTGGAGGATGCTGTCTCTGGCAAGATGATGTTTAGAAACTTCTTTTTTCTAAAATTCCTTTAACAGTATTTATAAAGGAAGAAACATGCAAAAGAGTCATGCTATACTCCTGAAAGCCTCTTGAACTGTTAATTGCCACTTACTGAATGTTTACATTGTGCTAGACACCTTACAAAAAACCCACTTACCAGAACAACAACAAAGTACAGATCAAATGAGACCATGTATGTGAAGGGTAACAAAACTGAAGGTGATATAAATGTGAGCTATCACGGTTATTCTAACACACAATCTCTACCCTCAAGGAACCAGCCATTCAATAATGGAATAAAACACCATCAGAGACAACAATAATACACAGCATTTATTAGTCAGATACCACAGAAAGTTTAAAAACACAGTATCACTTGATTTTGGAAAGGAAAGGTCATTACTGAGGAGTAGCAGGAAGACATCCTAGAAGGGGTGGCATTTGAGGTAGGCTTGAAAGGATGGATAAGAACTATGAAGGTAAAGAGGAGAAAGAAGAGCATTCAAAGTGAAAATGAGCAAAGGCTTGTAGGGGTGCCAACAGGAAGGGTGTTTGGTGGAAAGAGAATAATCCTATTTGGCTAAACTATGTGAATAAGAGTAGTTTGAAAGCTGCCTTAGGTAGAAGGATACCAGATTGCTTTTTGGAAATACAATCAGTGCCTATTTTACCAAATTCTGCCCCATATGGGTTTTTTTATTTTCTTTTTTAAAAGTAAAAGCCTGAGAATTATTTATTTTTACAGGTTTTTTTAGACTAACAGAATTTTTGTTTCAAAGAATTAATGTCATTCAGATTTATATCTCCAAATTCCAGTAAACCAAATCTTTTCAGAAGCTTTTAATTATTTTTATGCATTTTTCATTAAAGGATGGAGAATTAAAAAGAAATGACAGAAAAAGTACATTTAAAGGGCTAGTGGTTTGCTTCACTGAGGTTTTCTATCCTGATTAAAACCACAAACAGCAAGTATGCAGAAGTGCTTGGTTTGGAAGAAACATGTCTCAGGATACATCTAATTCCCTCAGCTAAGTGAACCAAAGGCCTTGAGAACAGAAGTCTAAACAGAAGCACTCTGGGGTGGCTAGGTGACTCAGTGAATAGAGCACCGGCCCTGGAGTCAGGAGGACCTGAGTTCAAATGTGGCCTCAGACACTTAACACAAAATTAGCCATGTGACCTTGGGCCAGTCACTACCAAATGCCCTACCTTCCCCACTCCAAAAAGCAAAATTAAATTAAATTAAATTAAAAATAAAATAAAATTTAAAAAAACAGAAGCACTGTTTTCTAAGTAAATTCTGATGATAAACTCATTTTGGCCATGAGCTATTAAAATATATGTATTTTAGATTATGTTGATTACACAATTAAGCAATTTCATAAGCAAATGTTGAGAAATGAGTAGCTCACTTTAATTAACAAATTAATTTCTGGCTCAGTTTTCAGCAAAGATCTTCACCAGGATTGAATTCAGTGTATACTAGCAAGCTGCCAAGCACAAGGCAGATTTTTCTGTTTTGTTTTGAAAATAACTGGTTTTGTGAGCACAAGTCCCCCAGGTTCTATAATCAATTTAAAGGAAAATTTCAATCCAAGACCCTTCTTTTACCTTACAAAGGAAAATGACCATTTTTTTCAACTCATTCTAAATTGCAATTAAGTCAAGTGAATCTCTGGAAGTTTAGGAGGCCAAAGTTTAATAAGAAGGATAAACCATTCCAAAATTCAGTTGTCCCCAACTATTTCTAATCTAATCTAATGTCTCAAAACAAAAAAAATCAAGTGCTCCCCCTCCATTTTATTCAGTTACAAAGAATTCTAAATATATCAAGGAGAGAAGACTGTGGTAAATAGGAGGCTGAAATTTACTACTTTCGCTAATAGATACTGACAAACTCCTTTACAAGAAAAACCTCCTAAAAACAAAAGAATTACAAGCCTCTGACAACAATGTTTGGTACAAAATGCAATAAACACATTGGAACTGAATCAGGTATAGACTTTGTATTTGCTTCCTTCCCAAAAGCCCAAGATCCAAGATCATAGGATTTAGCACAGGATTTAAGCACAGTAAAGGATCTTACAATTGTCTAGCTTAGTCTCCTCATTATAGAGCTAAGGAGATTTACCCTAATGGAGGTAATGACTTGCCAGATTTCACAAATGTAGTAATTGAAAGTCTTCTCAATGCTTCCTTTTCTTATACACAATTCATCTTCTAAATTCTTGTTTCATTTAGTTCTTGTCCAGAGCCTATTTTTTAATTTATTCAAACACAACTTCACTTCATCAATTCCCTTACCTTTGGTTCTACACCAGGCATGTTCTCACAGGATAACAGATTTAGAGCTAAAGGAGGCCCTCTACACCAATCCCCTCAATTTACAGATGAAAAACCTGAGGCACAAAGAAGTTAAGTCACTTGCCTACAGTCACACAACAAAACAGCTGGGATTCAAATCCAGGTATTTTGATTCTAAATCCAGCTTCTTTCCACTAAAGGAATTTCTAAGCTATATCTGTTTGCCAAAGTTTCCAATGTAGTATAAATGGCCTAAATCCCTCCCCTACTATAATCCTGATTCATTTACTTAATCTATACATAGGAGATAGCTGATTAGAATCCTCCACTTAATAAACTTTTACAAAACTGAAAACAATGGATCTCCTCCTTAAATCACATGTCTAACAATGTCATTCACCTGCTCAGGAAGCTTCCCTGGCTCCCTACTGCCTCTGGGTTTCTGTGTTTGGCATTTGAAGCCGATGAAAATTCAGCTCCGATCTCTCTTTTTAGGTTGACTCCAGCTTAATACGTAACTACATTTCAGTAGAAGTGGCCAACCTGATGTTCTTTATACACTGCATTCCAAGTCCTGCCTCTAGGCCTCATTCCCCTGCATCTGGAATGTTCTCATTTACATTCACCTCCTGGATCTCTGGCTCCCCCAGAACTTTAAATCTCTTTCTTTACTGCTACTACAAGCCTCAGCTCCTTCAAAACAAGGACTGTTTCTTTGCGTCTCTAGCAATTAGCACAATACCTGGCACATAGTAGGCATTCAATAAATGCTTACTAAACTAAACAGTTAGAAAACTAAGAAAATAACATGAATCTGGAAAAGTAAACATAAATCTTTTATTCTTGGTATCTGAATAATATTACTAAGCAATTCCTTTTTTATTTATTTTTCTTTTAGAAGAGTTATTTTGAGCTAATGTAAAAATACCAGCCAAGAGAGCTACAACAAATCTGCAAGTCATAAGACAGTGCGAGTACAGCATGGCTGAGCACACAACAAGGGTCACACACACAGTGTTCCAAAGGAGAAAAGGCAATTTAAGGAAACACTACATCAAGAGGCATTCTTTAGACCTAGCTACTGAAAACGGGCACTATTTCCACTTGATATTAATGAACTTTAAATGTTTTCCCCCAACGAGATACATTAAAGTCATAAAAGTTACATCCTTGATGACTGTTCAAAAATCCTCCGATGATCAATAAATACAACGGTATGAATTATATACTTGCCTCCCTGGCCCAGGGTTCAAATGAAAGAGTAATTCATGACAGACAGGTCCTCTAGATGCTCTAGCTGGCTGATGACATTTTCCTGATTGTATCAAAGTCAGAATGAGACAGAATCTCAGAGATTCTAAATAACCACTCAAAAGAGACTATCCTAACATTTCACACAGGAAAGACCAAGAAAATGAAGAAATTGGGCCGCCCAAGCTCCGAGTTGCATCTGGATGAGTAACTGATTTAATTCTTCTAGACACATATGCTGGGCAACCACTGCAGAAGGACAATGAGCTGGACCTGGCTGCATGTGAGAAACCACAAAATGTTTTCAGTAATTCCCAAGAAGCTCCTTGGGACAAAAGCACACCTTTTTACAATATTCTTCCAACAATCCTATGTGACTGGGAAACATGAAGCACCACAATTTCCAAAGAATCAAAATTGCAGGTGATCCTAAGAGCACTGGAAAATGTATTTTGAGGCATGAGTTGGCTACAATGTATTACCAACTGCCAGAAAATAAACAAAAGCCTCCTATAAGAGTTAACCTTTCCTGCCTTGTTAGTGCTCTTTCTCCCTGCCTTCCTCCCAGCTTGAACTTATATTGTACTTACACTACATGTATTTGGCATATATGTTGTTTTCCTCAGTATAAGCTTCCTGAGAGCAGGAACTGCTTCATTTTTATTTTTGTATCACCAGTACTTATACCACGGTGCCTGACATATGGAATTTACTGAATGCTTGTTGAATTGAAACTGATAAGAAAATATATAGTCTAGGAGGGAGGCGGCTAGAGGGGACAGTGGATAGAGCACTGGGCCCAGGGGAAAGAAGACCTGAGTTCAAATCCAGTCTCAGACTGTGTGTTACTGGCTGTGTGACCCTGGGCAAGACATTTAACCTATGTTTGCCTTAATGCACTGGAGAAGGATCACTCCAATATCTTTGCCAAGAAAACCTCTTGGACAGTATCAGTGTACTATGGCGATAGGGTCACAAAGAGTCGGACACAACTGAACAACAATAATATTCTAGGAGATGATAACCAAAAAATGAGTTAAATACTGTGCATTATATGATGAAATTAAGGAACAAACAGATGAACAGTCTATATTCCACACTGAAACCCACAGAGCATAGACCCAGAAAAAGACCTGCAATGTGCTAGATATATTTTCAATGGAAAGTTCACAAGAGAACAGGATTAAGAATTACAAAGGAAAAAAGGTATGGATGGATTGAAATATATACCCTTGGAGAAAGAACCCACAATGAAGAGTGAACAAAGATCTTCTGAAGTATTCATTCATTACTTCTCACCCAAGAATCTCAAAGGATTTCCTTATATAAGGTAGGTATCACATTTCTACACCATTGCTCCCTTGGAATACTGGAATGCTTTGGATATGCTTGGTCCTACATGGCAAAGACCTCTCTCTAATGAGAGTTTCAGCCCACTAAGCCAAACTCAAAATTCCCAACAACACATCAAGGCAATGCTGTTGGGTCTTGTACTATATACCACTTTCTTCCTCACAAAATTCCAAGAAAAGGAACAATTATCTCTTGCCTATCAAGAGGTACAGATGAGGCAATATAAAGGAGGAAGCTACAGTACTAATACCACTATATGCTGTAAAAGCAGAATTTCAGTGATAAACATTTACAACCACTTTCTATTCTATGGGTTTGGGACCATTATTCCCAATGACTCCGTCAGCACTCTTTCTTCTTTCTACTTTATTACCCCAGAGAGTGAAGGGAAGAAATACTCCTAAAATGGTCTTTTTTTTAATGAAGAAAAAATATCAAAGCAAGTAAATATTTTCCAAAATGCTCATCTCAAAAGGTATATGTATACTCTCCTGCTTGCATAACAGGGTTCCTAGGTCAAGATCAGATTTTCCCTTTCTTCAGGTGCTTTGATGTTACAATAATTCCATGGATCTGTGAACACTCCTTCAGCACTGCAGAAAGGAGCCCATTCCTACCTTCTCATCTTATGCTATTTCTTTCCATGCCCTTCAAATAAATCCTCCACAGAGATCATCCTCTAGGTCTTTCAATATTTATTGGGGATGAGTACAACAAACAATTCGTCCCTGGTTCTTGAGCAGCCCATCTCCTTTTTTGATCAAACATGCCCTTTATGATGCTGTCACTCTGTACACACAGGTCATCACCGGCAACATGCTATGTAGCCTACTTATGCCCAACATTCTTCATAGCTCTGAATCACATGCAATTTTCATTCCTTGTAGGCCATAATGTTCCACAAAGAAGCAGGAGAATATTAGTTGAAAAGATAGGCTTTTGTATCAAGGAGCAGTTTGAGATTTTTTAATTTGCTGCACAGTTTCCCAAATGCAATCCAACTTACTCTCAAAATCACAGCAGAGTGGGAAAGAAACTTCAAGGGCTATCTAGTCCAATCCATCCTATATATATTCTCCTGTTGTCTTGAGCATTTTGTGTGAGGAAAAAAATATATTAATAGCTCAAAAAAGAGGAATATCTATCTCTATAATGCCAAGTATGTCAAAAGTTGAGAAAATTTTCACCTCTCTCCAACCAAATATTTTCAACTCAATCTCTTGAGGAAGATTTTCCTTTGATAACACTCCAGATGGTGGAAAATGAATTTATAAAAACTTGTCTTACAGATACTTCTAAGAGTATCTTACTACCAGTGTACCTTGTGGGTAGTATTGTTGTTTAGTCATTTCAGTCGAGTCCAACTCTTTGTGACCCCTATTTGGGGTTTTCTTGGCAAAGATACTGGAGTGGTTTGCCTTTTCCTTCTGTGGCTCATTTTACAGATGAGGAAACTGAAGGAAAAAGGGTTAAGTGACTTGCCCAGCATCACACAGCTGGTGAGTGTCTGAGGCCAGATTTGAACACAGGAAGATGAATCTTCCTGACTTCAGGCCCAGCATTCTATCCTCTTTGCCACCTAACTTCCCCTGTGGGCATAAATCAGCATATCTTAATAATATTAAGAAGGTATAGAATACAGTGTATATCTACAAATTCAAATGATCTAAGTAAAAACAAAGGAATACAATGACCAGATGAAAAAACCAGGCATTTTACTGGGTGGCTAGGTGGTACAATGGATAGAGTGGCAGGCCTGGGGCTTCAGACACTTCCTAGGTGGCATGTTTGCCTGTTTCCTCATCTGTAAAACAGGGATGACAGCAACAGCATAAACCTTACAGGGTTTTCATGATGATCAAATGAAATAATAATTGTAAAGTGCCGTCAGCACATGCCTGACACATAGTTAGCACTATCTAAATGTTAGCTGTTGTTATTCCAGGTAGCAGTTTTCAAACACTGGCCAGAGAACCACCAGGAATCCACTGTTACCATTCAGTGGATGAAGAGAGAAAAAAGAAAGGGAGAAAAACCTTAAAATGGTCCGTATTTAAGAAAACTATGAAGACAAAGATGAATACAATTTCAAGACATTTACTATTCATAAGCTTTTACCTACAAAGATCAGTGAAGAGTACTCAGACCCAGGGATCAGACAGGTTTTTGCCCACTTTCATCAGGAATTGACTTGTAGTGAGAAATACAGATAGATCAAAATAAAGTTGAAACTTTTACAAAAAGCTAGGGTTAAAACTCTTTGCTCGAATGATCATAACACCATTTTAATGATCGTGACCAAGTCACTAAATTTCTAGGGGCCTGAGTTTCATTTTCTGTAAAATGAGGGAAATTGACAAAGTTGTTTGGTCCCTTCCCACTCTGATACTCTATGAGACTATATTAGAGATCATACCCTGCCAATGAAATCTGGGAGTATAACACAAAGTAGGAAGTTAACCTCTTGCTTTCTTGCTTCCCCTTATAAATTCATGGTTACTGTACAGTTTTCCAAAGCTGTCCACAACATTCTTGTGGAACTGCTGACAACATGGACATGAGTGGAAATTTTTTTTTGGTATAATATTGTGGGAAGGACAGTTTCTAGTCCCATTCTATTCCTGCCTCCAATACTAACTAGCTATGAGACCTTGGTCAAGACATTGGCCAACTTCATCTTCCTTATTTGCAAAACTGGACTGGATAATCTCCAAGGTTTTTTCAATGAGGATGCTATATTTGCCTTCAAATCAAAGAAACATTCATTCAACAAACATTTCTTTAATGCCTAATATAAACAGAGCAATATTTGTCTCCCCTAGAGCCCAGTACAGACAAATAAGAAAAAGTCAGTGTTGTCAACAGAGCTGACGATCTATACAAGAAGATCTAATACTCACATACATAGTATAAAATGGAACCTGAGTATGTGATGAGTACTAAGTGACCTATGAAATGCAAAGAGAGGAAAAGATGGTCAAATCAAACTCGAAGGAGGGGCTTTAGAGGGAGCACTGCTGAAATTAATTTGTGTGCTAGGATGTACAATTTTCTTTTTAGTTCAAAGGGTGATTAGGGTTTGCAGAAGTGATTTCTGGAACTGAAAGAAAAAAATCTGGCTCCTAATCTGGAAGGTGAGAAATAGATGCTTTGGCAAATTGTTGGAAAATAGAGAGGGGTAAAAAATATGCATACACAGTTAATTATAGTCCTTGAAAAGGCATATGCCAGAAAAAGGAAATGACACGAGAAAAAGAGAGAGGATTACAATGGCAAAGAAAAATGCCCAGACACCTTTCTTGAGTGCCAGTCCTACAGCTCCTTATCTGCTGGATACTTTTCTCTAGCACAAAAATCACAGAAACTGAGAGTTGGAAGAGATATCAGCAGTGACCTAGTCCAACCCATTCACAAAAGGAGCTGCCACTAACATACAAAACCTGTTCAATAAGTGAAATGACATCAAGAAAATGAAAAATGGGTCAAGGAAAAGGCACAGACATAGACATGGTCTATTATCATTTCTTATATAAGTTTAACTGATGAATAGCAGTCAAGTACCTCAATGAAAAGGTTAAAAAATAGCCTAGAAATCACCTCACCCAGCAATCATTCAATCTCCTTGACAAACAGGCAGGCCAAGGGCAACACTGGTTAGAATATAATTTCCAACATGTGACAAAGGAGGATGGCAGATTATGGGCAGCATCACTTCATAAAACTGAGATGCAGTAGACAGAAAAAAAGGATCATTTGCATGACACTTGAGCTGAGAACCAATTATGACAAATCATCCCAAAAGCATTCAAAGAGGTAATAGGTAGATAACAAACAAACAAAAAAAAATAGCAAATATGCCTACATTCTATAACAAAGCATTTTTTTCATCAATGATAATGGGAAACTATCTCATTGAGGTGGGATAAAACCAGTCTCGAATAAGTTTTTTAATTAAGTGGCAATGAGACTAAAAGAGAAAAAGAAAGGAAAGACTGCAGAGGGAGGCCAACTCTGCAGAAAAAATATATGCTGAACTGACAAAAAGGTTGAGAATACTGAAGGATTTTCAAGACAATTTAAGGAAGGGTAGAAAAGGAGCAGAGAGGATCATATTAAATAAAGTGTACAATCTTGATTATATAAAATCAAAGTTTTTGCATAAACAAATTCAATACACTAAAAGAAACAGCTAGTTGGGGGGAAAATTTTTGCAGCAAATTTCTGATAAACATCTTATTTCCAAGATACATAAAGTACTGATTCAAATTTATAAGAATAAGAGTCATTTCCCAAATGATAAGTGGCGGAAGGATATAATCAGACAGTTCTCAAGGGAAGAAATCAATGCTCCAAATCACTACCAATTAGAGAAATGCAAATTAGTAACTCTGGGGTTCCACCCATACCCATAAGATTGGCAAATCTAACAAAACAGCAATAGAACAACAGAGAAAAAAAGGACAACTACCTCCCCGGGTTGTTGAGAGGATCAAATGAAATAACAATTGTAAAGCACTTAGTACAAAGCCTGGCACATAATAACTGCTCTGTAAATATTAGTTAGCTATTTGAACTCAGGTCTTCCTGACTGCAGACCCAGCCCTCTATCCCCAGTGCCTCTGAGTGCAGCACATTATATACACAGCAAATTCTTTCAGAAAGTATAGGAAGCAAAGAGCTGAACAGGAATTTGGAATCTATAATTAACAGAGAAGATTTACATTTAGTAAATACATTTCTGTATATAGAAATAGTACACTGCTAACTCAAATATCAAATAAACAGGCTGCAAATTGTTTAGAAGCATAAGAACCTGGCTGGTCAGGGCCCAACCAGCTGCCAGGACTCTTCAGGCTCTCAGAGACAAGTGAAACATTTCCCAGAATTTTGGTATGTCATGCCTGGAAGTCTCAGTCAGATCATTGTTTTTAAAAGTTGGAGGAAATGTATTCCCAGGCAAATATCCAAGGTTCTAATGCTGTCTATTCTGTAGAATTCCAGCTGAGAGTGGCTATCAAACAGAAGATAGAAAACTTATCTCTGCAGTTTATTCTACATCTCTAGGGAAGGAATTTTTAACTTTTTTTTTTTTTTTTGCATCATGGACCCCTTTGGCAGTCCAGTGAAACCTACAGATTTCTTCTCAAAATAATATTTTAAATGCATAAAATAAAATACATAGAAATCAATTATGCTAAAAGTTATCAAAGTTATTTTAAAAAGAGTTCATAGACCCTATGTTAAGAATTCCTACTGAGGAAGTCTGTCATATTTGCATAGAGTTAAGGTAAAAGAGAAAATTGCTATGCCTTCTCCATGGGCTTTATACTCATTACCAAGTTGGTTAAGGTACGGTTAGCATCACCTTTACAAATACAACAGGCATAAAATCTAGTCACACCAGATTCCAGACATAAAGTTTTGTGAAAATGCAAAAGAGACTGCACAATCACTAGTTATTTTTTGGAGTTGTCTGCTCATATGTTTGTGGTTTGGGTGAAAGAAGGGAAGAATAAGGGTATTTGCTATTGATTTGGCTTTATTTTTCTACTGTTTGGTTGTAGAGTTGTAAGCTTGTGTGTGTTGTCAGAAGCAAAAACACCATGCATATATTTTTCAAAGGTTTAGAGAAAAGAAAGAATGGTATCATAAATGATTCCCATTCCCCTAAAAAGCTGCATTAGTATTACAGACTAAAAGAGATTTAGAGATTTGTATCCTGGGCCCCTGGCAATTTAGATATTTTCTAAATCAAAATAAAGAGTAAAAAGAACCCCAAGTCATCTAGACATAAAACAATAAGGAAAAGGGAAAGAATTCAGGTCCCTACTTTCAAGCGCAGAACTGGAACATGAAAATCCTAACTGTATGCATAGAATATTTTCTCTTCTTACTTCCTGTGTACTTAAATTTCGTTTTTCAAAAATGTCAGTTATTTCCCTAAATTACAGCCCCACTTCTCTACCAGGGAGGTTTGTCTTATCTGTTTTCCAGAAGCAAAAGCGTTCACTAAAATTAAGCTGAGTTCGGCTGCCTTTCAGTATTACCTTAATCTATATTATCTTAGTCACAGTGCAACCTATTCTCTTGATTCTGCTTTTCTTTGCTCTGCATCAATTCATGTCTTCCTGTTCTTTGAATTCCTCACAGTCATCATTTCCACATCACAATAATATTCCATTACATTCCATACATCCCATAAATTAAGCTATAATTACATGTCATCATTTGTTTAGCCATTCCCCCAGTTAACTGGCACTCACTAGCTTTCCAGTTTTTTGCTACCATAGAAAGAGCTGCTACAAATATTTTAATATAACTGGGACCCTTCTTCTTTAGCTGACCTCCTTTAGGAATATACCTAGGAGTGGAATCACTGGGTCAGAGAGTATGAAGTTTTCTAACTTTTATCACATAATTTCAAGGTGTGTTTCAGAATGTCTGGACCAATTCACAGCTCTGCCTCCACTGAATCAGTGCAGATGTCTTCTTACCACATCCCTCCAATATTCAGTGCTTCCACCTAATATTATTTTTGTCAATGTGGTGGATGTGAAGTGAAACTTCAGAGTTGTTTTAATTTGCATTTGTTAATTGTAGTAATATAGAGCATTCCTTTAATGAAAAACTTTGAAAGACACCATCATGTGGTAACCAGAGTTCTAAGAGGTATCTTTAAAGACTGTTTGTCTTTATGCTTTTGTCAATATTGTGTAAACAGTCCAGGTTCTGCTTTTTTCACTTTGTATCAATTTATAAGTATTCCTAAGTTTTCCTAAATTCTTCATATTCCTTTTGACGGGACAATATTCCACTACATTCATATACCAACATTTATGTGGCCACCACCAAAGGACATTAACAGACATTACTCTGCTACCCAAGTGTTGCTGTAAATATTTTTTATATATGGAACCTTCCCTTACCTCTGATGTTCTTGGGTTATATGTATAGCTGTAGCATCTCTGGGCCAAAAGATATGCACAGTTCAGTGACTTTTCTAGTATAATGCCAAACTGTTTCCAGAATGACTGAAACAACTGACAGTTCCACCAACAGTGGATTATGCCAGTCTTCCCACAGTCATTTCATTTTAAGTCTTTTGTCATATTTGTCAAACTGATAGGGATAAGACGAAATCTCAAAGTTTTAATTTACATTTTTTTTTATTATTAGTGATTTAGAGCAATCTCTGAAATAAGCAGTGTTTGCTTTTGTCCTTTTAAAAATACCTGTCTGTATGTCTTGACTGCATCTATTGGGATATATCTCTTGAGTTTATATGATTCTATCAATTCCCTATATTCTTAGATACCAGACCTTTATTAGAGATACTTGCTATGAAGGCTTTTGCCATCAACAATATACCTCATGCTAGACATATTGATTTTGTCTGTGCAAAAGCTTTTTAATTTTATCATTAATTTGTCTATTTTATCTTTTATGAACACTTCTATTTCTTCCTTAGTTAAAAGTAACTTTCGCTAATCAGGTAACAAAAAGGTACAGACTTCTTTCTCTTCTAATTTTTGAAATGATGTGCCTTTTATATTTGGGTCTATAGGAGCTTATTGTGGTTCATGGTGTTAATGCACTACTATAAGCCCAATTTCTGTTTTCCCAGTAGTTTCTGTCAAATAGAGAGTAATTTACTATTATTTGCATCCTAGTGTTGATAAAGAGCTGGGTACTGTATTTTGATTGTTTCTGCATCCTGCTTATTTAATCCAATCAATTGAGCTACTTTTTGTATTTCAACCAATACAAAGTAGTTTTGATTACTGCTATTTTACAATATAATTTAAGATTTAGTACTACTAGGTCTCCCTCTTCATTTCTACTTTTTTTTCATTATTTCTCTTGAAATTCTAGATCATTTATTCCTCTAAATTATTTTCTTTTTATTTTGTTTAGTTATACAATGTAACTCCTTGGTAGTTCAACTGATAAGAGCACTAAGTCTGTAAACTTAAATTAGATTTAGACTTAGATACTTCTTACATTGTCATGGCCTCAACAAGAACAATAAATGAATCTTTAATTGTTGAGTCTTGGCATGGAGCATATTTTCACTGCTAGCAAAGGCTACAGTCATATAAACAATCTATGAGCATTAGTCCAGGAAAAATATCTCCTCCAAATTAGCTAAAGTTACATATGAGACAAATTCTATAGCAACAACTTTCAATCCTTTCAAGATTTTGTTACTAAAGTCACTGATCCAGTATAACTGCTTGTCATCTCATTCTTCTGAGAAAATTTCATGGAGCTTATACTCCATCTTCCCTCTAATCCATCCTGTGCAACTTAAAATAGATCAACGCATCAGGTCCTTGGAACCCGCCTCCACCGGACCGAGTCAATCTTATGTTCCATACCTCTATCAAATAAACACCAAACTTGATCCCACCTCTACACCTCTACTCATGCTGCTCCTCCAGCCAGAAATGCCTTCCTCCCTTTTCCCTTATAAAAATTCTTCAGGTCCCACCTCTTCCATGAAGCTTCCTCCAAACTGTAACTCCAGGCCCCACTGACTTCTTCCTTCTCTAAACTACCACATGCTTTATTACTACTCAAATAAGCACTTATTCTCTAATTATTTTATACAGGTGTGAACCTTGAATCTGTAAGTTCCCAGAGGACCAAGGAAATATCAGTGGAGACAAGCCAAAAGTTTCTCCCGATTTTATGTTCAGTGCTCTATTATGCCACACTGCCTTTCATAAGAATCTGGGTTTTTCTGAGAATATCTACCCAAATTCTGCTTCATAATTATTTGTTAAAACTTCCTGCAACTGGGGATATATTTATCTTCAGATCTTTAAAGGCAAAATATCATATCAAAATCAAGACACCGTATGTCAAACATTGGAATCATTTACAGATTCACATCCATTTTGTAAGTTTCAAAGTCTTATGTCCACGAAAACAAATCAAACCAGAACCAGACATGGGTATAATAGTCATCTGAGCAACACCAAAGGCCTTCGTTTCATTCTCAAGCTTTATTTTTAAAAAACATCTTTTTTTTTTAAAAGCCTCTGGAAGAGGATAAGCAGGCAAGTAGTGCTTCCTTCATTTGGAAATGAGATCTACCCTGGGTTTATTTAGGTCAGGATAAGAATAGATTCCTGAGAACTAAAGTGTTATTTGTAACTTCTCACTCAATATATATATTTTCAGAAGTGATAATGTAGGTTTACTAAGGGCAACTCATGGGTTAGTTTAGAACTTAGATCATTTAAGATTTTTTTTCTTTTTAAATCACACTTTAAAGATGGTTAAATTATAAGATCTTTCAGAGTAAAACATGTTCTTTCTGCCCAGCAGTACTGACAAACAGTGCTAGAGATTAAATGAAAACATGTCTATTGAATGAAATAAGGACTCAATAATTACTAGTACACATAAATATGTCTAAAAACAAGTTTATCAACTCTCCCCAAAATCTGTGGTTCTTCTGATTTCATTATTTCTATAAATTATACAACCATTCACTTAGTCTCCATGTTTAAAACCTTGGTGTAATCTTTGGCTTTTCCTTCTCTCTTACCTACCACATCCAACTGGTTACCATATCCTGCTGAGTCTATCCTGTATAACATCTCTCACATTCATTCACTCCTACTCTCTGCCCATCACCTAGTATAGCATTTTGGTCCTCTCCAAGTATGAACAACAACAACCAATCAAGCATGGGCCCTTACTAATATCAACCTCAATTATTATAATAGTCTCTTAAGATATGTCTAAATTCTGCTCTCTCCTTTTAAAGCATCCCTCATATTGATGCCACCAGATATACTGCTTACATATAGGGCTGTTCATCATGTCATTCATCTACTCTGAATCTTTCAATGGCTCCCTACTGCCCACGGTGTAAAATTCAAAACTTGCCAGCCTGATATTTAAGACCCTCTCCAATCTGATATCCCCCCCTTTCCATTCTCACTGTTACCCTCTCCATATTCTATATGCCAGCCGAACAAAACTATTCTTTATCCCCCATACACACAAGGTATCATCCCACCTTTGTGCCTTCATTCACTATTACCTATAAGTAGAATGCTCTTACCCTTTCTTAGTGAGTTCCTTTCTTGTTGAATTCCTATTCATCAAGGTAACTAAATGGTACAGAACATAGAATGCTGGACTTGGAGTTAGGAAGACCTGAGTTCAAATACTGCCTCCAGCACTTACTAGCTTCATAACCCTGAACAAGTCACTTAACCTGTTTGCCTCAGTTTCCTCATTTGTAAAATGGGAATAATAATAGCACCTACCTCTCATAGGGTTGTGAGGACCAAATGAGTTAACATATGTAAAGTGCTTTGCAAACTTTAAAGTGCTATATATGCTAGATATTATTATTGTTGTTGTTATTATTATCATCTTTGGTCCAAGTGAAATATCAATCCAAATGTCACCTCCTCTGGGAAGCCTCCTCCTACCCTACCCAAGTCAGCAAGGACCTTCCCACTCTTGGACTTCAAACAATTTGCTCATGCCTCTCTGACAATAATTAGTCTATTATTTATGTCTGACAATGTCTTCACCCAGTCCTATCCTTTCTAATGCTCACGTTCACTAACAGTGATGTACATTACTACAGACCATAAAACATAATCTCAGAAGCGACCCACAAGGCATCAGAAACACACATGACTGTATGAATGAGCTTTAATGTACTGTGAATGTTGGCCTGGGCACAGATTACCTGAAAAGAGTGCAGCATAGTTACTGTGAAAAGGAGTTGGGATGGTCATGGGTAAAGGTTGAAGAGATAACAAATGGACAACCTATATGAGGCACTGGTAGCTATAAAATGTGAAAAGAACCAGATGAAGGACTCCAGAATGCTAAATAGAGACTCTGAAAGTTTTATAGAAAATGTACAGGGGGGGCGGAGCCAAGATGGCAGCGTAGCAGCAGCAACATATTGCAGCTCTCACATAGCCACCCCAAAATACCCATAAAATAGGACTCTAAACCAATCCAAAACGCACACAAGGACACTTCCCACTAAAGTCAGCTCGGCTACGAGGAACCATATCACCACTGCTAACAGAAGCCAGCCTGGCCTGAAGCCGGCAGCTGCGCGGCGGAAGAGCCTTTCAGGTGAGCGGAGGATTAGCACCAGCTGCGGATTAGCACCAGCTACCAGTGCCAAAGGATAAGCGGTCCGGCGGAAAGGTCTCCAGAGCGAAAAGCGAAAGGCAGAGGTTTTGCACCCGCCTCTGTGTTGTAGCTCCCCGCCCGGGGCCTGCAGAAAGCAGGGGGACTGAGCGATTGTTTTCAGGCCAGGGCTCTCGCGTTGAGCAGCCTGGATCCGGATCGCTGTCTTAGGCCTCAGTCTTGGAGTCTTCATTATCCAGTCAGCCAGAAGTCTACGGCAGCCGGGAGGACCCCAGTGATTTGGGACAGAGCTTTCC
>CM053590.1:69422324-69475907 GCA_028646515.1 Pseudochirops corinnae
GGGACACACTGGGATGGCTGTTTTGGGGTGGTGGGAGGGGGAAAGAGGGGGAGAAAATATGTAACTCAAAATCTTGTGGAAATGAATGATGCAAACTATAATAAAATTTAAAAAAAAAATGTACAGAAGAATCATACAGGATGAGAAAACATGGACAAGCTCTGTTCTACCAGAATCATGGAGTTTTGCTCAAGGGCACCAAAATTTGGAGAATAAAAAAGAAAAAGGATACTTTTTAAGGCTTCCACAGTTTTTAAATTTGTTACACATTTGCACTTTGATAGTACTTTCATTCCTCTGCAGCACAGAAACTAGTTAGGAAAAATAATTAGCCAAATGAAGATATGACTTGATGGTGGGTATTCTCTTTCTTCCACCCACATACCAGCTAAGTTCCTTCCCCTGGCAACCTTGCCAGCAATGACTTCAGTGTCCTGGGGTCTCCTCTCAGGGCCAATTAAAAGTTATGTTGCCACAGGCACCATAAGTGCTAATAATGATTCTGCAATCTACACTACTTACCACAGTACCCACACAATGCTAGTTCATGGATCCTTCAAGGTATGGACAAAGTCATTTGTTTATATGATATATCAGACATCATGAAAACAGAGGCCAAGTCTTCCACACACAGTAAGCACTTAAAAATATTTGCCAAATTTGTTGCTGAATTGAATTTTAACCAGCTGACTGTTTCCACAGATAACAGAGTTTACAGAATATGGTAGTGATTATAATATTTCTATAGCACTTTGAGGTTTGCAAAGTGCTTTACAAATATTACTCATTTGATCCTCAGTAATAATCCTGTGACATAGGTGCTATTATTATCCAAATCTTACAGATGAGGAAACAGGAAAACAGAGATTAAGTGACTTGCCCAGGATCATACAGCTAGTGAGTCTCTGAAGCTAAATATGAATTCAGATATTGCTGATTCTAGATCTAGTGCTCTATCCACGGTGCCACCTAGCTGCCTCTGGAATAAATACAATGGATCCTTAAGCTGGTTTTGTGATCACGGTCATTGACCCATGTTATAAATAGTATTAGAATGAGATCCTTTTGGTACTTACAGTAATATATTTCCTTGAATGAAAGCTGAAACAAACCACGAAGACACAAAGAAGTCCATTTCAGTGGAATAAAAAGTGGAAAAATAAAAATAAAAATAAATTTTTAAAAAGGAATTTTTTTTAACTTTGATTTCTCTACTTTTAGTCCAGCATAAGGTATCCTGGCATCAAGCACTTTTTCTCTGAAAGTCTGCAAGAGACTTCACTTAAGACTTCAAATGCTTAGAAATGCTCCCTCTGTGGACTAAAAACCATCATTAAAACTTCCTTCTGAAAAGTGAGGTGGTCAAATGATCAGACTTTACTGTAGATTATATAAAGAGAAACAGCTAAATGTTTTTTCAGTGGTGTTCTTATTTTAAGTATCTCCTCCAACATGACTTTCCACATTCCTAGCCTTTTCTTTTTGTCCTCAAAGGTTAAGTTTACATTGAAAAGTTCCTGACAAATCAGAATCCTGAAGGACTAAGACAACATTCTCCTAAATGTAATCCAGAAGGAAAAAAAATAAACACATTCCTCTTTTCTACAAATCACACAACAACTATAAGAGGAAATTAAGGAACTCAAAAGTAAACAAAAACTGCTGACCAAATTAACTTTAATCCCATATTCCAGGAACTTCTCACAGTTTAGTTAACAGAGACAGTTGGAAACCTAATTTAACTGTGATATTATAAAAGGCTCAAAACTCTGAAGTAGAAATCTTGGCCTCTGAAAACTACTGCATTCCCTAAAAAAAGAAGTTTACCTTCAAGAAGCCTTGTCTTTGGATTTCACAGGAAATTGGCAAGATGAAAGCACTAGGGCACAACAATTCTTCACAGGGACATTTCCTCAGTTACTCTGTAAGGACAACTGTTTCATTTATTCCAAAGTAAATGGAGAAGACAGATGAAGTTCAAGTTTTTAAAATCATGTGACCAAAAGGTCCTGATTTCTACATATGTTATCAAAAACCTTGAACTAGATGCTTAACTTCTAATCTGCCTTAGTTCCTCAACTTGAGAACTCTTCTGGCAGTCAGCATTTACCATCAGAGAGATTGCTGAGAAATTTCAAAATTAAAAATGCTTCTTTTGTTGATCTCCAGCTTCCAAATGCATTGACAGACCTCCTATTTTCCATATCTACTTCCACATCAGCTCCCTATTACCTTAAAAAATAAAACATTTGTATTCCACAACCTGAAATTTTGCTTGGCAGAAAAATGGCATGAACCACCCCTGCTGTATAAATGTGTGTGTGTACCACACAGACACACATATTTATGGATATATGTGTGTGTGTCTATATATATATACATATATATATATATATGCAATATTAATGCTGCCTCATTTTAGAGAAGTCCAAATCCATGCAGAGTTGGAAGCAAATAATCCTGAAAATCAAATGATTACTGTATCATTAATACCTTTAAGAAGAAAGGAATTCTTTACTCTGAAGTGATTCTAAAGGACAGATTCTTTTACATAACATGAGAGTGTAGGATAGTGCAAAGAACACTTGACTTGGAATCAGAAAGCTAGTTTAAAACCTCACATTTTCTACCTGTCTGACCTCAGGAAGCTAATTTAGCTTCTCTGGACCTCACCTTCCACATTTCAATGTGGACTAGATGGATGCTAAGGAACTGTCTCACTCTAGAAAGACAGCGGTAATGGCCAACATTACACAATAATGGCTGTAGCTTCCAAGGCAAACCAAAAGAGAAAAAGGCCCCAGATATTATACAGCACCTTGCAAACACTGTAGTAGGAAAGGATATGGTCCTTTTAAATTAAAAGGAACCCCAGAAACTGCACTGGCTTCTTTCCCTTCCAGCTTCCCCAGATCTCTGCAGTGCTGACCCTCTGGACAGTATTGGGAGTCCTACTTCTAAGCAGAGGCCTTTTTTGAGCACAAACTTTGAGGAGCTGGGCAATCCTAAAAGATGGCTTAATTGAGGAAAATACAGATAAGGGCCAGAACTATGGCCTCAAGAATCTTGTTCTTTCCCAAGTCACTATGAATCTCAGCATATAAACTGAATATTTTCCCCAGCACAATGATCTACACACAGTTGGTTCTTAACGTAGGTTGAACTGAACTGATAAGTAAAAAGACAAAGAAAAGAGTTGGCATGACAAAAAAACTCAGAATCTAGTGTTATAAATTACAGAAACTAGTATTTATACAGTGCTTTAAGAATTGCAAAGCACTTTACAATTATGATCTCGTTTGATCTTTGCAACAGCCAAGGAAAGTAGGTGTTAATATTACCCCCATTTTACAGATGAGGAAACCGAGAGTTAGTAAAGTTAGGTGACTTGCCCAGAGTCACACAACTCAGTGAGTGTCTAAGGCCAGATTACTACTTTACTTCTCCATCTGCTGCTAAAAGGAACTTCACAACAGTGTAGTGAAATGCAGGGTTAGGAAACAGACTGATTAAATGAACTAGTTAGAAAAGGAATCTAGCCCCAACCAAAAATTCCATCTGCATTACAAACCCTCATAAAAACTCATGGGATGCAGTAACACAGGGCTCCTTAGGATCATGATTTTATAACAAAGTAACAGGCAACATAGTCCTTTCTGATCCAGTCAAAAAATAAAGGGAAGCTAAAAAAAGGGCCTGGCTGTACGACCTAGCCACAGGACCTATTTAAAAAAATACATCAATTGGGTTAAAAGATATGACCTCAATTAGTTGCAAATTAAGAAGCAAATGTCTTCAGTAAGGCAGTTCAGTGATCCAGAACATAGAGCGCTGGACTTTGAGTCAGGACAACCTGAATTCAAGTTGCACCTCAGATACTTACAGGCTATATGACACTGGGCAAGTTACTTAACCTAAGCCTCAGTTTCTTCATCAGTAAAATGGAGATAATAATAGTATCCACTTCACAAGGTTGTTATAAGGATCAATTTAGACATGTAAAGCACTTTGCAAAAAAAAGTGCTACATAACTGCTAAGTTATTACCATTATCATCATCATTCCATATGAAAATGTGACCATGTGTGATAAGATATGACAACCAATTATAAGATGGCATAGATGAATTTAAAAAAAAAAACACCTAGATTTCAAGAACGGGGAAAATGAAGACAGGTTAATCTAGAAACATTCCCCAAATAATACAAGTCTTGCATAATTAGAATTTTTTATTTCTCACTGAGCTAAAAGGCCAAACTGGACACGGGACAAAGTTCTCCTGGCATGTTTCTTCAAGGTTCAACCACCACCAGATATTCTTCCAGTGGTACAAGTTTTCTGGCTAACAAATATTACAGTCACATTCCCATAAGATTCAAAGACATGCTGAATCAACTCCAGATCAAAGCTGCTGAACTCAATATCCAAGGAATCAGCAGATCTCATCTGCTGGCAGAAAACTTGGTCCTGTAAATGGATGTTAGATTCAAAGAAACACTTTTACTTCTGGATACCTTACTTTCCTGGGGTATTGAGTTTTCAATATTCCCCCTTTCAGCCCATTTCTACCCCTAGAAAACCTGTCTGGGGTAGAATAGGGATCTGTACTAACCTCAGAAAGCACAATATGCCTTCCTTTTTTGTTGGAAAAGTGATTCTTTTAATAAGTAGATGAGATTGTAGGACTTTCTCATCACAAATCTTATGCAAGAGTAATTTAATACTAAAACCTCATATAAATCCTACTTTGTCACTCTGACTATAAGTATTAATGTAGTCCTTTTAAGTGTCCTTAGCTTGAAGACTAAGTATTATCTAATTTCTACCAACCTCACTAAGAGCTCCCAAGGAACCTTCAATCCACCCACTACAGCCTGGGAAATGGAAGGGGGTTTCCCAGCTCTATTCATGTAAGTTGAACTAATGCTTTGACTGGAACAACAAGCACATAACTTGTTCAGGTTTCTGCCAAACAATTGCAGGAGTCTAACATTTTCACAAAGAAACTAGCATACTCTCACGTTTTCAAAAACCCATTTCTCTCAATTTTGTTGGCTACAAAAAGCCTGCTTCAAAAAACTCACTAAATTCTGCAGCCACATTTTCCCACACTGGAAAAAACAATGACCAAGTTAGCACTCACGTGGTATGCCATGTTTCTCTCTGCAGTCAACAGATGCTACTGAACACCAGGTGATTCTATCATCTTAGTCAAGTTACCTTTGCCTAAAGAACTCCAATTCCCATGAACCAGTTAATGCCAAGAATCTATTTCAGACATGAATTTCTTTCCTAGAGTTATCCTTTAGCCACTCATTTCTAATATCTATTGAGCCAAACCAGAATAGTGGCCAATGGTAATCTGGGGGCCTACACTGAATCTACAAGCTAAATAATGAAGTTAATCCAAAACAATTCCTCTTTGCCTCAACCATACATTTCAAAAAACATTAGATTATAAGGCATCTTATTAATCAAGTTCAATGGAAGGTTACATTACTGAAAATAGATCAAAATTCTATCATCATGCTCCTTGCTTCCTTCTCCAATCAGAACTACAAGTTTAATAAAACACAGACTTCAAAACTTACTATCTTCAGTTTTAATTCCTAGTAACACAGTCAAGAAAGACAAGCCAAGGATATTAGTCACTGCTATCACTCAAACAAAAAAATACCCAAAAGTAGTAGCCCCCAAGGGTGGAGGAGGAGAGATATGTAACTATCCTAAGAGGTGCTCCAACTGACTTTTTCTATAGTGATGAGATATGAAAACCTAAAAGCCTCCCACATGGAATTACAGCCAGAAAAACCTTTCTGACTAATGTTTCTCCAGCAAGTCTGCACTTCCAACATCCTCAAAATGAGGAAAGCTGCCACCAGCCCTGCTCTCTGAACAATGAATGTAACTGCTGAGAAAGATATTCAAGCAACCCTGAGGTGAGCCCTGTGTGAAAAGCCTTACAGCAGTATCATCCTCTGCATATCCACAACCCATAACACTTGACTATGACTAAGCATTCGCTTCTGTCTGCTACAACTATGAAGACTGGTAGATGGTATAGGAAAGAAAACTTCTTGCCCCTCAGTTAAGAACAAAATAAAATTGAAACTTTCTTAACTAGATGCATTGAAATTATGCCTCCTCAAACTCAAACACATACACACACACATGCTCTATTTTCAGAGGCATACAGCAGATCCTGGTGATTCTGAATCTGGCCATCAGTACTAATATGAGGGTGGATTTCATCTACAGAAGGAAACGGGGGAAAGAGGAAAGTAAAGTAGTTGTAATTGTTCATCTGTGTTAAGAAAACAAAGGGTCTCAGGTTAATAATGGGGAGCAAAGGAAATCTATCATGCTTTATCCAGACAGCTGAGATGCTGGAGCAATGGTCAGGTAAGTTTCCTCAAGAATATTCCTCTCCATCTTTACTTGCTCCCAGCCTTGGCAATAGGCTTCAGAGTTGAAAGGAACTTTAAAGATCACCTAGTCCCTTCATTTTGCAGAGAGGGAAACTGAAGGCCAGAAAGGCTAAAGGATTTGCCTAAGGTCACACAGCCAATCTAGAACGGAGCTGAGATTCTAACCAAGGTCCCCCAACACTAAGCCCATTATCCTTTACCCAACACTCACATGCCTTCTCCACTAATTCTTAGATTTCTCTATGGCATCTCGACACAATGATGTACAATTATCTCCAACACTATTTTTTAAAGGATGCCAATTTGGATGATTCCAGGAATAAAAATGAACTATCTCATAAGCATGACAGAACAGCTTAACCCCTTTTATTTTATTTTATTTTTAGTTTTTCCTTTTTTTTGGAGGGGAGAAGGCAGGGCAATTGGGGTTAAGCAACTTGCCCAAGGTCACACTGCTAGTACTTGTTATGTGTCTGAGGCTGGATTTGAACTCGGGTCCTCCTAACTCCAGGGCCAGCGCTCTCTAGTCGTTGTGCCACCTAGCCGCCCCTTAACCCCTTTTAAAGGGCTAATTTTCCCCCCTATTGAGCTCTATCTCAAATGAAAAATTTTAGTTGAGTTTTTCATTTTAGGAGAAAGTGATTTTTCACAATGTGTGAAACATAAGGGAAGAAGAACTAATTCATGGGGCAATATTAGCATAAGTGCTAAGAAGAAAAGCACTTAAGTAACAGCTAAGTTATCTAAAGAAAGGACATAATGACCATTTTCAAATATTGGAAAAGAGAATCACTAAATAAATAAAGAGAAAATTCTTTAAGCTTGGAACAACAATGTGTTGGCTGCTGGTTCAATGCAAATGAGAAAGAGAAAGCAATACAATGATATCAGGAATGACTTCTTAACTCTAAGTCCGATTGAGGAAAAAGTCCAGCGAATGTCGCACCTACTATTGTTCCAAGCGCTTGAACAGAATCATACGTGTATCTGAGAGAAAACCCTTGGGAGCTCATGAATCACTCCTAATTTGAACTGGCTACGTCTATTTCACCTATTTACCTTGAGAGGCGACAGCAGTAACAAACACACACACACATAACACGCGCCAGCACTGGAACCACAAGGGCTGTGTTGAAAAGCTTGGCTCCAACAATTACCAGCTGTATGACCAAAGGCAAGTCATTTAACTTCTCTGAGCCCGTCTTCATCAATAAGATAGGTATAAAAGTTGCCCTTTCTAACTCATAAGGCTGATGGGAGAAAAGTACTCTGAGAGCCTAAAAGTACTTAAAAGTCTTGTGGGGTTTTTTTACAATTATAATTTACACAGAGTCCAGCATAAGGCCATGTGCAAGTGCACTATTCATAAAAAACACTGAATATTAATTAGAATAATTTAAATGACTGAGAAAAGAGTTCTAAAAGCTGATCTGCTCTTTTCTGAGAGCTGTTCACACAAGGAGTCTAATATTTTAGACTTTTAATTCTCCTTGTAACAATATACAAAAAACAAAGTTGGAACCAACTGGTTTGCCTATTAGGAACTCTAAGAGAGTTGCCTCAGAGAGAGGACGACAGCCAGAACTAAAACATAGATATGTATCATAGGAAACTGTGATTACATTGGTTCTGCTTAGCCCTAGAGGGACACAGCTAGGACCAATGAGTAGAAGATTCCGAACAGCAACAAGGAAAGAAGTTTTCCATTGAAGCTGTCGAAATGGTGAAAACCTAGAGTAGATGAGATACACTCTTGTGCCAGTTACAGCTGTAGCCCTAAGTATCTAAGTCTCGCTTCCCGTTAGGTGAACTGCAATGGTGTCACAAAAACGAAAAGAAAAACTTAACAAACTATGTTAACTTAAACAAGCTTGGGGACTGAAAGAATTTTAATCATTCTTAAATGTTATGAGCATGTAGAATTACTAAGTAGAATTTAAACAAATTTTACTAATCTTCCTATATATTTTAAGAATCCAAAGAAGTTCTGTACTTTGCTCATTAGCACCATATGCATAATTGCTATGAAACTGTTATGTGTGAGAGGTATTTTTAATCTAACTAAAGACAACTAAGTTGAATTATTTTTTCCATTTTACAAATAGGAGAAAGGAAGCAGAAAAAGTAAAGTGATCTTCTCAAGATAAAGACAGGGAGGACAAACAAAATGGAAATAAAAGTCCCATCAGTCCCACTGGATACTACCTCTCCAATACAGAGGTCCAAAACACAGTTTCACTGAAATGCTTAGAGAGTTTCTAGGTGGCAAACTGGGGTCTTACAAATAAGATAGTTCAAGTGCAAAGAAAGGTAGGTACAGATTCAGATTCACCAGGTCAGACAGTAGGCAGTGAAGCCCTTTTGTATGCAACTCCAATTGACAGAGAACAATAATGAATGCAAGAGACATGGACACAAAAAATCCACTCCCCCCTCATCCCCAGATGAAATGGAAAGGGGTGCACACATGCAGGATCTGCATGCAATTAGAGCTACATAGTGGTGGCCTTTGCTATAGATCCAAGTGTGTGTGTATTTACCTCAAATCCTTGCAATGGATAGATCACTGAACAATCAAAGATTACTTCCCACTAGAAGTTTTTGTCAACAGGACCCCATTGTAGGTGCATACCCCAAGGGGAATCACTTGCTCTAAACTATTAATTTTTTTTCTCCAGCCACTATCTAATCACATTGCTACTGGGCACTAGTTTAAAGAATGCACAACTCAGTACCCATTAGCTCTTAGAGAAAAGCCTTCCCAACCTCTCCAATTTTCTTCTAATGGCAGCATTTTAGCTGGCACATAGGACACTCCAAGGACACAGATCTTCTTTTGCACCTTTCCAAAACAAAATCATTTGGATTTCCCTCCCTCCCCACAAAAAAAAAAAATCCTTCCAGCAGCATTCGACCGAAGTATAAAGCAACCTGGTTGGCTTCCATGCATCCGATGGCCTCTTCCAAGAGTGAAAACTCCACGCAGACATAGCCATAGTCGTAACCTGGGGACAGCATTTAAATACAGACGGGAGTCATGTTAGTGCCTTGCAAAAGACAAAAGACACACAAATCCCCCATTTTCTGACCCCTTCAGTCAATAACCCTCCTAGTGCCCCTTTGTCTCCTCCCCAATACAGATTCCAATTTCACAACAGTATATGGCATTGAGGAAAAATGTGGATGTTTCTCAATTCAAATTTCAATCTAGATTGGCTTTGCTATCTATTAATATCAAGTTCCTTTACCCTCCCCTTAAGAATGACAACCTGCTGAGAGTGCCTTAGAATGGGTAATCCCACAAAGATCAGTTCAGACAGGAAACAGCAACATTTAAGAACAGGTTGAGTGCCCTGGAAAAAAGAAAGTCAGCAGGAGGAAAATATCTGGAAAAGACTGACTGACTAGAGAAAAGGAATCATCCCAAGGAAAACCTGACAGGATCACACACAATTCCCAAGGAAAAACCACCTTTGCAGAGAACAAAATTATAAAGATATAATAGGGCAGCTATGTTTTTTTCCTAATGCCTCGGAAGATTTCTGCTTGACAAAGGCCACTTCAGCCCTCTTTTGTATAATTTTTCTAAGTCCAATGTTATTCGCATACACAAAGAAAAAAAAAGTGGGCTTGTGAGATCAGTTGGTGTGCCAGTTTTCAAAATGTGAAATCTATGTAAGAAGTATAGAACACATTTATAGCCATTCTTGCCCACTCAAACAATCAAGGTGTTATTTACAAGATAGAGGAAACTATTCCCTCAAACTCCTTGATAAAGCATAAGGTTATATAATCTTAACTTGTTTTAGATTTTCCCTGCTACTGGTAAATTATTCCAACAGCTGATACTTATAAGACATTTTTAAGATACAAAGCATTTCACATTTTACATTCATCATCTCATTTTATCTTTACAACCCTGTTGAACTAAGTAATTCAAGTATTACCTCCATTTTATAGATAGAATAACTGATGTTCAGAGGAGCGGGAAACGACCTGTGATTATATAAGCTCTGCAGAAGCATATCATATTTGCACACTGATCATGATTTCCATGCTTCCTGGACTACTGCAAAGGATAGGGACAACGTGAAGCTAGATGTAATATTATACAAGTGGAACACAAGGTAGGGAAGAGGTAATTTAGATGAGAATTAAGATTCAAAGAAGAGAGAAATGTTATGGGAAAAAATGACAATTTGGGGACAAAATGTTAATGTAGTAGGAGTTTGACAACACTGAGTCAAGATACCAGTGGCTAAAACAACTAAGGTAAACTAACCAAAAAACAGAAAAAAAAAAAAATAAGGTTGAAGCTGGGGACAGTGACAAAAACAAAGTAGAAGAATGTAAGAGGAAAGAAGCTACGTCAAGATCACTAGTTCCTTCTCATATCAAAAGCACGGCATTTGAACAACTGAAATTAACACACAGCCTCCAGTGAAGAGGGCGTACGTGTCTGTGCTGTGCGTGTGTACATAGACATACTGTGTATGTGTCTATATGCATACACACCCATGTGTGCTGATGGTGCCTGAAGCAGGAGGTCAGCAAAATTTATTTGAGATGACTGCATTATCTTCCTATTAGAACTAGAAAATTCCTAATGGAGCAATAGCCAGTTCTGGATCAATCATATTTGAGTCACCACATTAACTGTAAAAAAAAAGTCTTAATATTAGAATTTAGGAGAGTGCTACAGATTCACTAAGAAATGTCCAAGGGACAAACTAAAAGGACTAGGGCATCTTTTCTATCTCTTAATAATTAACAGCCAAGATAAGGAAATAAAGCCTCTTAGAAATCTCAATATTACCCCTAAAATAGGAAATGGATTTTGTGTCCCACAAAAGTAACCTTTTAGCCACCAACTCCACTTGGATCCTGGATAATGCGACTTGGAGCTAGAAAGGTCCTTACAGGCCATCAAGGTCAACTTCTTAATTTAACAGATGAAGAAAATGAAACCCAAAATGTTTAAGTTTTTTTGCCCAAGGTCACAAAACTAGCTAACTGACAGAGCCAATATTTGAAGCACCTAATCCAGAATTCTTTCTACCAGTCTACTGAAGAAAGATAAAATGTATGGTGCATTAAGAATATTTTATACTTGTACATCAAAGATGGAACTACATCTGCCACTAAACTCCCTTCTAAATCAAACCCAATGAACCACTTAGTAAATACTTTTGGTAGTTTAATAACTAAAAAGGGTCTTAAATTCCTCTAGAGAAAACCAGGTAGAGTGGCAAAATTTAGTCCTCTCCACCAGCAAATACCTATTACAAACACCCCAAATATATGTCAGCAATCACAAACAGCTGACCATTAATGCAGAGAGTCAATCTCATTCATGCTTTTGCTACATGCCTATACAGAATGTCCCAAAGACAAGTAAACACAAAGGCGGTTATACCAATCTAAATCTACAATATGAAACCGATGAGGAATTTATGAGCACAAGTTGTAGAAACCCAGAACTTACAGATTCCAAGAAGGAAGGAGAGAGTTGGGGCCAGGAGAAGGGTTACCACGTAAGGCTCTCAGAGAGCCACAAAACATTCACATTACACTAGGGGTCAACAAAATCACTGAGAAGTGAAAAACTGAAAGTTGTGTTCAAAGCATCTGAGGATACTCTGTTACCTCTAGGCATTCATTACTGCTCAAAAAAAAGTATATCAACCCCATATTATACCACATTCCTAACTATAAGAGACTACAACAAGGTTCTAACGTGTCTGATGCCAAATATGTTTGAAGAAAAACAGGCAATTTGACAACAACTATTCTTCCACCCCAAATTATCACAGGGCCATAGCTGATATGTGTGCAAATTAGTTAGTAGCACAGCCTTTCTCTAGTGACAGAAATGAAAGATTTCCATGTGTATACTGGTTGTTGATCTGAATTATCCTAAAAAGTCTAGAACTAAAAAGGATCTAGTCATAGAAATCAGGAAGCACAAGGAGAAAGTTATACCAACTATCCAGAGACCCAGAGATCACTCTGACGAAGGAAAAACATGGCATGGATTGAGATTCAGGGACTTATTAAGTATTCAATATAATGATTTCCCCTAAAACTGAGATAACTAAATGAAACTAAATTTAAAACATCAAAAGGCTGATTTTAGAATTTGATTAACAAATACAAGTCCTTTCAGTCTTTTTTTTCTCTAGGGTAGAAAAGAGGGCATTACTAAGATAGTGTTCTGAATCCAATGTGAAGGAAATTATCTGGTACTATCTATGTGGCACACAAAGGAGACAGGAAAATGAATGTTAAGGCAACTCACAAACTGACATAATTAGGATACTAAAACATTTGGCAGGCTGGTACTCCCTGGTACTTATTTATAAAGCTGAAATAATGGGCACATGATTCCAGTCACCTCACTTCAGCTGTGCTCACTGACACAGGAATGGCTTCATGCACTTCTTTCTTTAGGTTGCTAGTGAGAAAAGATGAAAATAGGGCAGAGGTAGAAAAACGAGTCAAAATAAATTAAGAGTTCTAGTTCTTCCCTACCTCCACTTACCACCTGATCTCTTCTTCTCAGGAACAGTATTTGTGGTGAATGAGGCAGATGCTTTAAGGGGGATATACCAGGTAAAGAAACCTAAAAACATTTTACATATATCCAAAATACACAACCATTCAACTGCCACCATTGTGGAATTAACAGACAAGCCATGGTGATATTTACTGCTTAGGACAATGACAGTAAGCAAATCTTTGGAGTTTTCAAACAAGAGCTAGTTAATAATATAGTCTTTCTTTTGTCATCTAGTCCAGCCTGCCTCCAATTCATGAATCTTCTCTTCAATATTGCCCATAAATGTTCCTCTAGCACTGTTCATCTACTACGGACACAACGCATTAACTTCACACACTAGTCTGGTAAACCCAGGTTCTAATTACAGAATACACATGTTGCATCTTTGCAGACTTTTGGGAAGCCTGTGTCCCTCTTAAAAGACAAGACACAATGGCATAATAAGAAATGGAAAAGGGACATTCAAAACATAAAAAATATTGGAGTTAGTTTGACAGACTGGAGAATTTGGTTACTGGATTAGGATCAAATAAAGTTACTCTAGAAATAATTCAATTCAATTAAAAAAGCATTTACACTAAAAAGCATCTATGATTTGGATCTTAATGGGCTTAGGTGTCACATAAGAAAAAAAGAGCAGACTCCCTTTCCTAACTACTTTTTCAGGTGGAATAAACAAGAGGGTTGTTCAGGTGCCAAAATACTCTATCTAAAGAGCTATGAATATTTTTTAAAAAATAACACAAACATTAATCGACTCAAAGGACTCTTAACTATTTAACTTTCATTTTTCTTATTCTCAACAGTAAGTATTACTTCTCAACGACAGACGAGGTTTCTCTTAAATTTTTTAAAACATAGTTTAAAAAAAGTAAAATACTCTCCCCTTAAGTCAGGGATTTTAGGCATAACAAAACCAGAATTCACCAGACCACCAGAATTCTTACCAAAGGGATCAAAGATGCCAAAATAAACTCAGGAATGTTAGTAATTCCTTCTGATCTATCAAATAATTTTACTGGGTGCAGCTATTATAACTTTCAATGCAATACTCACCTGCAGAATGGGAGATTTTCCAATTTCAACAACATGAAATCCATCACTTTGACAATGCCTTTAAAGCAAATCTGTGACATTTTACAAGCACTTTCAAATTCTATTTCCTGTCAACTATATAAAAGGTTTGCTGACTTAAAATAAAAACTGATGGAAAGGTATTGACAGGCCATTTGTTACTATATTTGAAAATTGCATATGGTGCTATGTATCTAATTCTTCAATAGAACAAACTGGTTATGAAATGAAGTGCAAAATATCACATTCTTCTACACAAAGACCGTCCCCTAGGATCATTTCAACTTGTTGGTGGGTCTGCTTTACCAAAGATGACATTCATATGCTTACTGTCAGTAGCATTCAATATTTATCACACAATCTATATGCAAAACAATGGGCTGGACTCTGAAAGATATAAAGATGAATAAAATCCTATCCCTGTCTCAAGAAGCTCAATCTAGTAGAAGAAATGACAAGTACTCAAATAACTACAATATATGATAGAATGAAATCAGTACCAAGTAAGTTAATACAAATTACAAAACACAAAAATAAAAAACCTTTCTCTTTTTTCATTTTCGGCTCAGAAGAGTGTAGAATCACTTCCAGCTGGAAGTAGGGAAAAAGAAATGTTCACAAAGGCAATGGAACTGAGATTGCTGTCTTCCATTGAGTCAGTATGAAACTAGCATAAATAAGATGAAAAGAAATCATGGCATTTGGCCTATAACATTTGGCACCAGAGTATATCCTCAGCCACATATAATCAAGATCGGTTTAGTTTGGGATGGACAAAATGGTACTTTTGTCATTTGTGCCAAAATGATAGCACTAACATCATAACATGGGTTTGTTCACCACCAATCTGGCTGATCAGGCAAAATCATTGTCCAACACTGACCCATATCTTTGTCAATTCTTCTAACACATGATAGATAAATGATCACTTTATTTACTCATTTTTAGTATATTGCTGTTTCTCCTCTCACATATACCTTGCAACGAGTTATAGCAAATTTGCCATTGAGTAATTCATGAAGTTTATCACATATAAGATACAAGTCTAGCTCTGCTTAACCTTCTAGTCAAAAAGCCCAGTAGGGGCAACAGCATCAATCAACAGAGAAATGTCTGTCTATAATTCTAAATGTAACATGTGCTGTTCCAGTGAGTCAAATAAGCAATTTCAATAGCTCAGTGGTAGAAAAAATGGGAAGTGGGTATTTTAAAAAGAGGTACTTCAACACTTTGGGAGACCCTGTAACCTTTTCAATGAGGATACTCCTTCCATTGACATCAATTATAACCCATACATGCCTTCTAATCCTATGCAATTCTTACTCACATTCTTCCATAGTTACTCCTCAAGTGAGCCACTCAATGCACTAGAAACTTTCCTGAAGGTTTTATTCCTTTTTATGGGTACCAATGAAAAGCTTATTTGGACAACTGTTATTTCCTGTTCTCATTACCTGACCAGCCTACTTCTTTTTCTGAAGCTCTATTTCCTTATACTATTTAGGTCATCAATGACACAGGCTAAAGTCTATTTATGCCCATCACACATCTTTTCACTACCTTTTGGCTCCCCCACAACTTTGATTCCATGAGAAAAATGGAGTTACCAAGATATGGAATTAAATAGCTTCAGCAAGAGATTATGTTTTAAAAAATGGAGTGTTTTTTAAAATGCATAAATGAACACCTCGAGATTGTTTTTAAAAAAATGCAATTTACCAGATGAAATCTAGCCTACTCTATTACTCCAGTTCTGGGCACAATTCATCATTCCTCTACAGTAACTGTGCAATAGTACATACTCAACAAACTGGACATCCAACTGCATGCCTGGATAGTAGGCATTTTTCACCCATTTAGTTTTCCTATATGGATCACTAAGTCAATTTCGCTTTTATGGATATCAATGAAGAGACCCTACAATGTTCTGGGATGGGATGCAATCAGCATATCCTCCCAATAAATAGATACATGTGGAGATATATGGCTAGTGTATATACATATACACGCAGACATGTTAGAATATTGTCAGTATGAAACAACTTGAAGAGCAAACAACAGTCCCTCAACACAAGATCAGAAAAATTAAAATCTATGTATCATATATCACTTTTTACTGGATCATTTTTAGAAACTGCATTAATTAATCCAATACACAATTTCCTTTACAATTTCCCTTAATGACCAGAATGTTTGTTAGTTTTGTATGAATATGTAAACTCTGGAAACTACCTACCATTTTCCACACAAAACTCAAACACACAAAGTAATAAAACATATTTACAATCAAGTAACACACAGCTGCATAGGAGGAAGCTAGAGTAAGGTCTCAAATAGATGTAGAATTTCATTAGTCCAGGGAGCAACAAAGAATCTAGATAAAATTTACTTCAGAGACTTAGCACAAAAAAAATTTTAAAATTCAAATTTCAATTACTATATTACCATGAAAATCTAAACCCAAGCTTATGAAACATATTAATAATATTCTTTTCACTCCTCCATCCCAATCACCAATTCTTGGCCATGTGATACATTAAAAATATACTACCACCATCCTTCAATAAGTCATTTTTTGTGGTTTATAAGTGCAATCCCGTAATTCATCACCAGCCTTCAGTCCAAGTCAGACTTAGAACCTTACAGTAGGAAGGGGAACTATTATGCCTTCTACTAATACTGCTAGACATACTGTTAGCACTAGTATTAAACCTACCACTGATTTTTGCTAGACTAAAATTTACTATAGGCATTAAAATTATATAGAGTAGTAACAGAGGATAGTATTTGCTTTCTCATCACTTCATGAAACTACAAGACATATTTGGGAGGGAGGGGGAAAAATCAACCAGACTTTTCTTTGTTTTCTAGAACGTATGCTCTCCAGAGTGAAAAGCGTCAGGTATCATGCTATAAAGCAGGTAAGGGAGGGGAGGAGGCATCTCGAGAGAAACCAATAATGTACAGTAAAGAACTTCTAAGTTCTCCAAATAGAGAGATACTAGGCTACTTCTCATATCTAGCTGTTAATATATTGAGTTACTTCAAATAGCAGTTTAAATTACTCAATACCTTTTACTTAAAGAACAATTTCTTTCTGAGGAATCCAAAATATTCCAAAGTTGCTTCATTAATTATTTTTAAAATGCCTCCACGGCTGGGGAACCTGAAGCTTTGAAGTCATATGTGGTCTTCTAGGTCTTTGGGTGCAGCCTTTTGACTGAGTCCAAGTTTTACAGAACAAATCCTTTTATTAAGGGAATTTGTTCTGTGAAGTTTGGATTTAGTCAAAGGGCTATACCACCACAGGACCTAGAAGGCCATGTGTGGTCTCGAGGTTGCAGGTTCCCCCTGAAATAGATTAAAAAGACAATAAGCAATACCGCATATGGAGGAAAAACTTGTCTAAGACAGAGATAAGAACTAAATGTCCTAAGTCACTGTTCTGGTCATGATTAAACAACGTAGACCTTCAAGTGGAGTCACACAAGCCTCTTACATCTATATTTTAGAGACTGACATCATTTCACTGTTTTAAGTATGCCTAGAGAGTTAATTAGACAAATGAGCATTCTTTCATATGGCCCTAAGAGTTAGGTGACTGCATTATTCTTTATTCCTTTATGACACCTTCCAACAGAGAATTCATTCTTTTAGTTTCTACTTCACTCAAGCTCATGTATTTGCAAGCGAAATAACTCTTCGCTGATCTTCCTTCTTCCAGAAGGCTGTTGCCTTTCAGGTCAGATTGGGCTTTTAACATTGTATCTTTGAAAAGTTCATTCCCTATTGTTGCCTGGCAATTTAAAGATTACCACAGCTGTATACTTTGGTTATCTACGGTTAACTTAAAGTTATGTTTTGGGGCAGCTAGGTGGTGCAGCAGAGTACCAGCCCTGGAGTCAGGAGGACCTGAGTTCAAATCCAACCTCAGACACTTAACACTTACTAGCTATGAGACCTTGGGCAAGTCACTTTATCCCAATTGCCCTGCCTTCCCCCCTCCAAAAAGCAAAAAAAAACCCACCAAAAACCCAAAACAAAATAAAGTTGTATTTTCATGGTACCCTATTTACATTTTTAGTCATACAAAGTTTACTTCATTTATTCAATCAAATGTATTAAGCATCTATTTCGTGTTGCACACTGAGGGAGATAACTTAGATAAGAACAACTCTCTGTCTTGATGTAGCTCTAAATCTAATAGGGGGTAAGACATAAGCTCAGGTAACTATAATAAACACTATGTATATCAAGGAACGACAAAACAAATTGTTACTAAAATCCTGGCAGTCTTGGGAGAGGTGGAAAAAGACATAGACCAGGCAGGACTTCCTGAAGAAGATACCATTTTGAGCTGGGCTTTAAAATTTTAAAGGGGATTCAATAGGTAAGACAGGGAAAATAAGTATTACATTAATTTTGTATGTGTGTGTGTGAGCGAGAGATCACTCCATATCACTTCTCACCAATGAACTACACAAAACATTTGCCTAAAGTGAAGAGACTTTCATGTAATCATTAGCAAATATCTAAACGATGCCTTTCTTATGAAGAAAAACAGAACCTAATAGTACCTGTTAAGAGTGGAGGTGCTTTTCTTGTTTATTACACCAAAAATAAAGACACAAAAGAATAAATCACAAGTTTACAAGGTTCCAAATTACAACTTTATTAAGGACAAAATACTACAATAACATTTTATCTATTTAGCATCTGGAATGAATTGAGCCTAAGAACCATCAATAACATGACTCCACCACAAAAGCACTGGTGCAGATCTTAATGTCATTTACACTTGTGCCAATAGCCAGTGAATATCCATAGCTCTTAGAAAGAAAAATGCTAAGTAATATATCTTTACATAAAGTGATGAAGTTATTTATTAGAAGGTTCATATTGAGTCATTTAGAAAAGTCACTTAATTACAAATTAAAAAATACAAATGCTTTATCTTATATTCTGAATGTGAGGGAGTAGGAAAATGCTGGGAAAAGAGTCAGCACAGCTCTTTGGTAGTTGCAGAAGGCAGGAAAGAGCCTGTCCTAACAACAACAACAACAACAAAACTCTGTAAACATCTTTTAGGGATGGTCTCTGCTTCATAAACTTCAAACTTCATAAACATTATTCCTCCTCTTGGATTAAAGCAGCGAAGCAAACGATGCCCACATCTGGAGCCAAGATACAGGCTTAATAACAGAAGTCCTATCTTCTCACTATCCATCCCACACAAAGGAAGACAGTACAAAAGGAGCCCCTCTAACACCAAAGAGGGCATCAAAATCCCCACTGTAGCCTCATTAAAACTGGAAGACTTGTCCAAAAGCAAATGACTTGTCCAGCAGGAAGGACAAGAAAGAACTAGAGATAAAGCTACAAAGCAAGGATTAATTCCACCTCAAGAAGGGAGAGGAACTCAGCAAAGCCACAGAAGTGGGTTATAAGCAAGCTTCAATTGCTTTCCACAGACTGGCATTAAAAATGTTTTCCCCAATAGCAGACAGATGAATTCCATCTTAACTAAATAGCTCTGGGGAACAATAGACAATTTGATCATGTCTCAACACAGAAATTCCAAAGAGGCTACAAAACTTACAAAGTTCTTTAATCAGTGCCTTCCTGGCTTTACCAACTGCCCCCGGTTTCTGGGCCCCTGGACATATCCTCCTGGGGAGTAAAGCTGACCATATAATCTTTGTTTTAGGAAAGGTTCTACATAATGTTATCGAATCATTTTTCATTATTAGGCCTAGCTTAGTCTGCCGGACGAAGTCATTTCCCCCTAAGTGAAAGATTATCACATTTGGCAAAATCCCCTGCTGTAGCACTGACTGGATGAGTAGCAATAACATCCCTAACACCTCTGATACACTACTACTTTGGTCTGAATATAAGTCACCTCCTTAGCTTTGGAAGAAAAAAATATAGGTAAACACTGAAAAATAATACTGATTACAGACTGTACTCATTTTATGATGAAAAACTGTGACCTATATTCCAACACAGCATCTCTCTTATACCAAGCCAGGAGACCTGACCTCTGCTTTTCCCTAATTGTGCTCCATACGGCCAGCACCATACTCTTTTCTCAGGCAAAACTACAGTGCAGCCACATACCCAAACTTCAGGGGGATGAACCTGTAGGATATTAAATCTCTCCTGAAATAGAAAACAAAAAAATTAATTTAATATGCTGATATCCATCAAAAAGTCCCACCACCCACTCAAAAGAACCTAAAAGACAAACTTTTGCAAGGTCATATAAAAACACGAACTCCCAAAATATCAGAGGGCTCTGGGAGCAGCCAAGAGAGAACAAAAACAGCATCTATGGGCATCATGAATTCAAACCCCTAATGGGCAAATAAAGTCAGGAAACATGGAAGTTTCTGAGATATTAAAAAGCTCCTCAGAGCAAGTACATCTTCTATTGCTTGTAGGGATGTAACAGGGAATATTAAAAAGGAGGAAGAGAAAATAGTCCCTTTTCTAAAACTCCATATATACCCAAATGTACTCAACTGAAATGCGTGGGCCTTCTCATCCTCCTGCACAAAATTAAACATCCCTACCACCTCTGATACACTACTACTTTGGTCTGAATATAAGTCACCTCCCTAGCTTTGGAAGAAAAAAATATAGGTAAACACTGAAAAATAATACTGATTACAGATTGTACTCATTTTATGATGAAAAACTATCACCTATATTCCAACAAATACAGTATATTTTTACAATGAATTTCCCTTTATAGAGGGGTATATTAATTTTAATTTTTATCTCGGTCTTAAAGAACATAATGGGGTGATTTTAACATTTACCATGCTGTATTCCCTAAAATATCTAGCCTATTTACTGCTCTGATATGTGGTAGAAATGTCACTAAGGTCACTCTCCTTGAACAAAATCCTTGCGTAAGCTACTCAATCAGAACTCCTAAACCAAAAAAACAAAAACAAAAACAAATCCTGACATTGTGACACAGACATTGTTACTTTGTTCAAATTCTTACAAACTTTCTTAGGGCCCTGAAACAATATATTTTGTAGCTAACTTTTAAAGTCAGAATGGGACTCCATTTTCAAAGCCTGGGGAGCTCAAACCCAGATCCAGTATGCAGGGAGAAAAAAAGATTAGCCAATGATGATACAAATATACCCTACCACCACCACCATCAATTCTTGCTGAACGAGATACAGAATTTCAATGTAAGGTGATCTCCAAGGCAACAAAGATGTTTTAAGGTGACAGGAAGGGATTTAACAAATTAAAGAACCTATCAGCTCCCAACATATAGAAGTAGGGTTCACCTTATGTAAGGTTTGTTACCCAAATAAAAGCACACTGTTCTAGAAATATTAAAACCAAAATACTGAATTTCAGACTTCTAAAGAAACTACTTTAGTCCTTTTTAAAAAACTTAGCAATGAAACCTAGCCTTATTAGCAAACAACTCACCAATGTGGGTAAGCACTCTACTGTTCCACCCTTTCCTCACTATCTGACAAAACTGGATCCTCTCGGGGTGCCCTAAACCTTCATGTCTCACTATCGCTTTAAGTCTGCAGTGATCTCAAATGAACACTATCAAATGCCCATTTTGGGTGGTTTGGTTTTTTTTAACATTCTAACAAATAGTCAATCTATCCTAAAGAGTCTCTAAAAATGTCATGACTGTCAGTCTATAAACTTGATATAAGCTAAGTGAGAGGTTTTTCTTCAAAGTCCTTCACTTCATCAAGCTTTCTTCTACTCCTAGTATTTACACCAAATTTATCTCTCAAATGATAGTGCCCATTTGCAAGGGCAGTCAGTACCCCAACTACACTCTCAAAGCTCCCACTTCATTCAGACTTCCTACAGTGAAAAACTTGAAAAACAGTAACAAAAACAAACAAATCCAATGATCCCCATGTATGCTTAAAGTGAGTTTGCAGAGAACCAAAATTCTCTCTGCTACCACTATCTCCACCCCAGGCTCACCTTATCCCTCCAGCTCTGCTTCATGGGATTCCTCTCTGGGCGTGCCGCTCTCCACTCAGCCAGAGTGTCCATCTTCTGCCTCCGCAAGGGTCACTCAGCCCTGGAAGAATGCCTCCTGGCTTTCCAAATATACTTGTGGTTTAAGCTGGCACAACCTCTACCAGCCACCTCTCCTCGGAGCTCATTTCTAAATAGCTTGCCCAACCATACATAATGAAACCCAGCATAACTCTTGGTTGAAAATAGCTTTCTCCAGTTTCAAAGTATCAACAAGTAAATACAATTATTTTCCCAATTAGGTTATACTTGGCTCTCCTATGTAACTCTAAAAATGTTTACTTATGTGAATTTTCAAATATCAAGAGGAAGAAATTTTTATTTAGTTTTCCATAAAGACCAATGTATTTTCCAATTACGTTCCTATCCACAGCATAAACCATCCAAGTTTTATTAATATCCCATGTCAATTCTCCAGGTTCAAAACATATCTGCCACTAGATAAAAAGGTAAATAATTCTGACAGAACTTAAGGGATAGACGGCTATGTATTATTCAGGTATATGTTTAGTGTTCTCAACATGATGAAAGTAAACCTACCCAAGCTACTTGGAAGTATGAAAGTTGGATCAGTAAGAAATCTAGCATCCAAAAAAGTGAGTCTTGAGTCATCTGACATCACATTATATTTAATGTAGTCCAGTTGGACAAATAAAATAACTATGCTGCCTATTACATGTGAATGTTCAAAGTCCTAAGGAAGGTTTTCATCCATAGGCCCAACAGATAGATAACCTAGAAGTCTGACCAGATCTAATATGTCATTCATCACTGTTACCTTAGGTCAGGCAGAACACTTCATCATCATCAAAAGGAAAAGATTTAAGCTATTTTTCCTACCTACAGGAATCTTCTATGGACCCATCTCAGTAGCTCTCAAATCTGGTAAAACTAATCCATGAAACAAGACTGAAATTATTCTGTGGGGCACATGGACATTTCAGTTTCACATGTCTTATTAGTAAAAGCAATCCAGAAGCCTTCAATACCTTCACTTTGATCTCTTTAAATGAAGGAGAGAACTCTTATACAACTCAGAACATTTATAAGCTCACCTTGTTTCAAATCATCACCAAGAAAGCTACAATGATACTGTTTGCATTCACAAATTTAAAGAAACTTGTGAAATTTGGGATTTTCAGTAATATTTAGCCGATTAAAAAAATGTCATGAATGAGATAATGTTTGTGACTAATTCTGAGCTCTCTGGAAAAAAGTCCTAGAGAAACTTAAGACTTCATCATTTAGAGTCTAAAGTGACCTTAACTTTATCATCATTCACTGAATTCCTTCCCAAATGAGTATATAAGAAAACTGCAGTTTTGGTTGGTGTGTGGTTCTAAGCTTAAGTTGTGTAACAGCTACTTCCTACCAGTGAGGGTCTCTTTGCTACTTCTAAAGTTGTTGGACATTATTTTCAAACTTTGAGAAAGAATAATAAAAGATAAACAAAGATAATCTGGACCAAAAATCTGAAGGACCTAAATTTTTGGCCCTTAATGATTTACCTGTAAGTAACTCTTATTCATGTATATCAAAGTTTCTACTTTCGTAGTTTTAAAAACTAGACTTCCTTAACTAGAACATTTGGAGATCTTGTCATAATGTGCTTTTAAATTCAAAATTGCAATTTTCTGGTAAATTTGCTTCATCTTTCTTATATCCTAGGTCTCCTACTATTGGCCATCTTGCCTATTAGAAGCAATGTTGTATAAGCAGCTACCACAAATATATCAATTCTTTCACGAGTGTTGCATACTTGTTGTATATTTCCCAAGCAAGGAATTTGAAATATATTCAATTACACATTCAAGCATTTCAACAAGTTATATATATGATTTACAGCACCAACAATAACTGGTATTTAACAACTTAAAAATTTCAAAGAAATTGCAAAGATAATGATGAATATTTTATCTTCTCTATTCTCTGTTTTAACACTGTCTGAAAAGATTAACAAACAACAAGGTCTATTTTCCAACCTACACAGCAAGTTCATGGTGTAAAAAGAAAAAATAATTCCCTGCCATAAAAGGCAATGTAATATATAGCATCAGATATAGTTGATATATAAGCTGGTTCTGCTAAATTGCTTTTTTCCCTCCCTCTTCCTTTAAAAAAATTTTTTTTTGTTACAAGGGATGGCTTGCCAAGCAGGGAAAGTGAGAAGGAAATATCTGGAAATAACATAATGTAACAACAAAAGGCATTAGTTAAAATTAAAAAAAAAAAAGCAGCATAACAAGAAAAATGAACAGGTGATACTAAAATAAATTCCACTTACTTTATAAAAATTTTAGGGAGGCTGTGTGGTACCCTGGCAAGAATAGATGCCTATGGTTGTCACTAAACACTCTCCTTTTCTGGGCTGTTTCTCCAACCATAAAACAAGTAAGTTGAAGTAGATAACCTCTAAGATACCTTCCATCTCTCACAGCCTATGATGTTATATTATGAGAAATAATTCACACCACTATAACTAAAAAAACCTTCAGATCAGTTTAACTTTGTTATCTTGGTATTTCATTGAGAAGAATTATGAAGACTCGTCATCCTAAATCCAAGGCCCCAGTTCTGTTGTGGGGCAGCATGGATCTCCATCATAATGTCAATCTTTAAAAAAGTGAGAGTATCTTCCCAATAACCTACCTTTCTTTAACTTGTTGTGGCTCTAGTATTCACAAATGTATCTAAAGTTTTTCTTAATCTATAGTTTTCATCTGTTTAATCTCTTGAGAGACCATAAAGTATAATGAAAAGTGCTTAAGTTCAAATCTCAGTTTACTGTGCATCATCTGAGGCTATATCCTCATCTGTAAAATTGGGATGATATCTAGGAGATCTATCCTCACAGAGCTATTAATAAAAGTGCTTTGTGAACCTTAAAATGATATATTAGTGTGTTATTTTTATTAATGAGGTAGCTAAGTCTATGCACTAGGAAATCAAAATCAGAGATCTGAAAGAAACACTCACTTTAAGTATTTTACCTAAATTCTCATTTGTAGAATAGATGGATGTCTGAGGTAGTTTTTAAGTTCTCAGGAAAGTATCCGCAGGACCACTAAATAACTATTTGTAAGAGGCAAATTACATGTTCACTTCATATAAACAAAATGAATAAATATATCGTTGAAGCACAGGTATTACCAGCAAGCATGCTTTGTTTTTAAATCATCAGATAAATCATATGCTTAGTTTCAAGGAAAATAATTGACAGCAGTGTTGCAACCCACACTTTATTTACAATTAAAATGTCCCCTGTTAGTCATAAACATCATGCTTCCGACACTTAGAAATCAGTACTTAGCAACGATTTCTTACAAATAAAGTAAAGACTGCTTCAGAGTATATGGGGGAAAACACACGCAGATACCTTCTACTCAGAGAACCACATCGAGCAAACACCTGGTACAGACAAATGAAACAAGGCAATTACAGGCATTTGTATTACAAGATAAACTATTCATTAGAATTACCAAATAAACAAAAACTAAAGATAGTAATTCATCCTATTCTGCATCACAACTAGATAGCGAAGCATGCTCCACTCATTTTTTCCCAGGGACAAGAAAACTAAAGTTATATCATATGCAATTAAAAGAAATGTTTAGTGCAAATGTGCAAATCACAGGGATAACAAGTTTCAAAATCTTGCTTTCTTTTTTTTCCTAGGCAGTGATTCCTTGCTCAATATCAAATGTCATCTCTTAGAGGAAAAGGCTCAAGACACAGGAAATCAGCTTACCTGAGGTAGATTCCCCAGTCTGCACCCCACTGCCTGAACATGAGTGAGGCATGTCAAGGTTTTGAACTCTAAGGATGTGGCTATCTCCCAAGCATACCCCTGACAGTCAACAACTGACTAAAAAGAACTGCTCCCCTTCAGTTCCTTTTCAATTAGGTAACACAATAAGGAATAAGCAAAAACTGCCAAATTCAATCAAATAGCAAACAGATAGATTGTGATCCACTGCATTTCTATATGTTCAGAAAAGAAGAATTATACTGGTAATTCCTCTCTGCCATATACATACACAGAAGATATATTCAAGTCAATCATTATTTATTAAGTCCCTACCAAGTGCAAAGCATTAGTGATCCAAAGAAGTAAGTTGAAGAAGCTTACATTCTGCTGGGGGCACACAACTGTACAAAGATAATGAGAGGAGAAAGAAAACTACTAAAAACTGGTAGGATCACAGAAGAGTTTCCTGTAGAAGGTGACATCTGAGTTGATCTTGAAAGGAGGCTAAGGATGCTGAGGTGGAAGTGAAGAGAAGTACATTCCAAGCACAAGGAAAAGTCTGTGCATAAGCCAAAAAAGGGGGCAGGGGAAGGGGGGCGGGGAAGGGGAGAGACAGCCTGCTTGACTTCAGGGCCCTGATAATAGGCCAGTTCACTAGAAGGTAGAGTATATGATGGGAAGAAATGGGAAATAAATGAGAAATGTAGGCCACAACAAGATCAATAAGGTTGGTAAATGTTAATCCTAGGGGCAACAGGCAACCATGGTCAGAACTGCACTTCAGGCAAATTATTTTGGCAAAACCAGAACAATAATTTATGTAAGACTATAAAGACAAACAACTTTGAATGATGTAAGGATTCTGATCAATGCAATGATCAATCACAATTCTAGAGGACCGATAATGAAGTTAGCTGCCTGCTTCCTGACAGAAAGATGATGGACTCATGATGCAAAACGAGAAACATATTTTTGATCATGGGCTAGGTGAGAATGTTTTGCTTGATTAGGAATGTTTGTTACAAAGATTTTGTTTTTGTTTCTTCTCAAGGTGGAAAATGGAGTAAGGAGGGAGAGAAAATGAATTTTTGTTAATTAAAAAAATTTTAATATGTTTTGGCAGCTATAAGGATGATGGAATAAAGAGAAAAGAAACTAGAAGCCAGGAGATAAATGAAGAGGAATTACAATATTCTAGGGAAGAATATAAAGGCCTAAACTAGGGTAATCATATGAGTGGAGAAAAGGGAACAGATGTGAAGGATGCTGTGGAGCTAAAATCAAGTAGGTTTGAAAATGACTGACTATGACAAAGGTAACAGAGAAGACAGGATGACTGACATAACCAATCTGAGAAACTGGATAGCTGGTGGTGCCAACAATACAAATAAGTCTGGGAAAAGGAATACATTTAGAGAAGGCAGATAATGTACAAATGTTAAGGGAGAAATCCTAAAAGTTTCCAAAATGCCAAGAAAACAACTCTGATATACTGAAGTCAACCAATCAGCACTATAAGGTGAATAAATGCATTCCTCTGGTGTGAAACAGGAAACACTGAGTCTTGTAGTAAAATAACTAAAAACACAATCTCTTCAGAAAAGTATTACAGAAACATTTTCAAAAAAGAATTAAAGAAAGAGAACCAAGGGGATAAATTTGATTAATCAGAATACAGGAAGGGAATCAAACCAATAGGAATCTAGAGCCAAGAAAGAAAACCAAAAACCTAACCCCCAGGTTATACAGTAATGATGATACCACAGGAAGGGTTTGGTTACAGGGACTAAGAATATGTACTGCTTTGGTAGTATCTCACCACAGATGGGGAGCCAACTCAGTGTACTTTGCTCGCCACTATCTCATTAAAAGTCAGCCTATATAGAATGAGAAAGATAATTAACTTAAACTAAGAAACCTAAAAAGCTAATACCTAACAAGTTATTTTAAGTAAAAGATAAGGTTCTACGTGATCCTCATAAAGCTAAAGATCTTTTTTTGTCAAAATACAACCAAAAAAATTAAAGCTTGAATTCTGGAATTAGAGATGGGCATATAATAACACTTCATTCTTATGAAACTTAGAAAATAAGTTAATTGAGACTATAGTTCTTTTACTTTTAGTATACCAATAAAGAAGTATTCTGCTTAAGAAATTTCAGCTCCCAAATAAAAAATGATTTAGGATTCTCTTCATTTAAATTTAAACAAGAATGTACATATATTTCACGAGATAAACAAATTTAGTTTTTCAAAGTACAAGAAATTAATTCAATCTTAAGGTCCCTTATCACCTGTCACTTTTATCTGGAGACACTTTTATCATGTTTGCCCTAAGCAAACAGAAGCTGAGACATCAAAGCTGTTCCAACTTTATCTCACCCAGGAACTATACCAAAAGAAGAAAATCAAAATATAAAAACAATTGTATTTTTATGCATCACTTAGAACAACTAAGTGTTCAAAGCATGTTTTTGGATAGTTACTATAACCAATTAGCTATGGCAAATTTTTTGCCTAACAATTGGTTGCCATCTATAGACTAAAGTGTTTAAGAATGTCATGCAACCAGATTGCATGCCATCTTGGGGAAGGGGGAGAGAAGGGAAGTAGAAAAAATTTAAAACTTATGGAAGTGAATGCTGCAAACTAAAAAAAAAATTAATTAAAAAAAATGTCAAGCAACCAACAAAGGAACAGTGCAATAAATTTAGACTTTAACAAATACTACTTGATTTTTCTAAGTTCAACCTAAAAGTACTACCACAGAATATGTGCTCAGGTCTCCCTAAAAAACGAAGTATACATGCTATATTGTTTCTCTTTCCTCTTATGTGATATAATACAGTGGAAAGAACAATGTTGTCACTCCAAGTCCCTTGTTCTTTCTGCTACAGTACACTCCATTCAATCTAAATGCTAGTTTTCATAATATTAGTGACCAGAACTAGGACAGAGTCTAATTCCAGTCACACTTTCTTTTCTGTGGTGGCTCAGAGAACCTTGCTGCACAAGCAAGGGATGTATCTCCAGTGAGTCACTGGTAATATTAAGTACAAAGGACTCAAATGACTTATACCAAATAGAGCAGAAAATCAATATATGGCAGCATTACTTTTAACAAAGGAGCTAACAAAACAAAAGGCATAATTCATTCAAAACATTTCTGAATGCCTACTTTGTGTTTAATGTTTGGGCAACATATAATGAAATATAATATATGATCCCAGTCTTCAAAGTCTTCTACAATCTCGGAAAGGAGATAAGGACATTAGATATGGTATAGTATAGGAAAAAAAAATAGGTTTGGGTATTAGACAAGGAGAGAGTTTCCTCGTAACCAAACAGGGTAATAGTGGAAATACTGATCATAATGGGAACTCTAAGACAGACTCGCTGAGCTGTCATAGTTGCTACCATTTTAATGATATCCTTCACAATCCTGGGCTATGACAACCTAAAGAAAACTCAGGAATTATGTTTTCCACCTTGCCACTTGCAACCACTCATAAAGCAAGGCCTAAAATAATCTTCTAACTTTCAAGAAATACCTATTATGCATGTCTATAAACAGCACAAAAAAACAATACTGTGATTATTCTAATTAAATGTAATAAAATTCTCCAAAAGTCCCCCTTTTTCAATGCACTTTCATTACAAGAACTTCAATGACTCAAAGAAAGTATTATTTAAACCATTCCAATTCACAAATGTTTTCATTCAATATGCTAGATGTACCCCGTTATGTTGAGATTAAAGCAATATGACCACACAAGAGAGTGGACTGCCACCAGCTTTCTATCAGTAGTGAACAAAAGAATATCACTCAACATGATATTTGGGATTGTTCTGTTTTTCAAGTTTTTGTCAAGGAAGTAGTCAAGAAACCAAATTATACAAACCAGGTATTTCTATTGGCTGCTCTGGAGTCTCCTCTCTGAAACAGAACAGAAAAGATGCCACCTCTCCCATGGCCAAAGTGAGAAGTATGCAATACCCTATTTTTTTCTACTATAACTTCACCTTTTTAATGAGCTTCATTAATTTCACCACTAGATGCCTTTAATTATTTCAGAAGTTGGCTCTTAACCATTTTGTACATGGACTCCTTCAGCAGTCTCGTAAAACCTATGGACCCCTTCTCAGGATGTTTTTTGAAATGAGAAACTAATTATATTGAAACACATTTAACAAAATATTTAAAAATTAAGTTCGTGGACACCAGGTTAAGAACCTCCTGCTTTAGGGAGTGAACCTATAGTAAGCAAGAATCTCTCTTTAACAGTTTATGGACTTTCATCCCCATTGCTTCAATCAAGCAATAATTTTATCCCTCTCTTGGAAAACATCAGTTCTGAGCTAGTAATAACTGCACATTCTCTTTTTTACCATCTAAGCTTCTGTGCCTGAAGAAAACTGAAAGATGTTTTCATTTGTGAGCACTGTTATTTTCCCAAAGAAAAACACATGCAAGCATAGTCTTACAATCATACAAATTTCTCAAAACACTTGTCTAATTCAAGGTACAGAAGAGCTAGCCAGTCTTTGTGATGACTTTGGATAAGACTCAATCTTTTCAAGAATTGGCATTCATTTTTTAAATTTAGTTCATTAGAGTGATTAACTAAACACTCCTAAGTGACAATATAAAGATTTTCTTGACAAACATTGCTAATTCAAAAGAGAATGAGATGAACATGTAAAGTTAAAAAAAATCAACAATACATTCTTGAACTTTCAACACTGAAAGTAACAAGACTGAAGTCAAGGTGATAGAGAACAAAGCAGGAGAAATGAAGTAAAAATTTAACTTATTCTGTTATGTCTGACAGAACAAATGCTCCTGAGTCTCTTCTGTTAGGTCAATACTTTAAGAATCAAAGTATAAACATTTAGAACCAAGATAGTTGTTCCAAGAAATGCCCATGCAGTTGTGTTGTTCTTATTAAAAAAAAAAAAAAGAAAAAGAAAAAGAAAAATGTATTTCCTTAGCTATCCCAAAGATCAAGAATTTTTAGAACATGGAAAGTAATTATACATGAGCAACTACAGTTTTTGGGAGATAACTTCAGTGTAAAAATTTTTTTGATATTCAATGGAGGGAAAAGGGACAATTTTTTTTTCATTCATAGTAAATTCTAAGATTTCTAAACTTAAAAACTACAGTATGGGCTTTCAAATTATATCAGAGCAATATTTCTTTGCTGGTAACCTGTCTGAAATCCAAACTAGATGCATAAAATCATTCAACATCTTGACAACCCCCATGTCATTTCTTCCTTGTAATACAACTCCACCTACAGATACAGGTATTCCTTGGGTAGAAAGTAGATATATTCCAGAAAATCAGGCTGCAAGGTAAGTTTCTGTAAAGCAAATCCATTTTCCCCATTGATTTACATAACAAAATTAAATTTAAGTTACTAAACATAAAATCTAATAAACTGAACTGAAAACATTTTACAAGAAAAAAACTGGTGGTCCAGACTAAGGATATGTGGAGTGTTTTAGTACTAAAAGTGCTTTTTGTAGCATTTTCCCCACTTTTACTATCCCTTTAAACACAGATCCTTTTTCAAAATTTCTCCCAAGCAAAGGGATCACCAGATACCAGATAACATAGGCCAGAACGAGCTTCCTTTCACTCTCTGCTTAAATATTCACAATGTCTAATAATGTTAGTTGCAATATCAGATGTTCCCAATATATGGTGCCTTCTGATAAAATATACTTAAACTGAAAATTCCTAACTTATGAACTGGGTTGTGTAAATTTAATTAATGCTTTATTTTTAACAATTATGCATATTCCAAGTTCTGTCAAGTGATTACATTTAAAATAAGACACCTGTAATACTGAATTTTAAAAAAATGTGTCTACTATAGAGTCCTATAATATTAGTCACCAAGATAATGCAAGTCTAGATTGACTAAATTAAGGTCTGTTTAACCCAGCCCACTTGGCATTTGACATTTTTATGTCTTCCCCATTACAAAAAGATGTTACCTAATTTTAACCATTTTTGATACTCTAAATATTATCAAGACATACTTTAAGTTCAATTTATAGCCATGTGACATCTTGAAAGAAAACAAAGTTTTATATATATATATATATATGTGTGTGTGTGTGTGTGTGTGTATATATGTGTATATATATATATATATTACAGAGATATGAGGTTGTACAAAGGTCTACAATTCATAAAATGAACCATTAGTTTTTAAAAGTCTCTCTGGAAAGCTGGAACCTCACCTTAATTCAGTTTAATGGAAATTTTTATATGTCAAAGTACTCTATAATCTTTTGAGAAATAGGGAATAAGTACATTATGCTTTGAAATTTACTAATAAAAATAATTAAGCACCCATAAGTTTAATAAACTATGTGGTTCCTATACACTTCTTAAAAAGCCAGACCTACTTCAAAGTTATAATATCATGTCCTAAGGTTTAGATAACAATTTAGATGGCATTAAATGTTGTCAAAGACAAATATTTACAATATTAAATTTATACTTTACTTTCACAGAATCTCATTAGACATGGATGATGCATAAATAATTCAAGGATGGATAACTCTTTTGGGAGCAAAGAAGCCCAACTACCACTAAACCAGACTGATATTTGAGGGAATACACCATGTGAACCGACAGACGGTTCTGGAAGTAGCATTTGTGATTTCTTGAGAAGGATTAATAAGTCAGAATACTGAGAAGTAGTATAATCAAGGATTTTCATATGCTGAAGCACAAGTGCACATAGAAAAAACTCTCACCTGAGCTATAATCTTTTAGCTGCAAGTCTTTCACAGGAATCCCCTCAGAAGTCCGAAAAGCATTAAGAATCTGCAAAAAGAAATCATGGGTATGAATAAAATCATGATGATGATTTATCCAACAAATGTTCAAAGGATATGAACAAAGTTCTCAAAAGAAGAATTGCAAACTATTAACAACTACATGTAAGATTTTTCTAAATCACTGACAATAGATTCTAGAATCTTTAGAGATGGACAGGACCTTGGAGTTCAGTTCCCTCATTTGATATGAGAGCTGAAGTTCAGAGGGATTACATAATCTGTCCCACGTCATGGAGACAGGCAGTGTCTGAGGCAGATCCTCCAGGTTCCAAGATCAGCCCTTTCCTCACTAGACTATGAATGCTGTCAATAATCAAAACAACTCTTGACATCTATCTCACCCTGAACCCAAAAAATTAGCAAAAGTGACAAAAGATGAAAATAATAATTACTGAACACAGCAGAAGACAGATACATTAATGTCCTCTTTGTGAGGCTATGAATTAGTTCTACTATTCTTGAAAACAATTTAGAATTATACTAAGAAAGTGATTAAAATGTCCATACCCTTTAGCCCTGAGATATTCCTGCCCGGAAAGTAAATATACCCAAAGGAGCCAAAGACAGAAAGGTACCAAATACACTAAAATATTTACAGCAGCACTTTTTGTGGCAGCACAGAAGTAGAAACAAAGTAGATGCCCTATCAGTTGGGGAATACTATACAATTTATGGTATATAAATATGATGCAATATTACTGTACCATAAAAACAACAAATATGAAGAATTCAGAGGAACAGGAAGATTTACATTAACCGATAAAGAGTGAATTAAACAAAACCAGCAATAAAATAAACATGGACCACAACAATGTAAAGAAAAGGAATAAAACAAAACTCATTTGTTTAACTATAATGACCAAACCTGGATGTGTAGAAGAGTTGAGAATCTCCCAACTTCTGACCAAGATGGTAGATCATCTAGTTTCTACATATCTACCATAGCAAAACCCTCAAGTTTGCAACCAACTAAATTCTAATCAAGAGAAACTACAGAAAGGGGCTTCTTCTACCCCAGAATTGCAAAAGTCAGTTCAGACAACAGAAAAACGGGCCAACTGACATAAACGTAGAGTAGCCTACAAATATGACCACAGATGGGTCAATGATATATGTGTATAGCCTACAAGGATCGATGTCTGGAAGCAAAAGCAGAGGGCTACTCTGAGAAGGACCTAGAATGGTTCAGAAAGCAGCAGGGTAGGGACCTTGAAAGTGTCAGATAATGGAAGCGAGCAGTGCTCGGAGAGAGACAGCTTAGGTCAAGGGATCCTTAACACTCTATCCTGAGATGCCAGAGAGGGCTCTGAAGCTTCAACACTATGAGACACAAAGATCTAAATGAAGGACTAACGTTAGGAGCTGGAGATCACCATAGGAACTCAGGAAGCCTAGGGGAAGACCAAGTAGAGTCAAATACTTCATCTAAAAACATAGCATGGGGAAAAGGGATGACACTGGCACAAATTTCCAACTAAAGCTTGAGAGATGAGTAAGTTAAAGAAAACACCAAACAGCATCAAAAGTTATTACAAATCTAAAAATGCCCCAAAATGAGAAAAAAATACATGACTACAAACAGAAGTACAAAGAAAAAAAACTGATTTTCTACAGAATTTATATGAATACACAGAAGAAATGAAGCAAGAGATAAGAAGAAAGAATTAGAAGGAGAATAAATAGTTTAAAGGAGGATATGGTAAACATTACCCTAGAAATAGAATCAATGAAAACTAAAAACAGGCCAAATAAATCAGTGACACTCTTACACAAAAAGAAACAAAATCAAAAGACTGGGAAAAAAAAATAGAAGAAAATATAAGAAATCTGACATGAAAAACAACTGCCTGAAAAACATGTCAAGGAAATAATTTTTAAAACATTGAGCTCCATGAAAACTATGACTGAAACCTAAAAATTTTTTTAAATGGATACCATGTTTCAAGAAATCATAAATCCAAACAGCCCAGATCTATTAGAACAAGAAAGCAAAGTGCATCTCCTGAAAGCAGCCACAGGGAAAAGTCCCATGTCACAGTCAAATCTAAAACTTTCATATTCACCACCACCACCACCACCTCCCCCACCAAAAAATTTACTGCAAACAACCAGAAAGGAGCAGTTCACATGCCAAGAAATACCAGTCAGGATCAGAATCATATATGATCTGACAGTTTCTACTATAAACAAGAAGAGATCTTGGAACATAATATTCCAAAAGGCAGAGAGAGGTTTACAACCAAGAATAACTGAAAAGCTGAATATAATCCAAGAAAAAAAATGGACCTTTAATAGAATAAAAAATCTTTCAAACATTTCTAATGAAAAAATTAAAACTGATAGAAACTCTGAAATACAAAAAAGAGGCCAGAGAAACACAGAAAAGCAAATTTATTAGAGCAATTAGGAGATAAATTATTTAAAAGAATGTTTTAAAAAATCATATCTAAACATCTTTAATGTATAAGACATTACATTTTCCCTATTCTTTTCTGACTTCTAAAACTAAAAGCAAATAACTATTTCTAGTGAATTTTTTTTAAAAACGACACACAAAGAAAACTGCCTCTTTTGAAAGTATTTTTAAAGTACACTCAATGTTTGACACCATTTACAATTTTCTCCCCCAAAAGATAAATGGTATAAATAGATAGTTCTCAAGGGAAGAAATCCAAGCTATCAACACATATAAGAAAAAATGCTCCAAAATCACAAATAAAGAAAAAGAAATTAAAACCACTCTGAAGTTGTTCTGAAGTTTTACTTCAACCCACCAGATTGGCAAAAGAAGAAAATGACACTTGGAGATGCTAAGGGAAAATGGGCACAAGAATACACTGTTGGTGGAATTGTGAACTGTTTTAGTCATTTACTCAAAGGCAATTTGACACTATACCCCAAAAGTTATTACACTGTGCATACTCTTTAACTAAGCAATACCACTACTAGGCCTATATCCAAAAGAGTTTATCAAAGAAAGAGATAAATGACCTTTTGCACCAAAAAAAAGTATAATGGCAATTTTTATAATGGCAAAGAACTGGAATCTAAGGGAGTACCATCAGCTGGGCTAAACAAATTATGGTATAGTAATGTTATGGAATATTATTGAACTCTAAGAAATTACAAAAGGGATGGTGTTTCACCTGACATGGAGGTGATGAATTTAAGGTACAGAATAAGACATATTTTCAGACATGGCCAATGTAGGGATTTGTTTTGACTGGCAATTCATATTTAATACAAGAGTTTTGCTTTTATTTCTTTCAATTTGAAGGGGAGGAAGAGAAGGCCTTGCTATCGGATTACCAAAATTAAGGGGGAAAAAGGGCGACTGAAGTATTTAAAAAGTGCAGAGAAAACCAAAGGAAGGTCAGCAGGAAAGGCAGAGCAGGACAGCTTTGATAATATGTTGAATTTGTTGGATAACTGGAGAAGCAAGCTACATGTAATTCAGATCCACAGCTTCATAAGCAATCCTTTTTTCTGTTCTGCTTTGTATATGGAATTGCTCATCTTACCTGGTGTTTAAGTTTAGAACAAAATAATTTAAATACTACCAGAATATAAAAATTTCTTAAGTATATTTTATCTGAATCATGTACATATAAAGTAGCTTATGAATATGCAATCTTGCCTACTATCTTCATGAGCATCTAATGGCTTTGAGATGATTAGTAAACATGTTTGGATTAACTATAATCAATATCCCTTTATAACAGCAGAAGTATCACCTTAATGAAAATTACAATCAAGGACACAGACCAAGCTAGTTAAAAAAAAATCCATCTCCTAATCGTGAAATTTCTATGCAAACAGTAGTACAGAAGCACAAAAATTTATCCCTCCTGCTCGAAAAAAGTCATCAAATACATCTGGTACACTGAGAAAAGGAAGAAAGGGAAAGCTAAAAAGTCATGTCACACAGGTCAACGGTTACAAAACTAACAGTTCATCTAATTCAACTATTATGGAGAGCAATTCAAAACTATGCTCCAAGGGCAATCAAATTGCGCAATACCGTCTGATCCAGCAATTCCACTTACTAGGTCTGCATCCCAAAGAGATTTTAAAAAAAGGGAAAAGTACTCAACATGTACAAAAATATTTATAGCACTTCTTTTTGTGGTAGCAAAGAATTGGAAATTGAGGGGATGCCCATCAATTGGAGAATGGTTAAACAAGTTGGAGTTATATGAATGTAACAGAATACTACTGTGCTATAAGAAATAACAAGCAAACAGATTTCAAAAAGAACTGGACTTACTTACATGAACTGATGCAAAGTAAAGTGAGCAGAACCAGGAGAACACTGTAAACAGTAACAGCAATACTGTATGATGATCACCTATGAATGACTTAGCTATTCCCAGAAATACCATGATTCAAGACAATTCCAAAAGACTCATGAGGAAAAATATTATTCACATCCAGACATAGAAATGATGGAATCTGAATGCAGATCAAAGCATATTATTTTCACTGTATTTTTTTTCATGGGTTTTCTCTTTTGGTCTGTTTCTTCTTTCACAACATGATTGATATAGAAATGTTTTACATAACTGCACATATATAACCTATATCAAATTGCCCAACTTAGCAAGGGGAGAGGTAAAGGAGGAAGGAAGAAAATTTGCAACTCAAAATTTTTAAATGAATGCTAAAATTTGTCTTTATGTGTAATTAGAAAAAATAAAATATTATTTACAAAAGAACTAAATTCACTTAACTGAAGTTATAAATGAAATCACTAATAAGAAATGCAAATTAAAAAATAACCTTTGGACTTCACCTCACACTGAGAAAATTAGCAAAGATGAGAAGAATCAGTGTTAGATGGGTTGTAGAATACAGGCACACCAAGTTGCTGTGGTGTGGTATAACCACTTCAAAAAGGAATCTGGAATGAAGCAAAATGAAGACTAAAATTTCCATATTCAACAACCCAGGGATTCCACTGTTAAGTATATATTCAAAGGAGTATATACAAGAGTGTGTGTGTGTGTGTGTGTGTGTGTGTGTGTGTATTCCTTGAGTATATACTCAAAGGAGATCATTTATAAAAAGAAAAGCTCCATATATGACAAAATATTTATAGCAGCATTTTTTACAGTAGTACCAAAGAACCAAAAACAAAGGAGATGTCTACTGATTGGGAATGGCTGGTATCCAGCATAAAGGACTAATACTATAAAAAGTAATGAACAAAATGATGAAATGATGATGAACACAATGAAAATACAAAAAAGCACGAAAAGACTTTTATGAACCAATGCAAAGTGAAGTAAACAGAGAATGAAAAACAATCTACACCATGGCTACAAGAGTATAATGGAAAGAACAAATTCCATGAAACAAAAAAAAAAAATGAATGTTGCGGGCAGAGCCAAGATGGCAGCATAAAAGCAGGAAAACTCCATGAGCTCCCCCAGTAACCACCTCAAAAACCTATAAAATATGACTCCAAACAAACTTTAGAGCTACAGAACCCACAAAGTGACAGAGAAACAAATCTCCCGCCAAAGGCAGCCTGGCAGGCCTACAGGAAGGGTCCATTGCAGCGTGCTGGAAGCTGACCCCACCCCTCATGAGCCCACGGTTTTAGCCCCAGGATGCCCTAGCCAGCAGCGGCTGGAGCATTCCGGAGAGTGGATCACCAGCAGCAGTAGTAGTTTCCAGAATTATCAACCCATAAATGCCAAAGACAAACTAAAAGGTCAGTGTGGAACTCTGTTGGAACTGGGGCAGGGGGAGGGAATGCCCCTAGGGTGATAAGTGGCTGAGTCATAGCCACCTCCATGTGGCTGCTTCAGAGCTCCTGGCCTACAGATTGCAGGGGGACCAAGCAACCATTCAGAGAGTAATCACTCTTGCTTGGATCTGGATGGCTATCTTGGGTAGAGGTCGTGGGGTGTGTGGCTAGTGGGCCAAAGCCTGTGGGGGCTGCAGAGAGGGCATCCAACTAATAGCTCTGGCAGCTATGAAAACCCCAGCAATTTGGGACAAAGCTCTCCTCTCTGGAAGCAGAGTTCTAATGTGGCAAAAAGCTCAAAAGTCAAGTAACTGAGTGGCAACATGAGCAAGCAAAGAAAGCAAAGCAAGCACAGCAATCAAACCTTACATTCCTTTTTTGGGGACAAAAAGGATCAAAGTATGGAACAGGAGGAAGACAACAGAAATCAGAACTCCTGCACTAAAAGCTTCCAAAAAAAGTATGAACTGGTTACAGGCCACGGAGGAGCTCAAGAAGGATTTTGAAAATCAAGTAAGAGAAGTGGAGGAAAAATTGGGAAGAGAAATGAGAATGATGTAAGAAAATCATGAAAAGTGAGTCAATAACCTGACTAAAGAAAACCAATGAGGAGAAGAATGCCTTAAAAAGATAAATGTGCCAGATGGGAAAAGAATTTCAAAAGCTCACTGAAGAGAATAATTCCTTCAGAATTAGATTGGAGCAAATAGAAGCTAATGACTTTATGAGAAATCAAGATACTATTAAACATATCCAAACAAATGGAAAAATAAAAGGCAATGTGAAATATCTCATTGGGAAAACCACTGACCTGGAAAATAGATCCAGGAGAGAGAATTTAAAAATTACTGGACTACCTGAAAGAAAATGAATGTTGCAAAATTATTATTAAAGGGGACGGCTGTTTGGGGCAGTGAACAGAGCACCAGTCCTGGAGTCAGAAGGAACTGAGCTCAAATTTGGCCTCAGACACTTACACTTACTGGCCGTGTGACCCTGGGCAAGTCACTTAACCCTAATTGTCCTATCTTCCCCCCTCCAAAAAGCAAAAAAAAAAAAATTTTTTTTTAAAGTTCTGCTCCAAAGAAGAGCTATTAGAAGACAGTTCCCCATACTCCTCTACAGGAAGGAGTGGAATGGTCCCAGGTGTGGAATATCGCATATAATGTCAAATTTTTTTTTTCAATGTACTGATGTGTTTTGATGAATCTTTTCTCCTCTTCCTCTTCTTTTTTTTAAAAAAGTCTTTGATATAAGGGATGATTGGCTGGGAGAGAAGGGGGAAAAATTTGGGGAAATCTCAGTAACATAAGAACAAAAGATATTCATAAAATATATTAATAAATAAAGCTAAATCATGTCACACAGCAACCTGTTTTGATACCATATATTGCAATATTCTATAGACAATATCAAAATTTCAGTTATTTTTTCAATGTGAATATTGAATACAGATACATATAAAGATACATAGAGATATATACTTAAATACATGGCACATAATGAGACAAATAGAAATGGTTAACTGCCTACCATATCCAAGTAGAAAGAGCATTGATTTTAGAGTCAGAGGGCCTAGATTCAAATCCCAGTCCTCTAATCAGATGTGTCTCAGACATCTTAAACTCAATGTCTAAAACTGAACTCATTATCTTTCCTCCAAAATTCTCCTCTCTTCCAATTTCCCTACTACTATCCTCTTCTCAGGCACCTAGGCTCACAACCTATTGTCATTCCCAACTTCTCACTCTATTTCACACCACATACCTGATCAGTTATTAAGTCCTGAAAATCCTACTTTCTCATAAATTCACTCATATATGCCCCTTCTTTGTCCTCTGACATTGCCACCACCCTGGCACAAACCATCATCACTTCATACCTAGACTATTCCAATAGCCTGCCAGATGGTCTTCTACCTCAAGTCTCTCCCTACTCCCAATCTAGCCTTCTCTCAGCTGTCAAACTGATCTTCCTAAAGCACACTTCTGACCATGTCACCCCAATAATTCAATAAATTCTCTATTACCTTGAAGATCAAAAATAAAATTTTCTACCTTTTAAAGCCCATCTTAACCTGGTTCTTTCCTACTTTTCCAGTCTTCTTATTCCTTATTCCCCTCCATGAACTCTATTATCCAAAGACACTACCTTAGTAGTTATTTTTAAGAATTATACTCACATCTTCTTTTGTTGCATTTTCAGGTACCCCTCCTAGTCGAATAAGCCTGCTTGGCTTCTCCTCAGTTGGGCCAGTCCTATAATCCTGGTCCTTGAATAGAATGAAAATGATTTCAATTACAAAAAATATGGCTCAAAGACACAAAATAAGAATCATGGAGTGTCATAACAGATATTCAGAGGATAAAAGACAAAAAGCCTCATCACACAAAATGGGTTGTTCCATATCAGAACATGAAAAGCAACCATGATAGTCCCAGAGAAATTGAATTTCACGTTACTAAATTACATAAATATTAGAACAAGTGTCTAATAAACTCATTCCCTGAGGAAGTCCAGTTAAGATGGGAATTTTCTGAATAAATGCCTTAAATAACCATTCCTACAACAAAAAGAGTATTTTTGGTTTAATTGTTTTCTTTGGAAAACAAAACAAACATAGAGACATTAATAACAATCATACTAGATTTCTAACATAAAATTTAGAAGGCTACCATATTATCAAATCTAAACCATACAGACTAGCTTACAACTATAGTTGAAAAAATGAATTTACAGTTTGTGGAACTCGAATGCACTTTCTCTAGAGATTTATATTACATAAATGTTTCTAAAGGGTTCAAAATATGTTATGAAAGAGTATACATAGCTAGGTATCCTGAGGCCATTCTTTCAGAACACTAGCCCCCTCTTTTCTGCAGAATTAACAATAACAAAGGAAAAAACAAGGTACTTTACTCCTAACTGTATTCCATTCACATACCTGAAGGTCTTGCCGAGAATCTTTGACAATTTTCCCCTCTGGAAAAGATTTGTTATGACTATAGTCAAACATCTGGTTCCCTGGAACCCGGTGATCCACATCACGGTACTCCATGTTTCTATAATCAGTATCTTGGCGGCCAAGGAAATCCAGACCCTCTTCTTCTTTAAAGGCAAGACCAGAATCTGGTCTTTGTTGTTCACCTCCAGAAAGTGGTTGTTTGTTGGTAAAAACTTGAGGCGTTTTATCTTGGTCCTGAAGAGGGCGCTGGTTGTTCCGAAAGTCTAAAGAAGATTCATTTTCAAGGCCCAAACCATGAGTGTCTCCTTCTCTAGCTCTTGTCTCTGAATGCTGAAACTCCCCCTTCTGGATGCCAAAAGGAGGTCTTTCTGTTCCTGCATGGTCATGGGCAGACTCTTCTCTCTTGTTCACATTTATGCCAGATCGTTCTCTATCTTGTGTAGAGGGCTGAATGAAATCCAAAATATTTGGATCCATGGGGGGCATCTCCCTATCTGTAAATTCCATATGGGGAGCCATTTCTCTGCCCCTAAAATCCTGATCAGTCCTAGATCGATGTCTACCTCTGAAATCTGAAGATGGTGTATCCCTGTCCCTAAAGTCTAGATCAGCAGTCCCTGAGCCCCTACCCCTAAAGTCCATTTGTGATCCTTCCTTTCCCCTGAAGTCTATATCTGGCATATCCCTATTTCTAAAATCTGAATGGGACTGATCCCTGCCCCTGAAATCCAAATCAGATATATCTCTGCCCCGAAAATCTGAGTGGGACCCATCCCGGCCTCTAAAATCTAAATCATATGTACCCCGGCCCCTAAAATCAGGAGGAGGCCCATCTCTACCCCTGAAGTCAACAGCATGTGCTTCCCTATCTCGATAGTTCATATGGGATGCCTCTCTACCTCGATAATCCATAGAAGTACCATCCCCACCTCTATAGTCCATAGGTGGCCCTTCCCTATCTCGAAAATCTCCTGGGTGTATCTCTCTACCTCTGAAATCCAACTGTGGAGAATCTCTGTTCTGGAAATCAGAAGGGAAATCCCCCCCCATGAAATCACGTCCGGGCCCCTCCCCAACTCGATAGTCAGCATGTGGTCCATCTCTAGCTCCATAGCTGAAAGAATGATCCTCTACATTTGCAAAGGGAGGATTGGGAGGCCCCGTATGCCCCTGGAAATCAAAGGGAAGTGAATCTCTGCCAGGAAAGTTGCCAGAGTGTCTTTCTTGAGCATGACTCTTAAGGGGAGGAGGATAATCCCTGTTCCACCCGGGAGCAAACCTTTCTTCTTGGCTCCCACTGTAGAAACAAAGACAGTGTTATTCATATTGTCCAGAGTTTGCAATCTACACACCAGCATATTCTTCTCTAATCACAGCACATTCTTCCGTAAACCAAAAAAAAAAAAAAAATATTTTTTTTTGCAGAGTTCTGTAACAATGTCCTAGATTTGCAGAAAACAGCAATGTTTTGATATTTTAAGACGAAGTGGTGGAGTAAACTTTTATGCTCCCATTTCAGGATACGAGGGAAGTCAACACAACGTTTTCAACATGACTGCTGCAGAAAAAGCTTTCACCCAGGCCTGCAACAGGGAAAATCCGCAATACCAGATAAGCTAGCAATGGTAACATGCTATATAATTTTCCATTTCCTACAGCCAGGGAAGCTAGAATTCCAAGGCCAACATGATGACTCATATATATTAAAAGGTTTTTATTTAAGGTAGGTTCTGTCAGTGGTCTACTTCTCATAGCTATATGTCAATTCAAAGTGTGCCTGAACAATCCTTGCCTGAGTTTATTTACTGCCTGAATTATCAATAGGTATTACAGAATAGCTAATACCACCATAATGCATTCATGGTACTCCAAGTTAAATTCTTTTATATCAAATTCTACACTTGTAATGAAATTTGTTAAAAATGAATATGAGGCTAAAAATCATTTCCAGTTAACAGGACTTGAGATGAAACTCTGCTGAACTCAGCTTTTCAAACCTACCCTACTCCTTTTTCCCCTACCCTATAATCTGAACGTAGAGTTAGTTAGGTTTTGGCAAATGCAAAAATGAGGAAAGTCAAAAGGCAGTTGCTATATGGCAAAACACAAGCCTTGAGTTCTCAAGTATGACTTGGCTCTCCTCACCCCACTTACAATGCAAACAGCCATTAAGTTCTTTAAGTCATCTGGTACAAGAGAAAACACTTATTAAAAACTTTTCAAAGCAACAACGTTTCTAAACCATTCATTAGGACAGAAATAATTGAGTCATAAAGAATTCTCCACTGTGATGGTACTGCTGTGGGACTTTCACTTGCTTTAACCTGAAAATCAAAACAGTAGCCCCAAATGCAACAATTGTTGAGGAAAGTGCATTGGCTACTCGCAGCTTTTACTAATATTACACTGAAGTTACATCACATCTTTATGGTTTACTATAATAACAGCCACTTTAAACTTTAGGGGATTGGAACTGGAATTTTATGGGTACTGAAGGCAGATCAGGACCTGCTCTGCAACTTACTGTCTTACAGAGTAGCCTAGAGGACTAAAAAGTTAAGTGACTTGCCCTGGGTCAGAGAGCCTATAAGTGTCACAGGCAGGACCTGGAGCCAGGTCTTCCTAACAATTCTGAGGCCAGTTTTCTATCCATTACCTCATACTTAATCTCACTTGAAAAGAGTTGTCATTCTTGAGTGATATATTAATTATACTGTAGCAAATGAAAACAGATGGCTCATTTCTTGAAATGTACTAGGTGTTCTTTCTGACAAAATTAATCCAATAATAGGAATTCAACATAGACTAAATATTATATCTTCATTCTAGTTCAGCTCCAGCATTTACTAGCAGTGTGACTATGGGCAAGTCATTTAAACCTATATGAGCCTCAGTTTCCTCATCTGTTAAATAAAAATTTAAGTCAGTTAACATGAGGTAAAGGAATAAAAAACTAGACTACATTTACAAATATAGGGAATAAGCTGAATGATGCAGCATAAACATACTCAACAACTCTTGAGTAGTAACTAATCCACAATGACCTTAATTAAGCAATTTATTTGGAAATAATCCAACTTGCAAAACAATGTTCTATAAGTAATGTCAAAATATAAGATTCCTATTACAAAGTTAAAGCAACCTGTCCTTTGGATCTAAAACCAGCTTAAGTGAAAGAAAATGGGGGAAAAAACCTTATACCACCTTCATCTTAAAGGTCACTGGAAAGAAGGTGAAGCTTCCTGTGAGATCCATATACCTCAATCCAGTACCTAACATTTACTGAGCTCATCTCATTAAGTACTGGGCAGAAGATAAGGGTTATATGATTTCTGTTCTGAGTTCAGGAATTGGAACTGTAAACTTTTAAAGGCACATCAATTCAGCCTACTCAGACACCAAGGGACCTTTAATAAATATTTCTGATATGAATGCAATTAAGTCATTTGAAGGTCAAGGAGGAGCTTTTCCACCATATTTTATTAGATGAATAACATGCATTACTGCTTCTAAAAAAGATCACAGATACTTTAATTATCTTGAACTCTACTGAATCAATACGTAGTAATACTGTCTCCAATAATATATTTAACAGTTATGTCTGTAAACAATTCACTTAAATCTACGTAAGTCTCAGTTTTCTTATTAAATGGTAACAATAATTACACTAGTCACCTTAGAGTGTTGTTTGTGAGTTATTGTCTTGTTTCCCATTATTTAGTGATCCCTAAAACTGGGATATAATAGGAATACAGTAAGAAAATGTCATCAATAAGTTTTTCCCTCAGATTTTTTAATTTGCAAAGTAAAAGGGCATAAAAGTACTTTTTTCAAAGGACTTTAAGAGAGCATGTAAAAAAATCATTTGATGTAATATAGATATTTTCTTCCTGAAAAAGCACATGGTAAATAAGAGTCCCAAAAATACATATAACATATCAGGAGGAAAAAAAATCATAGATTTTTTTAAAAAGCTACATAATCATTTTAGAAGCAACTAGAAACTTAAAAGTATATTTCCAGCTAACTACAATAGTTTGAGAGTAGAAAATGATACTTGTGTTCCTCTCCAAAGAAAACATCTAACTAAATTTGTGAGAAGTCAAAATTTGGGACTATACTGGTATGGTGAGAAACCTGGCATTATAAGAATGGACATAAACATCTAAATAATTCTCTCATTAATCCAACAACTGATGACAGCATAACACAAGATGTAGAACAGTTAAGTTTAACGGTAAACTAGTTAATGAGAGATCAAATGCACAGTAAGCATGTTACTATATATTTTTTATATGGCAACCAAAAATATACACATTGAGACTAGATTCTTGATTTTAAAATTTAAATTACATACCGGAAAGGGCCTGTCCTGTTAGCAGGTCGAGGGTCCCCCCACATTTCTTCCTGTGTTGGGAGGGCCCCAATAAATGGATTTTTTAAACCAAATGCTGGTAATAGTACCTAAACACACACACACACACACACACACAAAATAAATAAAGCAGGATAATTAGTATACTGAAACCTGAAATCCCAGTTTCACTTATTTAAGGCCACTTTAAAAAGAGTCATTGTATGAGTATTACATATTATTTACATGAAAACAACCTCATTTTTAGAAGTCCATTCAATGATTCAAGTACACTAATTCCTAAATTTAATAAGAATTTATTTTGAACTTTTCTTAATATCAAAATACTTATTAAGCATTTACACACCAAGCAGAATTCCAAAGTAAGCAGTCTTAGGAAAGTACTTCAAAAATCTTTTAAGTGCTATACAAATGTCAACTATCATTATTCCCATTTTTAAGGTGATCAAACATCCAAGGGAAATAACTAGACTGGGGCAATTTATTTTTTTTTGTAGTACCCGAACCAGTTAGGGATTTTAACTCTTTTCTATACCAATTTCACTTATCAATTGAACGATACAGTTAGATAAATACCATATCTATAATTTCTCACCAATAGATTGAAGGTAAAGACAAAGAGAGCTACCCTCCCTTCCTTCACCTGAAGGGAAAGGGTACTAAAGGAATAGGGAGACAGGAGAGAAATAACCCCATCTCTTTATTATTTATAAGTCAGCACAGGACTAGAGAAAGGAATTTCTTCTCACCTAAAAGTAAGCAAATAATAAGCAAGTAGACAAACTTTGAAGTACTAGGAAAGTTAAAAGAACTTGGCCATTGACGAGTGCTGTCAGTATACAGGAGACCCTAGGGTTATCACTGAAAAACCAAGTAAATTCTTAGGGTTTCCTACTTCCTCACTCTCTCCTTTGCCATCTTTATATGAAAGTGTTCAGTGTACTATTGATCAGGTCTCTTGCACTACATCTAGTTTTTTCAACAAAGGAAAGCATGCTTATTTCTGAGCTTCAACTACGGAAAGAAGCAAAGCATATCTTAGTGCCCAAGGGCAGCAAACACTAGCAGAGGACCTAACAGGAGTTTCTCATTCTGACATGTGTTTTAGAAAAGGTTCAAAACTTGTGTCAAAACTGTCCTTGTCAAACCTCTTATTGGCATAACCAGCCCATCATTTTTTCAAGCCCAAGTCCAAGACAGACCTTTGTTCAAAGAAGCCTGGAACCATTAAAAGGACCATGAAATTTCCCAGAGACAAACCAGCCTGTTCTTCATCATACATGTGAACAAAAGCTATTCCTCATCCTCTTGGTTTGTGAATGGAATTCTTTTGAGTGATTATTCCTCTTATTAGGAGACTTCAAAATGATCTTGGCCTTTGTTGCAATCAAGATACTACCTCTGCCAACAGGAATACCTGCAGAACCTCACCATCTACATGGAATCCCCCTTCCATTTGAACTCTGCTAGAATACTGTGAATATACATGTCTTTGTTTTATGTCTTGCTTGATATTAATAATAAGAGTTGTCAAAGTTATATCCATTACATCTTTTAAGGACCCCTGCATGATTCTGGCCCATATATGGGAGATATTTTATTGGAGAAGAGCTTTTTTTAAGATAGCATTTTGCCCTACCAAATTGAAAAATATTTCATAAAGATAAGAAGTAAAATGGGATCTTGTATTTTCTATACCTTTCTTTCAATATTTTGTCAATAAAAGGAATTACTTTTCTCCCTATACAGGAAGTTGCAAATGAAGGGTCGTCATAAATGTTACCATGAGCCCCATCAACTGAAGGCTTCCTATGCCTACTTTTCCCAATGGCATCCCATCCCCCTCCAATGAAATTCCAATGGGATACTTCAATCTTCCCCTCTCTCAATTGTAGCATCTGATTAATCAACAAGGTACACTGGAAGACTCCTGCAGCAATGGGTAGGCTAGGCTCTGAAGTTCTGATGACCACCATTTTTATGGGAATAGGGTAGTGTCTATTTTTTCCTGGGGTTGAGGGAATTCTAAACTGGACTTAGACTATACCTTCCCACATAAACAATGGCGAAAACAGTGAAGAGTTCCCAGAAAAGAGATTGTTCTGTGAAGTTTGAATTCAGTCAAAAGGACACACTTGAGGACCTAGGTCATATGTGGCCTCAGGGACACCGGTTCCCCACCCCTGTCCTAGAATACTATTAGGACAGAAATATGGTTCAGCTATATCAGAGGTCAAATAAATTTTTAGGCACTGGTTAAGGAACTTAATCACCAAGATAAGGTTTTTTTTAATGAGAAAATGTATTCCAAATTCCAAACTGACCCATATGTGAATTTTTAGAATATGGCCAATTGTTGAGTTAGGGAGCTCATATTTCTCCTGTGATAGGGACTAAGACATAGAATATTTTAAAACCATAGAATAGATTTAGAACTAGAAGGGACCTTAGATGCCATCAAGTCTAACTCTCATTTCACGCATGAGAAAACTGAGGCTGAAAGGTTAAGTGACTTGCCCAGGATCATACAGCTAGTATCTGAGCTAGAGATCTGAACTCAGATGCTCCTGATTCCAAGTTCAGTACTTGCGCAATTCCTACACACAAAAACAAATCAGACTGAGTAAAGCATAAAATGCTTGAAGGTAAGGTACTCTAATAATATTTAAAATATCACAAATGAAAAAGATAGTTTTCTTCAGAAAGAAAATATAGGTTTATGGGTTAATTTCAAGTGATCAAATAGAAAACTTCTGAAGAAACAACTGACCATGACAATTAAAATTGAACCAAATGTTGTTTAAAGACTATACTCCCTTTATAAAGGTATTCTTCTATATCACTATGCATTTCATTAGTTTTCTATGAATGCGAGTCAAATATTCCTCTATTATTCTTCACTGATTGTATGTTTTTTTAAAGCATAAATATACTTTAATTTTTAACATGTATCTTCATAAACAATCCTTCATCTTTAAAATCTGAAATAAATTTTTAGCAGAAACCTTAATTACAAAAGAAAACTGAAATATGTTTATAGGTAACCAAAATGCTATTTTTATCTAGCTCATCTTCTAAAAAGTCTAATAAACAGCTATTACCAGAGAGCTGGGATGATTTCACAAATATATGAATGATAGGGAAGGGGAAAGTTCTTTTGTTCAGATTAAAGACTGCTTGGAAAACTCTTCCCTCAGGACCTCTTAGTTACCTGTTTGTACCACACAAAGTTACACAAAACCCTAGCATCTTACAATCAATGTGGTATCCTTGAGAACAAGCATGGCAGAGAAGATATGGCACTGTAGTCTGGAAAACTTGAGTTCAAATCCCACCACAGAAACTTACTCCTTGTGTGACCCTGGACAAGTCACTTCACCTTTTCTTTATCTATGAAATGAAAGGTTTGGCATTGGCCTCTAAGATCCCATGCAGCTCCAAGCCTTTGATCTTCTAAACAATAATACTAGCTGTCTGACCCAGGCTGGTCATTTAACCTCTCTCCAGCTTAGTTTCTTCCTCTGTAAAATGGCATCACTAAACCTCTAAAACACAAATCGTAAGGTTACTGTAAGAATGAAATGACACTTTGAACAACTTACAGAACACCCTAACTGGGAGGTGCACCCAAGGTTCTGCCACAGGCTCTCCTCCTTTTTACTCTCCCATTGGTTTAAATGTCATCTCTATAAAAATTACTCCCAGATCTACATATCTAGTCCTAGATGACCAATTGATTGTCCATTAGATGTCTCAAGCTGGATGTCCATAGATATTAACATGTCCAAAACTAACCTCATCTTTCCTCCTTTCTTCCAACTTCCCTATTTTTGCTGAAGACATCACAATCCTTCTAGTGTGCCAGGTTTCTTTATCAGGAAGTCACTGTCCCTCACTCCACAAATAAATCAGCTGCCAAATCTTGACAGTTCTACCTCTACAAGACCTCTCACATCTGACCCCTTCTCTCCACTCACAAAGCTACCATTTAAGTTTAAGCACTTACCACCTCTTGCCTAACAACAGCCTTATAATTTGGTCTCCCTGCTTCAAACCTCTTACTCCAGTACACTCTACACATTGTTGCAAAAGTAACTCACCTTGAATGAAGAACTATATCACTCTCCTATTCAAACTCCAATGGCTACCTATTGCTACTAGGTTCAAATACGATTTTCATTTAGTTTTTAAAGTTCTTTAGAACCTGGCTCCAATCTATATGTCCAGCTTCATTAGACATTAATCTCCTTCACACTCTGGTCTTCACTCTGTTCTTTATATATAACACTCCCACCTCCCATCTCCAAGCCTTTGCTGTTTGTACAACAGGCCTAGAAGGCAATCCTTTCTCACCTAGCTCACAGAATTCCTCTCTTCCTTCAAGATGCAGCTCAAACACCCTACACATAACCTTCCTTGGTCCCTCCCAACTGCTAGTACCCATCTTTCCAAGCTAGCTTGCATTTAATTACCAGATATAATGCACTTATTCTTTGTGATTTGTGTGTGCAGATATATCTAGATATGTTCATGTATATATGTCTATCTACATACATTCACACATACATATGCATTCTTATATTGTTGTTTGTCCTTCATTTTTAAAGAGGACCAATGATATCAAGGGATAATATCTTGACTTTATGTGAACTGGATTAAAGTGAGGCAGAACTGGGCAGTTGTCAGCCTCACTCTCACTTCCAGAGTCATCAAAGTCCAGTGGCAGTACAAAAGTCAAGATGACTGGTGATATATACACTCTTATATATGTACCTGTTGTCTCTCACAATAGAATGTAAACTCCTTTTAAACTCCTTTATTTCATTCTTTGCATTTGTATTCTCAGACTCTGGCACATTGCCTGGAATACAGTAGGTACTTAACAAATGCTTGATTAATATTAAACCATTTAAGACAAATATTTATTGCATATCAACTTGTGTTTCTTGATACTGAAAGACAAGGACAGGAACTGAAATGTAAACTGAAGCATAAAATCAACACACAACTTATACTTCCATGGCAAACACTATAAAATATCCAAAATATTCAAAAAATGAACTTATCTATAGTCTCTATATTTTCACAGGTTTTCAAACAAATGCTACCCTCCATCCACAAATTAAGAAACTAAGAGCTGAAAAAACCTAATAAACTTGCTAAACCTTTCTGGGACAGTTTTCTTATCTACAATATAAGGCAACTGGACTAAAACGGTCTCAAGACCCTTCCAGTTCCAAACTCTATGATTCTAAGCTTCCTCAGCAAAAGTAGGGGGAGTTTCAGAACTAAGGCCCACTGACAGCAAGGCCTAACTCTCTTCCATTCCACTTGTCTCCTTAGCAAAAGTCACCCCATCCTTCCCATCCCTCTTGTCTCTTTGACACATTCTTCTTTAACCTCTAAATCTTCCATCTGCAACAACTGCAATACACTATCCTAAGACCCTACAGATAGGAGAAAAAGACTGTGAGAAGCTAACAATCAGAACCCTTCATCAATTATTAAGGATTTTCATTCTGTGTTAGACATCCAGCTGAGGCTGAATCCATGTGACAACAACCTTATACCCAATGTCACAAACACCTAATATCATCAGTCCTCTACTTGGACCACTAAGCTACAATACCCAACCTTCAGCTCTGATCACCATATTTTGGCGGTTATAGACTCAAATATTCCAAATTAGCATTACTTCACAACAGGAAGTAAGAAAATAATAAATTCAAGCACACCCAAGTTCAAAATTGAACTTTGGAAAAGTCTCCTGTTCTCATTATATGGGCCCTAGAACTCTAGAACTGACAAGTTCTCTAAGATACTCAACATAATCCACAAAGAATACAAAAGGTTGGTACTTTTAGTTTAGAACAGAAGCCACTGCCTCTCTCTGAGTATCAGTTTTCCCATCTGTAAAATGGGAGGTTTGGACTAGATGATCACTAAAGTTCCTTCCAGTCTAACTTATGGGCTTATCTTTGACCTCTCTTTTTCTTGGAGAGCACTTACAGAACAAGGAATTAAAATACAAAATTAACTGAAGAAATGCTGATACCTCTAACTAGAAATAGTATAAAATTCCATTAAAACTCTTCCCAAAGTGGTAAAGAGTTATTTAAAAAAAAAAAAAAAGGAACTGCCAAAATCATCAATAAGGTCCCGTAGAGCTCTAACATTCGGTAAGAGAAAAAAAAACAAAATAAACGAACCTTTAGCCAAAATAAGGCAGGGCCACCAACCAAAGACCTATCTCCCCTTACTAATTCACAGAAAAGAAACCCTGGAGTGTTCGGGCTGGGTGGCAGGCAGTTTACCAGCCAGTGAGCAATGCTAACCGAAGGAAATTATCGCAGGAACGCTAAATTCTTTCCTGCATCCCAAGAAAGCTAAGGACAGAGAGACCTGTCTAAGCCGGGACCCTTAATCCCCGGAGGTCTGGGGGGGCTTCAATAACCAGGAGGATTCTCCATCCATAATCTTTAAGTGAGTTTGAAATTCCCCACCAAGCACCCGAAAAACCCACCACCAAACCCTGCGGGTCCTTCTAACGGGCCCGCGACCCAGGCAGGGGCAGTCGGTTGTCAGGGACCCTCGACCCGCCCGCCCTGGATTCGCTTGGGCCAGAGTTCGTGGAGATGCCACTCCCCGCCGGCTCGGACTCAGCGGCCCGCGCCCGGGGCCGAGCTAGGCCGGTAACCTCGCCTCCTCGCGCGCCTAGATCCCCCGAGGCCCACGGCGGTGGCCACGACTACGACGACGGCTCCGCCGCCACCACCCCCACCAGGCCAGCGACAGCCCCCCAGAGAGGGGCAGGCCAGGCCGCTGCAGGCGGCCTTGTCCAACTCCTGTTTCCGAGTGAGCTGAGGCTGCCAGTTCATGCGGGCCTTTTCAGGCCCGCCGACGCGGCCGTCGAGTAGGGGTCGGAGGCCTGGACGTCTCCCCCCCAACGCGACGTCGAAGGCCGGGAACCGAGGCAGGCCAACACCGGACATTCCATCACCAGCCCCAGCTCCGCTCTCCAGGAACCCTTACCTGAGACAGCGACAGCTACACCGTCGCCGCCTCCTCAGTCGCCGCCTTCACCGACCCAACGCTAAAGAGACCGGAACTTCCTCTCAACCCCCTCCGCGGCCGCTCCGCCAGGCCTCCACAAAGGCGCCCCCTCCGACGCCAAAGCCCACTGGGAACTGTAGTCGAGCTCGGAGCTCCGCGGACTACGACTCCCAGCGTGCACCGCGCCAGGAAGTGGCCCTCGGTCGGGCGGGAGGAGGGGGTGGAGCGAAGGAGGTGAAGGAAAGCACCGAGGATACGTGAAACGCTGGAGACATCCAATGACAAGGATGCTGCGACTACGGCTTCCAAGATAGCGCTCGCGCGGAGGTCTGGGAGTAGTAGTTTGGGAGACCTGAGGCCCTATCTCAATTTAAAAAGCTTTTTCCCCCTGCCCAGAGTGAACCCGAAAACGCTGTCTAGCTAAAGATACCCTCACGCATCAAAATAGGACCTGCTAGGATTAAACATTGGTTCCTCTTTTGCTGGCCTCAGTTTATCTCCTGGGGCTTTTATACGTTTAATACAAAGGCTTCTCTTCTGATAGAAGTTCAGCTCAATTCGGCTCAAAACAATAAACGTGTATTAAGCACCTCCTGGAGACACGGGGCCAGGGAGCAAAGGACTGACAAGCATTCACACGATGCACATGACGCTAAAAGCTGAAGAAACAAAGCAAACTGGAAAGCACGTCCTGCCCTCGAGGAGTTCATATTCTTTTTTTTTTTT
>CM053590.1:69476407-69601485 GCA_028646515.1 Pseudochirops corinnae
GTGGGGAAGGGAGGGGAGAAAATCTGAAACTCAAGGGATTGTGGAATTGAATCTTGTAAACTAAAAGTAAATAAAATAAATTAAAATGTTGAAAAAAATAGAAAGGAGATGGGCAGCTCTTTCATACAATCAATTTTTAACAAGCTGGTTAGTAACAAGTAGATTTAGTACTGGGTAGCATTTCCTCTACCTTGTCAAATAAAACTTTCATATTAATCTCTCCCTCTCTTGAACAATAAACAATGAATAATCTAGAAAGTGCAAACCACTCTAGTGTCTTTGCCAAGAAAACTACAGGGGGGAGGGGTCACAAAGAGTTGGACATGGCTGAAAAACCACTAAAAAACAGCTCTTGAACAAAGCTCATTGTACTATGAGTATTTTATTTTATCGATGATTAGCTCTAGATTATCTGCTCTAATGGAGGAAAATAGAGGGATGGAATAGATAAATGTACATGGAGGGGAGGGGAAAGCCACATATGTAAGCTGAGAGGGTACTTAGAACACAGAATAGCAAAGCTAGAGGGCCTTTGGAACCCAAATTATCAGAGTTTAAGAGGGCCCTTAGAACATAGCACATAGAATATCAGAGCTGGAAGGGACTTGAGAATGTAGAATGTCATGGCTAGAATTTGCCTTATAACATAAAATGTCAAGAGCTTGAAGGAACTTTGGAATATAGAAGGTCAGAATTGCGAGACTCTTAAGAGATCAGGTCCTCTCACCTCATTTTTTCAATGGGCAGACTGAGATCCTGAGAAGGGATGGCTTACACAGTGAGTGGGTGGAAGGGCTTAGACTGGAGCCCAGGTCTCCTGACTGTAAGTCTAGGCCTCATTGACCCACACAACAGAGTATCATCTCTACAGCTCCAATTAAACTATCTCTCAGCACAGTCCTCTGATGGCTCTTTCTCTTGTTGGTTTGTGGGAACAGGTTAAAGCAGGGATATGGCTGCTGATGTACATAAGAAGAAAAGCTGGGAAACCACCAATGGTACCTTGGTCCCCTCCGATGGACAGAGCTCAGAGCGGTCAGAGAGCCCAACTCCAGGACTGGCCCAGGGAACAGAACCAGGTAAGGTAGATGCGATGGTGGCCTGTAGGCAGATAGCTAGCTGCCAACAGTGAGAGCCCAAGAGATGATTCTCTGAGAGATGCTAATTCAAACCAGTTCCTCCTGTGACTTTTCAGCTCTAAGCAGGGGATAGAGTTTTGAAATAATCATAGCTTTTTATAATATTAGCTAATGTTTATATTGCACATTAAAAAAAGTTTTCTTTCCTTTGGTATTTATAACTATCCAGTGAGGGAGGTAATGTGAGCATAATTATTTTCACCTTATAGAGGTAGAAACAGAGGTTCAGAGATGTGAATCATTTGGCCAGAGTCCCCCAGAGACCCAAGCTGGCATCCAAACTCAGGTCTACTGCCGCCAAGGTCCTTGGCCCTTTGCATTGAATTGTGATGTTTCTCATTCTGAGGGGAATGGAAAAACTCAGGGGCAGACCTTATCACCTTCTTTCTCCCAGCTCTTCCTTTGCTATCCTCACAGTACAGAAGCAACCTCAAGGTCACCAGGTAACCTCTAGATTTGCCTAGAGGGAGCAGGGCACACAGGCATTCTGTGTTAGATTTTGGACCTGAAGAAAGCCAGAGTTCCAGAGGGCCGCAGCTGAGAACCGCAGGGGCATGCAAATGGTTAATGCCAGCAGCAGGATGGCTTCTTTTCCTGTGGGGGAAGATTTCCTGTAGACCTTAGGGAACCCAGGCATGCCCCACCTCCTCCAATGAGATAACAGACTGATCAGGCATGCAGACGGGGACTTCCCCAGATAGGACTTGGGGGGGAGGGGCGTCATGACAATGGGATGAAATAGATCATTCTCTTTTTGTCTTCTTCATCTCCTTTGAGAGAGCAAAAAGAATAAGACACTGTGGTTTGGGGCAGGTGCCTTGAGTTCATAAAGGGACAGAGAATAGCCATTTCTTTCTTGGCATAAGGAAAATCACTTGAATTTTTTACAGATTCACTGTACAAGTACAGAATAGGGGAGGCAGAGATAAACAATGTTTCACATGAAAAAGATCTGGTGATTTTAGTGGACTGCAAGCTCAATATAAATCAACAGCCGACAAGGTAGCCAAAAAAGCTAATAGAGCCTTTAGCAGCATTAACAATAATAATAATAATAGTACTAATAACAATAAAGCTAGCATTTAGATAGAACTTACTATGTGCCACATACATTTTACAAATATTTCATTTGATTCTCGCAACAATCCTGGGAAGTAAGTGATATTTATTATTCCCATTTTACAGGTGAGGATACTAAGATAAACAGAGGTTCGGTGACTTGCCCAGGGTCATTCAGTTAGCAAGTATCTACGGTTGGACCCAGTGTTCTATTCACAGTACCACCTTGCTGCCTCAACATAGCACCTTAACATAGAGGCAGGGAAAGTTTTAGGGTGTCCTTACCCTCTGCCTTAGTTAGAGCACATCAGTTCTAGATATTTAGTTCAGTCTTAGGAAGGGGATTCCAGGATAATGAGGGAACTGAAAACAAAATCATGCATGAATTGGCTGAAGAACCCTTTGCCTAGAGAAAAGGAGGTGATGCAGGGAAGGCTTCTCTAGCTGTCTTGGAGGGTCTGAAAGGCTGTCATCTGCCAGCTGCTTTTGCGTTCTGCCTGAGAGGCAACGGGTAGAAGTTGCAGACAGACCAATTCTACTTGGCCTCTGGAAAACTTCCTCACCATGATAGAAATCTCAATGAGGAATTCACCATGTTGGGAGACAGTGAGCACCTCACCCCGTCAGGTTTTCAAGTAAAAGCTGAATGGCCACTTTTGGAGGCTATCGTAGGAGGGATTCTTACTCAGTTTATCACTAAACCAGATGCCCTCTGAGGTCCCTTCTAGATCTGAGATTCTGCGACCAAGCGAAGTCCTTTTCCATCCTGCCTTGTATCTCAGTCTCACCACATGTGCAGTGGGGGCAGCAGTATATTTTTAGGATGAGAAGGTGAGCCCTGGACCCCACTAAGGGGTCAGCTGCTAGAGAGAACATAGATAAGGTAAATTCAGGCCCAAGTCCTGTGTCTTAAGGTTGTCTGTCTCCCAGCTGTCTCCCTTGCCATCCCTTGAGGCCTGTCAGAGATCATCCTGAATTCCATTTGGCCCTTCAGGATGAGGAGAAGCGAATGGATAGAGAATAAACAGTGAATATTGAGAAGAAATGCATGAAATACTGTTCAGTTATCCATACTGATAAAGACTAGTTTATGACTAATGACAAAGTGTGGGTAATCAGAGCTATACCCAAGGAATGATAAGCTTAGAGCTAGAGGGTCCCTCAGAGCTCATTTGGTTCAACCCTCTCATTTTACAGTTGAGGAAACTGAGGCCTGTCCAAGGGCACACAGCTAGTAAATAGCAGAGTTGGAACTCAGACCTAGGTCTTGGGGCTCCTTCCACTATATCATGGTGCCTCTGAAAAAGTAATTTTTGGATGGCTTGGGAAAGCACCATAGATAGGACTGGGTGTTGGTTTGGTTGTGGCTTTGTTTGGCAGGGGAAGCACAAAATATCTCCTTTCCTGTTCATTTTTGGCCATCGTCGCCTGAGATTCCCTAAGCATAGGCTGATTAATGAGGGGGATGAAAAGCTGCACAAAAGCAACTTTCTGATGAGGGCACCAGTCCTGTGATTGTGGTTAAGCCACGATATAGATAATGAAGAGTTGGCTGAATGAGGATGCCCCCTTCCTAAGAGTTTGGCATTTGGTTGGCAGGGGCCGGCCAGGAAGGTGCCATGTTTGTCCACGCCCGTTCGTATGAGGACCTGACAGAGTCTGAGGATGGGGAAGCCACAGGGGGCAATCCTGAGGAAGGAACCAGTGCCCAGCCTCGGGCCACAGCGACAGACATGCGGCAGATCAGCAAGGACTTTAGTGAGCTGAGCACACAGCTGACAGGTGTGGCCCGGGACTTGGAAGAGGAGATGCGCCCAGAGCCTGAGGACTGTCTTGAGTCTTCTGGACCTGGGGAACTGAAGGCCTCAGAGCCCCCAAGGGAGGGAGAGGCTGGGGAGGGGGATGAGGAGGACGCAGCTGAGACATGGAGGCTGCACCAGAAGCACATCTTTGTGCTGAGCGAGGCGGGGAAGCCTGTTTACTCCCGTTATGGCTCTGAGGAGGCACTGTCCAGCACTATGGGGGTTATGGTGGCTTTGGTGTCCTTCCTGGAGGCTGACAAGAATGCCATTCGCTCCATACATGCAGGTAAGACCTGGCTAGGGAAGGGGACGAGACACTGCATATCTCAGGGAGAGCCCTGCAGAGGAGGGAGGAGCAGAGGTGGCCTCTCCCCAGTCCCTTGGGAGGCCTCGGGCCAGCCCCCAGGAGGCTATGACAGGAAGCTTTTCTCCCTGATTCCTTTCTGGACACATTCAGATTAACCCTGTGTGCACAAGTCTGAACTAAGGACAAGTCAGGAAAGGGGGCTGCTTTTGTGGACCCCATATCATGAGGCACATGTAACCCTTGCCTCCAGGAATCCCTCAGGCTAATAGGTAGGCACAACCCACCATCCACAGGTTTCCCTAGTCTGTCAGGGAAAAAATGATTAAATGGTCCCTGCCTTTAGGGAGTCCCCGGTCTGAGTGGGAGACACAGGGCCTCTCCTTAGGAAACCCCTAATCTGAGGTGAGACATAGTCCCATTCTCAGTCAGTACCTGGTCTTAGGGGGAGACAACCTCTGCCCTCAGGGTGCCTCTAATTTTGGGAGGAGACATGGATCCTGCCCTCAGGGAGCTCCCAGTCCAAGGGGACACCAGGTGACATGCACACAAATGCTTTCAGACCCATAAATAAATTGAACAAGTAATAAGGAGACACAGAGTTGAGGAGTGAGGTGAGGGGGTAGGGGTGGGAGAGTGGGCATTAATCAGGGAATGCTTTCTTAGAAAAGATGAAGGACCATGGATTGCAAAGACCAACGGGAAGGGTGTTAAAGGTAAGGAGAAAGTCTGGGCAGTCACCAAAGCAGACACTAGTGACCCTGTGGCATGTGGTAGGAAGAAGATAAGCTTCACTGAGGCTAGAGGCCAGCCCCGGGCAGGCCAGGGATCTCTGAGAGCCTTGAAGGTTAGATTGAGAAGCCTTTTATCCGTACAACCAACATTCACTAAATGTCACCTGAATGCTGAGTTCTGTGCTCAGAGCCAGGGTAGACACAAAATGAAAGCAGACACTGTCTTTGCCCTTACAGAGTTCATAGTCCAGGTGAAAGGTAGCCTATGGTAAGCATATGAGAGGGCCGGAAGAATTCTCTGTGAGGTCTAAATCAAGGCTGACCAGGGATGACTAACTGGAAGAGGTGGTTTTTGAGTTGGGCTTTAACAAGTGGGCAGAAATTCAACAGGCAAAGATGAGAAGGGGGATTTTTTCATGTGGGGGCTCCAATGGGTCCTTGAGCAGAGGAAGGCCCCCCCTGTCCTCTGGCTGATTTTCTCCTCTTTGTCCATCTGCCAGATGGCTATAAGGTGGTCTTTGTCCGCCGAAGCCCCCTGGTGCTGGTGGCTGTGGCCCGCACACGCCAGTCAGAGCAGGAGATTGCCCAGGAACTGTTATACATCTATTACCAGATCCTCAGTCTGCTCACCTGGACCCAGCTGAATCATATCTTCCAGCAAAAGCAGAATTATGACCTGCGCCGCCTGCTCTCAGGTTCGGAGCGCATAACTGACAACCTGCTGCAGCTCATGGCCCGGGACCCCAGCTTCCTGATGGGGGCTGCCCGCTGCTTGCCCCTGGCAGCCGGTGTGCGGGATGCTGTGAGCACCAGTCTGCAGCAGGCTCGGGCCAAGAGCCTGGTCTTTTCCATCTTGCTGTCCCAGAACCAGCTGGTGTCTCTGGTGCGGAAGAAGGACCAGTTCCTTCACCCTATCGACCTCCACCTTCTCTTTAACCTCATCAGCAGCTCATCCTCCTTTCGAGAAGGAGAGGCCTGGACGCCCATCTGCCTCCCCAAATTCAACTCTGGGGGCTTCTTTCACGTGCACATCTCCTACCTGGAACCAGACACAGACCTGTGCCTGCTCCTGGTCTCCACTGACAGAGAGGACTTCTTCACAGTCTCAGACTGCCGCCGCCGTTTCCAGGAGCGGTTGAAAAAGCGTGGGGTACATCACATGCTAAGGGAGGCACTACGTACCCCCTTCTACAGTGTGGCCCAAGTGGGCATCCCAGACCTTCGTCACTTCATCTACAAGTCCAAGAGCTCAGGGCTCTTCACCAGGTGAGAGGGCCCCCTCCCCATCAAACACGTCAGACCACCAAAGGCGTGGTATGGAAGGACTTGGCCACAGACCAGAGCTTCCGCCTTGGGATTACCAACAGGCCGGGGCCTTCACTGAGGTCTGAGATTGAGGGAAAGGGGGCAAGGGCAGGATGAAGCGAGCCAGAGGCTGAAGCTGAGTCACAGGGCAGGACCGCCCAGGGTTAGTGGACTGTGTGTCCCCTAGGAGCATAATGACAACTCCCATTTCTGTGTAACTTTAAGATTTACAAAACACTTTTTTAAAAACAGCCCTGAGAAGCACGTTGTTTAAGCCAGTATTGTCCCCTTTTGTAGAATGAAGGAAAAGATACTTGTTAACCTTATTAATGTATAAAGCACTGGAAATATAAACAAAATTGAGACATAGGGGAGAGAATACTCATGGGAGGGTTTAACCGTAGAGAAGATATCAAGGCCCCGGGGTCCCTAGAGTACAACTGCAGGCCAGACAGTAATGTATAGGCCTACATAGTGCAATGGACCAGACCAGGGGTGGGGAACCTGTGGTCTTCTAGGCCCTCGGCTGTGATCCTTTGACTGAACCAAACTTCACAGAACAAATCACCTTAATAAAAGGATTTATCCTGTAAAACTTGGACTCAGTTAAAAGGTGGTACCCAAGGACCTAAAAGGGCACATGTGGCCTTGAGGCCGCAGGTTCCCCACCCCTGGCCCAGACCATTTAAGTGATACATTCAATGTCACAAAACTAAAAAGTATCAGAACCAGGATTTAAACCATGGTCTCCAGACTCCAAAGAGGGTGGGATTTCCGCTATCCTGTACTGCTTTTCTATACTTTTGGCATGTCCCACTATGGAAGGAACCGTTCCTGGCATTCAAGGCCCTGACGGAGTCCAGACACCTGGGTTTGAATTCTGTCTCCAACGCTTAGTAACTATGTGACTCAGTGTATTTTTTTTCCTCTCTGAACTGCCTTGTCTGCAAAACGGAAACAGTAGCCCTTGTACTGTTCACCTTACAGGTGGAAGGTAATAGCTTTCCACACCTTTCGAGTGTCCCAGAAATGGCCAGTGTAGCCCACCATGGAGGGATGTTCCAGGATCCCCACATCCCCTCGTTCCCCACCCCAGCCCCAACACATACACGTATGTGAATATACTTAAACACGCTCACTTTTCTGTCAGAGCTACACGTTGTGTGCTAACAAAGCTTGAGTCTGAGGAGCAGCCTTCTATCTGGGGAGGCCCAGGAATACCCACTGCCCCAGTGCCCTTAAGCTAAGAGGAATAAGGAAAGGGCCAGACAGCAGGAGCAAGATCTTCAGTGAGGAGGGGAGTGGGTAGGGAAATGAGGAAGGGGGATTGGGGAGTGCTCATCACCAAGGCAGCTCTGACAGAAGGGTTTATTATTACCGTGATCATGAATAGCATTTATATGGTGTTTTAAGGTTTTCAGAGCCCTTTATACAATCTCATTCAATCCCCACAACAATCCTGGGAGATGAGTGCTATTACTATGCCCTACAATGTGGAAATTGAGACCAAGAGAGGCTAAGTGACTTTAACCTCTGAATTAAGTGTTCGAGTAATTCCCTCTAACTCCCTTTGTAAATCTGTCCTGCCTGCACAGCCAGACAAGGACTTGGTAAGTGTTTGTGAAAATGAGGAGGACCCTAAGACAACCAGAAGAGGCCTCAGAAACTGTCTATTGCCAACCCCTCCTTCTGCCATGAGGAAACTGAGGCCCAGACCGGCCTTTAGGCAGCAAGGAACAGCATGTCCTTTGAACACCTAGTCTGACAGCAGAGTTACAGCCTCATCTTCAGGTAGGTCTCTTCTGCCACAGGAGTCTTGCTCAACGGAGGAAATGTTGATAAATTAATTTGTGCACCTTAAAGTGCTGTCTAGAAGTGAGAGATGTAGTGCTGCTGGTAATCTCTTCTCTTGGGGAGCTTACGTTTGGATGGAGGCTAGAGGACACACACACACACACACACACACACACACACACACACACACACACACACACACACACATACACACACACAGCAACTTCCATATCTTCAGAACACAACGGTTAAAAAGACTTCCTACAACCCTGTGAAGAAGACAATACAAGGATGATTATTCCCACTTTAGAGATGAGGAAACTAAGCTTCAGAGAGGGGGGAGATTTGACCAGGGTCCTACAGTGAGTAAATATCAGGGGGGAGAATTTGAATTCAGGTCTTTTGATTTCAAATAATGATTTCCATATATCTTTCTTATACACACACTCAAATACACAAACACTTTGCCTTGTGTAGCCTTTGGCAAGTCACTCAAACCCTCTGTGCCTCAGTTTCCACATCTGTAAAATGAGGGGGTTGAATTGGACCCATCTGGTCCTATCCAGCTCTGAATCCATGATTCTATGAATCATATGTTTCCCCTCTGTCTGCTTCCTCCTTAGCCCAGAGATCGAGGACCCATATGCAAGTGAGGAGGAACAGGAGCGATTGTTGGGCCTTTATCAGTACCTACACAGCCGTGCCCACAATGCCTCCCACCCCCTCAAAACCATCTACTACACAGGACCCAATGAGAACCTTCTGGCTTTGGTAAGGGGCAGAGGGTAGGAGGTCCCTTCTCTCCCACTGCCTGGAATCTATTTGGCATGCATCACCAGTCCCGAGGGATGGGGGTGCCAGGGTTAAAGCTCTATACCCAGACTGTGTGTAGGGAGGAGACTGGGGCCTAACCTTCTGGAGACTGGTCAAGGATTGGGGCCGAGGGAGAATGCCGATGGTTGCCCTTGGGGGCATTGGGTTTATAGGACCTGGCTTCCTCCTGAGTCTATTTACCTTCCCCAGTGACTCAGGAACAGCTCTCTCCATTATAGTGGATTCCCTTCCCTCTGAGGTTTCCAGAGATGTGACCAGTCCTTTCCTCTCTTAGGTGACAGGAGCCTTTGAGCTGTATATGTGCTACAGTCCCTTGGGTACCAAGGCGTCCGCCATTAGTGCTGTGCACAAGTTGATGCGATGGATCCGAAAGGAGGAGGACCGACTTTTCATTCTCACTCCTCTGACATACTGATGGGACCCCCACATCCCATGGAGGGGCCAGCCTGATGGGGAGTGCAGAGGGAGGCCGGGAGGGCTGAGGATCTTCTGGGCTTGTGGGGGGACAACACCTGGATTTTGTGTTTGCATTAAAGAGTGGATTCTGAAGCCATCACTGTCTACTCCCAGTGCCCACAGAGCTCCCACAGGATCTTGCCACAGGTCTTAAAAATGCTCCCTGCACCAGCTCCCCATCATGGAGCCCACCTTAACTTCCCTGCACTGTACACTTCTGTGTTCCATACCCACTGTGTACACGTGTACCCACACACATCTGCTCACATTAGCCCTGTACCCCTCCTGCAAGCACACCCACACACTAATTCTGAACTGCATTGCGTCCTCATACACAGGCACATACCTGCTGAGAGCCTTGGGTCTACACTGCAGCCCTTGCCTCCCCCCACCAATGGCATATGCCCATACTACCTGCAAGAAATAGCTATTGTGTTATTAAGCACCTCCTATGTACAAGGGAGACAGTAATATTTATGTATACACACACCCATTACAGTCTATACCATTGTCTGCAAACTAACCAGCTGGCCAAGTCCTACCCTAGCCCGCTTTTGTAAGGGCATTGAGCTAAGACTGATTCTTATGTTTTTATGAAATATTTATATTACTTTAAAATAAAGTTTTGTTGTATTCCAAATGTAAAAAGCATCCTTAGCTCGCAGGTAAACCCTGGTCTGCACTGTACATCTATGATAGCTTTCTTTTCTCTAGCACCTTGAGCCTTACAAAATGCTTTCCCAACAACAGCCCTACGAGGCCAATGATGCATAGGCCCGTTTTATAACTAAGGTACCTGAAGATCAGACACATGAACAGCATTAGGTCACCCCGCTAATAAATATGACAGCCTATGCCAAAACCCAGGACTTTTTTCCCAATCTTCCTTCCTTCCCACTCCCAAAACACCATATGAATAACTTTAGACTGCACAAAGACTTTTGGGATGCCTTATGTGTGCGTGTGTATGTAATATGTGTGTGTATAAAATATTAATATAATAATATATGTTTAATGTTTATAAATATATACATATATAGAGTTGTATATACACATTTATGTATGTATACTGAACGTCCTAAATGCATTTTTAACTATGCATACATACACATGTATATGTATACACACACATATATTGAATGTCTATAAACAGTGCATTTTTCAGCATCTGAAAACACCTACTCACGTGTACAAACTGCAACATAAACAGTTTTTCCATCAGTTTCCCTTGGGAATTCATTCCTTTCTCCATGGAGAAGGAAGCTCTGTATTCCTTCACTGTTCCTGAGCCTGGGATAGACATGGACCTAGCTTACCATCCTTGACCCTGAAGGACTGGGAGCCTTTTAGATGATTTGTTATTAAAGGCTCAGAACAAATCTTTGTATTTTTAAATATTTACATTTTTAAAGCATCATCACGCAGGACTAACACCTCCCACCTTGTGCTTCCATATATGTGAGCCACACGTTCAGATCATGAGCATGGCCACACTAACCTTTGCTCTTGGCTTGGCTGGCTCACTGAGCCATCATTCTCCCTTAGTTTCCAGAGAACTAGGCCTGGCTGGACCCCTCCCTCCAAATAAGACTGAGCTGATACAAGAGGGGAAGGGAAGGAATAAGCATTTATCTAATGCCTACTATATGCTAAGCACTTCATAAATATCTCATCTGAGCCTCACAACATAACATATCTCATCTGAGCCTCACAACCCTTGTAAAGGTAGATGCTGCTCTTATCCCCATTTTACAGTCCAGGAAATGGAAGCAGACTGAGGTTAAGTGACTCTCCTAGGGCCACACAACTAATAAATGTCTGAGGATAGATTTGAACTCAGGTCTTCCTGACTCCAAGCCTTACTAGTGAGTGGTCTCTCCACTGTGCCCCTGGTGGTCTCTCCAGGCCTAGCAGGGCTGTCACTTTCTTAGTCCTAGATGAACACTGCGCTTCTCAAAAGGCAACCTAAGATTGCATTAGTTTTTTTCATTGCTATTTCAGATGAATGGCTATCAGTCGAGCAGCAAGCCTTTATAAAGTGCTCAGGATCATAAGATCATAGTTTTAAATCTAGAGAAGACCTCAGAGCCCCCTAGTGCCATTTTGACATATGAACAAGTGCAGACCTACCACTATGTGTCTCCCTATGAGAGATGCGAGGATCCACAGTCTCTGCCCACAAGGAACTTATATTCCATTTGAGGAAACAACATGTTAGCCATGCCTGCCTCATCTTGGACTGTGAAGCTGATTTTTTTTTTTTGAAGGGGAGAAGGCAGGGCAACTGGGGTTAAGTGACTTGCCCAAGGTCACACAGCTAGTAAGTGTTAAGTGTTTGAAGTTGATTTGAACCCAGGTCCTCCTGACTCCAGGGCTGGTGCTCTATTCACTGCGCCACCTAGTCTCCCTGTGAAACTGACTTTTTGAACCCAAATACTATGTCTTTACAGCCTCAGCTGTAATGATATTCATTCATTCATCTCCCATCCTTCCTCAGCTGACTTCCCCTCCAGCTTATAGATGCATGTCAGACTACGGCCAGGTTTCCTCTTCTCTACTGCAAACTCTTGGACAGAGTGGTCGTTCCCCACCAAGGTTCCCTTCATTTGTACCCCAGCAACTAGTTTCTCCCTATTAGTGAGAATAAGACAGGGAATAGAATTCCTTTGCTGGTTTCTCCATTTTTGAAGGATGGGATTATCACCAAGATAAATCAAGAAGTTATTAGCCACTCTGCTTTTCTGAGAGAGAGAGGGAGGGTATTGTAGAAGGGGGGACAAAAAGAGAAAGAAAGAGGAAGGTGGGGAGAGAGGAGAGAAAAAGTGAGAAGGAAAGAGACAGAGGAAGACAGAAAAGAGGAGAGGGAGGAAGAGAAAAGTAGAGAGAGAGGGAGAAGAAAGAAGAGAGAATGAGAAGGAAAGAGAAGAGAGAGGGAGGAAGAAAAAAAAGCTTCAGCAGAGGTCTGGATAATTAACATCCCCTCTTACTAGTACATGAAACCTCTGTGCCAGGCTTGTGATCTAATCTTTCCCCAAACTCCTTCTCTGTTTTCTTTCTTTACAGGGGATCTATAGTATTCTCTGATACAAAATCATCTCTGTTTGTTAATCCTTTGGCCTTTGACCTCGGATCCTCTTGTTAATGGACTTGTTCCACTTGACCCCAGACAGCAAAACTAGAAACAATGGGTAAAAGTTACATGGAATCAGACTTTCATGGAATAAAATGAAGAATTTAGTAACAATTAAAACTGTCCAACGTGGAATGGGCTACCTTGGGAGAGAAGTCACCTGTAAGTCAGAGGTTACAAAATCAAAGAATCTCAGAACTGTAAAGGACTTACAAATTAGTCCATCCCAGCCCTATCTGAAGCATTTAACATCCTCAACCAATACTCATCAAATCTCTGTTTAAAGCCTGCCAGTAAGGGGCCTTATGAAGGCCTTCATTCCTCTGTAATCCATCTCTGATCATAAGGAGACTTTTCCCTTTCTAGAAATGTTGTAGAATGGCTTCCTGTTCTGGATGGGAAGTTGGATGGGCCAGGTCACCTGGGAAGCCCTCTCTGAGACTGTTAAGTGCTTATCTTCCTGCTCCTGCTTATAGATCTCCTATGATGGAGACTCACTACCTGCTCCCACTCCTAAGGCAACTCGTCCTACTTTGGGACAGTCCTAGCTGTTTATTACATGGAGAAGAAATCTGCCTCTCTAGGACCTCCTTTCATCACTCCTAGTTCTATCCTCTTTGGTAGCAGGGATAGAGTCTTATTTGATGATCCATAGAAGTGTCCTTAAAATACTTGAAGACAGTTTTTGTATATTTTTAAGTCTTCTCAAGATTAAATGTCTTCACTTCCTTCAAATGGTCACTATCTCATGTGATCTTGAGGTCCTTCCACATCCTGATTGTCCTCTGGATAAGTTCTAATGTGTCAATATCCTTCCTAAAATGTGGTGTCTAGAACTGAATGCAGGGCCATAGATATGGTCCAATCAGTGGGACTATCATACCTCCTTCATTTTGGACACTATACCTCTCTCATAAGGAAACCTAAGAGCATATTAACTGTCTTCTGGTTACTATGCCACCCTGTCGTGCTTGTGGTTCATTAAAACCCCCTGCTCTTTTTCATGAACCAGCTTAGCTTCCTTTTGCCATATACCTTAGCCTGGCCAGATGATTTCCCTGATTTGGTCAAACAAAGAAAGAAGAATTGGTCACACCCCTGTAGCCTAATGAGGTGGGAAATTGACCTAAAACAGTGGTTCTCAACCTTTTTGGTCTTAGCACTCCTTGTTCTTGTTGTTCAGCCATGTCCAACTCTTTGTGACCCCATTTGTGGTTTCCTTGTCAAAGATATCCAACTTGTTTGTCATTTCCTTCTCCAACCCTTTTTTTGTGGGGGAAAGACAAGGCAATTGGGGTCAAGTGACTTGCCCAAGGTTACACAGCTAGTAAGTGTGTCAAGTGTCTGAGGTTGGATTTGAACTCAGGTCTTCCTGACTCCAGGGTCAGTGCTCTATTCACTGAGCCACCTAGCCATCCCTTTCAACTTATTTTATAGATGAGGAACTGAGGCAAGAAGGATTAAGTGACTTGCCCAGGGTCACACAGCTAATACACATCTGAGGCCAGACTTGAACTCAGGAAGATGAGCCTCCCTGATTCTAAACCCACTGCTCTATCCATTGTGCCACCTAACTGTCCCTTAGGGTCTCTTTACACTCTTAAAATTTATTGAGGACTCCCTAAAGTGCTTTTGTTTATGGCGGTTATAGCTTTCAAAGCAGCTAGGTGAACAGAGTGCAAGGACCAGAGTCAAAAAGACCTGACTTTAAATCTGAGGTCAGATATTACTAGCTGGGCAACCCTGGGAAAGTCACTTAACTCTGCTTGCCTCAGTTTCCTCATCTGTAAAATGAGCTGGAGACAGAAATGGCAAATCATTCCAGTATCTTTGCCAAGAAGATCCTAAATAGGGTCATGATGAGTAGGACTTGACTGAAAACTACCAAACAACAAAATATCTCTCAATAATTAGACATTAAAACGTCTTAGTTGTATTATAAGAATAGTTTTGACTTGGCAAACTCTTCAAAGTGACCATACTTTGAGAACCTATTGGTCTAAGAATCTGCTATAGGGGTAAGGGCCTTCTGGACACAAGCTGGTGACCAGATCTCATGATGTGATTAGAGACCCAACCCTAGAAATTTACTTTCCACCAACTTTACCATGCCGCCTCAGGTTACACCATTAGTGAATCATCCCTTTGTGTTGATGAGTGGGGATAGGGCATTTTAATAAGAATTTTAATGCAAGGGTGGCCCGGATTAGGCATATGGAACAAAAAAGGGGGTGGGGGGAGAGGAAGAAAAAGGAAATGTTGAGACACCGATTTTCCTTTCTGCAATGGCCAAGAATGAACACAAGAGGGAAGCAGAGGCCAGACTGCTCCACAGGGTCTCTGGATGGGTGGGAAGCAAGGAGTCGCACACAACATTCATTCATCAGAATTGGGAAGGACCCTCAGAGGCCACCTAGTCCAACCTGTACCTGAACAAGGATTCCCTCTAGACCCTACCTGACTGGTTTTCTTCACAGCAATAACCTCTGTCCTGGTTACTGAGCCTTCATCCTGGGCTGGACTTGCCCTTATTTCTCCATCCGTCAAATGGGAGTGGCTTCTCTGGCCTCTTTCTTCTCTCCAAACTGATATTCCTCAAACATAAATCTGTCATACTCCTGCTCAAGAAACTTCAGTGGCTCCCTATTTCCTCTAAGACAAAATCCAAAGCCTCCCTTAATCACAACCAGCCATTTCATTTGCTTGCCTTTACACAGGCTGGAATATATCACTCCTTATTCTCCTCACCTCTTAAAATCCATAGCTTCTTTCAAAACTCAGCTTAATTGCCATATTCCACACTGGGCCTTTCCTGAATCCCCCCAGTTGCTTTCTGCATCCCCTCCACAAATTACTACCCATTTGGTTTTTTAGATATTTGGTTTTGATTTATATTTATGTATGTGTTCTTTCTTCCCAAATGGATATAAGGTCCTTGTATTGTAGTGCCTAGCACTTATTAGGTGCTTAAAAATGTTGAATGAATGAATCCAGCCTTTCTTTGAAGGCCTCAAGTGATGGGAACCCACAGCTTCTGGGGGGGAGAAGCAAACTTAGCTAACTCTAGGTGTTTGGAAGTTTTCCCTTGTACTAGGCCCAAATCTGCCTCTTCAGCTTTTATCCACTGATCCAATCACTGAAGCCTGGTGCCAAGCAGAACAAGACTAATCCCTCTTCTACGAGACAGCCCTTCCAATGTTTAGAATCATAGATTCGGAGCAGAAGGGAATACTAAAGATCATCCACACCAACTCACTCATTTTACAGATGGGGAAACTAAGGGCTTGAAAGGTTAAGTGATCTTTCTTAGGTCCCATAGGGTGAGAGTGACAGAGCCAGGATTTGAACTGAGATCCTCAGATTCTATATTCTGTGATTTTTCTACTTTACCAGGAAACCCTGGCTTGAAGGCAGCTAATCTATTCCCTCTGAACTCTAGGCAAAAAAATTCCCTCATTGTTTCAACGCATGGCCTATGACATGGACTCATGGCCCTTTGCCATCCTGTTGCCCTCCTCTGGCTGCCTACCTGGTGCTTCCTAAAATTTGGTGCACAAAGCTGAATGCAAAAATCCAACTGTGGCTTGGCTAGTTTGGAGTAATGATAGTTAATGTTTATATAACATTCATTATATGCCAGGCACTTTATTTTATTTTTTTCCTTTTTTGGAGAGGCAATTAGGGTTAAGTGACTTGCCCAAGGTCCCATGGCTAGTGTTAGGTGTCTGAGGCTGGATTTGAACTCAAGTCCTCCTGACTCCAGGGCCAGTGCTCTATTCACTGTACCACCTAGCCGCTTTAAAATTTATTTATACTTTAAATTTTATTATTTATTAGGCATATGGAACAAATTAAAATTATTATTTCATTTGATCCTTATAACAACCCTGGGAAGAAGATGTGTTTATTATCCTCATATTACAGATGAAGAAACTGAGGCCAATAGAAGTTAAAGTGACTTTCCTAGGGTCATACAGGGTCAGAGGTTGGATTTGAACTCAGGTCTTCTTGATTCCAGGCTCAGCACTTCACCCACTATACCACTGTACCTCCTAGCTGCCTACAGCAACCATCCCCTCCCAAGATCAAATTCACTTTTAAAAAATCAGTTCAATAATTTTTAAAGTGTCTACTTACGTGCAAAGCATTGTGCTGGGCTCAAGATAATAACAAACAAACGAACAAAACCCAATCTTCCATCAAGGAGCTCACTTTCTTTTTTCCTCATTTCAATTTATTGTTTATTTTCAACATTCTTTTCTTTTTAAATTTTGAGTTCCAAATTCTCTCCTTCTGTCCCACACCATCCCACACCCACTGAGAAGGTAAACAATGTGATATCAATTATACAAGTGAAATTATGCAAAACATATGTCCCTATTAGCCATATTTTTTCAAAAAAAAAACCAAAAAAATAAAGCAAGAAAATTATACTTCAATTTGTACTCAGAGTTCCCCAGTTCTCTTTCTAGAGGAAGACGGTATTTTTTCATCAGGAGTTCTTTGGAATTGTCTTGGATCATGGTATTGATCACAGTAGCCAAGTCTTTCACATCAATACAACATTGCTGTTACTGTGCACAATGATCTGCTGGTGCTTCTCACTTCACTTTGCATCAGTTCATATAGGTGCTGTCACGTCTGAAACCACTCCCCTCATAACTTCCCACAGCTAAATAGTATTCCATCACAATCACATGCCATAACTTCTTCAGCCATTCCCCAATTGATGAACATCCCTCCAATTTCCAGTTCTTTGCCACCACAAAAATAGCTGCCATAAATATTTTTATACGTGTGGGTATTTTTCCTTTTTCTTTGATCCCTTTGGGAGACAGATCTAATAATGGTGTTGCTGGATCAAAGGGTATGCACAGTTTTACAGCCTTTTGGTTATATTTTCAAGGTTTTCTCCAGAATGGTTGGACCAGTTCACTATTCCACCAGAAGTCCATTAGTGTACCTATTTTTCCCTCATCCCCTCCAACATTTGTGATTTCTGATAAGTGGTACTTCTGAACTGTTTTATATGAATTTCTCTGATCAATAGTGATTTAGAGCATTTTTTCATAATGCTCTAAATAGCTTTTATTTCTTCTGTTCATATTTGATCATTTATCAATTGGGGAATAACTCTTATTTTTATAAATTTTACTCAGTTCTATACTAAGTATATATTTTATAAATGAGGTCTTTATCAGAGAAACTTGTAAAAATTTTGATATTACTTCATTGTCGATGGTACCTTTTAGCAAAATGCAGTTTCCCTGATTATCTCTTCTAATTAGTTCAATTTTTGCTTTTGTTTTATCTGAGATCAAGATCACTACCTCTGCCTTTTTTATTTTAGGTGAAGCATAATAGATTTGCTCCAGCCCTTTATTTTAACTATGTATATGTCTTTCTGTTTTAAGCATGTTTAAGTATATTTTAAGTATAAAAAACATATTAGAATCTGGTTTCTAATCCATTCTGCTGTCTACTTCCATTTTATGAGTGAGCTCATCCCATTTACATCCACAGGGATGATTATCAACTATGTATTTTCCTCCATCCCATTTTCTTCTGTTTCTTCTTCTCTCTCTTTTTATCCTGTCTCTCCTCAGAAGTCTATTTTGTTTCTAATTACTGCCACCCTTAATCTGCCCTCCATTTTATCACCACCCTAACCCCTTATCCCTTTCACCTTTTATTTCCCTATTGGTTAACAACAGAATGTCTGCCTGTCTGTCTGTCTGTCTATCTATCTATCTATCTATCTATCTTATTCTTCCTTCTTTGAACCAATTCTAATGATAGTGAGGGTCAAGCATTGCCTGCCAACCCCACTTTCCCCTCCATTGCATGCCTCTTATATGTAAGAAAATTTTCCCTCTTCTATCTCTCCCTTCCCCCTTCTCCCAGTGTACCCCCTCATCTCTTCATTTTTTTTAGAAATCATTCCAACATAATTGACTCATACTCATGCCCTCTGTTTATATAAACTCCTTTTAACAGCTCTTATAATGATAAAGTTCTTAGGAGTTACATGTATCATCTTTCCGTATAGGAATGTAAACAGTTTAACTTTATTGAGTTCCTTATGATTACTCTTTCACATTTACCTTTTTATGCTTCCCTTGAATCTTCTGTTTGAATGTCAAAATTTCTATTCAGCTCTGGTCTTTTCATCAGGAATGTTTGAAAGTCTTCCATTTCACTAAATATCTATTTTCCCACCTAAAGGACTATACTAAAGATGAAACTTTTGCTGGGTAGGTGATTCTTAATTGTAATCCTAGCTTCTTTGTCTTCTGGAATATCATGTTCCAAGTCCTCTCCTTTTGCAAGTCACTAAATCTTGTGTGATACCAACTGGGGCTCCACAATATTTGAATAGTTTTCTTTCTGGATGTTTGAAGTATTTTCTCTTTGACTTGGGAGCTCCGGAATTTGGCCATAATATTTCTAGGAGTTTTCATTTTGAGATCTCTTTCAGGAGGTGACTGGTGGATTCTTTCATTTTCTATTTTACCTTCTGCCTCTAAGATAATAGCAGGACAGTTTTCCTTGATAATTTCTTGAAATATATCTAGGCTCTTTCTTTGATCATGACTTTCAGATAGTCCAAGAATTATTTTTATTTTTGGAGGGGAGCTGGGGTTAAGTGACTTGCCCAAGGTCACACAGCTAGTAAGTGGTAAGTGTCTGAAGCAGGATTTTAACCCAGGTCCTCCTGACTTCAGGGCCAGTGCTCTATTCATTGAGCCACCTAGCTGCCCCTAGTCCAATAATTCTTAAATTATCTCTCTTTAATTTATGTTCCAGGTCAGTTGTTTTTCCAATGGGATATTTCACATTTACTTCTATTTTTCCATTCTTTTGATTTTGTTTTATTTCTTCATGTCTCGTGGAGTCATTAGTAATTTTTTTCTTTTTTTATTTAAATTGATTTGTTTATTTATTTTTAGTTTACAAGATTCAGTTCCATAATCCCTTGATTCCACATTTTCTCCCCTCCCTTCCCCCTCCCCCCCATGGCAGCTTGCAATTAAGTATAGGATCTTCAAATACTTTCACATTGGACATTAGTCTGGTTGTATAGAAGGATTGTAACTGATGGAATAAACAATGGGAAAGAGGAAACAAAACTAAACATGGAAAAGAGAGCATGTAGTTTCCTTCAGTCTCCATTTAAACTCTGTTCTTTCTGGATCTTTCTCTAATGTAAACATCTCCTTCCATCCTGAGACTTTTAGAGTTGTCTTGTAACCTTGCATTGCTGATGAGTCCAATTTATCAAAGTTGGTTGTCACACACATGTTGTGTCTGTCATTGTGTACAAATTTCTTCTGGTTCTGCTCTTCTCATTTAGCATCAGTTCATATAAACTTCAGGTAAATATGAAATCCATCTGCTCCTCATTTCTTATAGCACAATAGTATTCCATTACATTCATGTACCACAACTTGTTTAGCCATTCTCCAATTGATGGGCATCCCTTTAATTTTCAGGGGTTTTTTTTCGCTACCACAAAGAGAGCTGCAATAAATATTTTTGTACATATAGGTCTTTCTCCCACTTCTATGATCTCTTTGGGATACAACCCTAGAAGTGGTATTACTGGGTCAAAGGGTATACAATCATTTATAGCCCTTTGGGCATAGTTCCAGATTGTTCTCCAGAATGGTTGAATCAGTCATTAGTAGTTTTTAAGGAATGATTTTTCTTCAGTGAGATTTTGTACCTCCTTTTCCATTTGGCCAATTTGCTTTTTGTTTAAAAAGGAGTTCTTTTTAGTAAATTTTTGTGTCTTATCATTTGGCCAAATTCTATTTTTATGGTGTTATTTTCTTCAGTATTTTTTGTGCCTTTTTTTTTTTTAACCAAACTATTAATTCTCTTTTCATAATTTTCTTGTCATGTCTTTTCCCAATTTTTTCTCTACTACTCTTATTTCTTTCTTTAACTATTCCAAGAATTCTTGCTGACCTTGGGTCCAATTAGCACTTATCTTTGAGGGAATTTTTTGCTTTCACATTGTTGTCTTCTTCCAAGTTTGTGTCTTGGTTTTCTCTGCTACAGTAGTAGCTTTTTTATGCTTTTTTTTTGTTGTTTGTCCATTTTTTCAAGGCTATTTCTTGACTGAACTTTATGTTAGAGTTGGGATCTGCTCATCTTGGTGTGTGTAGGAACTGTCCCAAGCTTCTGGCTTTTTTTGTGCTGCTGTTTTCAGAACTAGTTCTAGGTGGGGGAGGGGGGGAGAGTCTATAAGTTTTTGGTGCTTCCAAAGTGGTGTGATCCTGAGAGGTGTGGTCACTGCTCTTCTGGTCTTCGATCTGGTCTTTACCCAGGAAGGACCCCTGGTCCCTTAGCAGACATAAGCACTAGCATTCCTCTGCACTCCGGAACTGCAACCCAGAACTGTGTACAGGTAATAGAGTTGCCAATCAGTGCCAACTGTGCCCAGTGCCACCAAAGGGTCCCCTGTAATCTCTTTCTGATCACTTGACCACTTCTGACCACTCTGGGCTGAGTGCTCCCTAAGCTCCTGCTGTTGCTGCTGCTGCAGCCTCAGGTGTCTAGGCTTTGGACAGGCATCACACTGGTGTCATAGACTTCTCCTGCCATCTTTCTAAGTTTTGTTAGACCAAAAAAAAAATCTCACCCTGACCTTTTGTTGTCTCTTCCCCTCCAAAATTTGATTTGAGTTGTTATTTTTAAAGTTGTTTGGAAGGAGATGCTGAGAGAGTTCGGCTGGATGGCTGACCCTAATCCGAGCTCACTTTCTACTGAGTACAGATGTAAACAGTTAAATAAATACACAATAATTTGAGTAGGTGTCACTCTTCCTTGATCCCATCCACTTGGGGTCTGAGGATGATAATAGCACCAACCTCACAGGATTGTTGTTATGTGGGTCAAATGAGATGATGTATGTAATGTTCTGGCACAGAAATGGCACGGAAATGCCAGCTAGCAGGTACTGTTATTAGTTAGCCCTCCTAGCCTTTTGTCATCTGCAAATCTAACGAGCTGGATGTGAACAGGCTAGCCATCAATAGCTTTATCCAAGATCTTGTAGGTGATGGCTCTGGGCCAGGCTAGCTTTTAAGCTCCCTAGGGACGGTCCTTGCTCAGATCCCTGGGCACTCTTAGGGCAGACAGATAGGGTTCCTTCCCACCTGCAGAACGTGAAACTGAGGCACTGGCACTGGCCAGGGACATGGCCCGTGGACTTGAGATTGCACAGTAGGGAACCCCTGTTTTGAGAGTGGAGACTCTGGCCCTGCCTTTAGAGAGTCCTTTAAGGGGTAGAAGCTGTGATGAGATGAGAGACATAGTCCTATTCTCTGGGATCTCCTGTCCTAAGGAAGGGATATACAATCCCAATAGTAAATAATGTAAACTCCTACATACTTACTATCCAAAAGTCTCGGTACAGTTTTAAGCTATTAAAGCAGCTTTTTAACAATAGCTTGAAACTGCACCAAGACTTTTGGGACTCTATATAAATACATACAAAGTACTTACTTGGGCAGCTGGGAGAGTTTAAATGCCTCAGTGTTGAGGAAATGGAATGTGTGATTCTGGGGAACAAGGCCATGAGGAAGGCAGTATTCTGTGGTATTTAGGAGGGAGGGAGTAATTTAAGGAGGAAGACTGATTTCCTCACCCCACTCCCATCCCACACTGCCTGAGCTATGTTCTGTCCCTGCAAGCTGAAACCATTTTCCTCAGAGATTCCCCACCCCCAATTCTATTCATCAAGACATGTCACCTATTCTATAGAAGGAACAATAATGCCAGAATAATGAAAATGGCTGGACACCCAAGTCCTAACCCTGTGAGCACACACACACACACACACCCCATCTTGTAAGGCATGTTTTGGGGGAACCCTACCCTGTGGACTCTTTAGAGAAGGTGAGGAGAACAACAGGGCTGATCCTCTGGAGGCTGCTGGGGGACAGGCTGTTGCAGGGATGAATGTGCATGGGGAAAATCAGCAACTCCAAAGAGAACATACATAGGAGCATTAGGAGGCCCTGATTCCCGAGCTCTGGGGAAGGGGACCCAGCTGAGCTATCTTTTAGCCTCTGGCCCTCTTTAAACAAGGAGGCTGTCAAGAGGTCCTCTGGTTCGAAATTGAAGTGGTGCTGAGTGGGGGTGGGCGGGGAGCAGGGAGAGCTGACAGATTTGTTAGAATTGCAATAGACTTCAGTGAGATTATCTATGCCAATCTGAACACCATGCCCCTACCATTTACAGATAAGGGAAAAGGAATCTCAGAGAGGGACGGGAACTTTTCCAATGTCACACAGCTAATCTTGGGTAGATTCCAGGAACAGGACTCTTTCTACTATGCAACATGACTCCTTCCGGAAGATATTAGCAATTCTGACTTCTCTCCTCCCCCACTCACCCCCAAACCAAACAGAACAGGATACTGGCTTTCCTTCAGTCTTCTCCCTAGGAATTCTCCCTAGAAAATGTCATTCTCAGAAGGAGGGAAATTAGTAGGAATCATAGAATATCTAGAAGGGAGGTATCAGATCCAGAGTCCTTAACCTGGGTATCATGAACTTTTTTAGTTTGTTTTTGGTGAGGCAATTGGGGTTAAGTGACTTGTCCAGGATCACACAGCTAGCAAGTGCCAAGTGTCTGAGGCTGGTGAGGGCCAGTGCTCCATCCACTACACCACCTAGCTGTTCCAGGAATTTGTTTGTTTTTTTTAAATTGATATCTCTGTTTCCAAGGTAGTTCCTTTTGTAATCCTATGCATTTTGTTGTACAAAGTAATGCATTATGTTCTGAGAAGGTGTCCATAGATTTCACCAAACTGCCAAAGAGGTCAGTGGTACAAAGGTTAACAGCCCCTCGTGTCAATCAACCTCTCTTCTCTTTTTTCATGAGTCAACTGGGAGCAAGAGAGATTCCTTGAAAGCAGGGTCTGGTTTGGGTTTGGGTTTGTTTTTATATTTTTTTTTATCCTCACTGCTTGGCACAGTGCCTGGGACATGGTAGGCACATAATAAATGCTGGCTAACTTAGCCAATATCACATAGGTAGGGGCAGGGTTCAGATTCAAATTTAGGTCTTCTGCCTCCAAATAAAGGAGGCTCTCCAGGCCTCACTCCTCCTTGACCCCACCAATTCCTCCACCCTGAGAAAGAACCCTCACCACCTTCCCTCTTCCCCACCTTCTCCTTGTATCAACTTGAATCTATTTTATAGACAGACAAATTAGGGCAGAGGGAGAAGCCCAGACCAACCTAGAAAGGAGACTGTTCCTAGAGTGTTCCCAGTCCTGCTGGACATCCTCTTGGGGGGAAGGGACTGAGAGTCCCACACCTGCCCTTCTGGTAGCTTTTATCCACTTCCCCCCAAGTCCTGGGCCTGGGAGTCCTTTTAATTCCCAAGATTTGGCAACAGGCATTGAGGAGCATTCATGTTTCAGAGATGGGTAAATTAAGGCAAGAAGTTAAGAGATGAGACTGGGATCCTAGAGCCATGCTTCTGGGCCCCCTCCCCCAGACACCTGACTGACTCCACATGGCCGATGGGAGCTGGGGAAGTTCCTAGACTGAATAATTAATTTGGGTGATCCAAGGGGTGTGTGTGTGTGTGTGTGTGTGTGTGTGTCTGTGTGTGTGTGTGTGTCTGTGTGTGTGTCTGTGCACATGCACATGGAAGACACTGTAATGTAGAGGGAAGTGTGCTAGGTGTGGAGCCAAAAGAGAAGTAGGTTTAAATCCTGACTTTGATAATCACTAGTTAAGTGATCTTGGGAACTCAATATCCCCAAGCCTCAGTTTCCCCATTTATAAATTGTAGATAATATCTATGGTATCTACCTCACATTATAGTTAGGAAAATGTTTTGCAAATCTTAAAGCACACTAAAAATGCTAGCTCCTAATATTAGATATGTGCACTCATGTGTATATATGAACATGCATGTGTATAACATGTCAGTCCAAGTGCCTATGTGTCCACCTCTATTTGCACATGTGATTGTGTGTTCATACACATGTGTATGTGGGTGAGGCATGTGCCTGAGAAGAAGCAAATTCTCCTTCAGGGAACCCATGTGACATGACGGCACGCAGTGTCAGCTTCCCAGCACCCTCAGGGCTGCTGGCTTTGGTGGTGGTAGAGGACACGTGAGCCATGAGGAGAGGGGAGGAAATGATATGAGCTGCCTCTCCCCCCCACCCCACCACAACCAGGAAGGCGGCCAAATGAGGGGGGCGTTCAGCTGCGGAAATTGAAAAATCTGTATCCCCTGGGCCAAGCCTGCCAACTGCTCTTGCTGATACAGATGCAAAGATAGAAAAAGAAACAGAGATAGAAAGAGACAAGGAGATATGGAGAGAGAACAGAGGCAGAGATACATAGAGATTGGAGAACAGAATCAGACAGAGAAAATCAGTCTGGACAGCAGAAGACTGTCCAGAATTAGAACCCAGGTCTCTAGACTTCCAGCCCAGGATACTTTGCTCTTCTTCCACCTCCCGCCTCCCCCTCCCTCCTTCCTTCCTGCTCCCCTTTCCTCCTTCCACCTCCCTCTTCCCCCTACTCTCCTCCCCCTCCCTCCTTCTACCTCCTCCCAGCTTCCTCCTCCCCCTCGCTCCTCCCATTTTCTACCACCATTTACCCAGTTTCAGGCCTGACCTGCTCTGCTCCCCCTATCTCAAGCAGGTTGATAAGAAGTGAGTTCAGGGTTTCTGAGGCTCCCCCTGCATTCTTCTCACTATGGGGTCAAAGGGGTGTGTACTTCTGTTGGCCCATCAATCTTTCTTTTTCTGCTTTTTTTAGTCTCATTTTTGCTTTTCCCTGTGTGTTTTTCTCAGTTTCTGTCAGGACCCTCATGACCTCCCTGGGCCAGGATTATGCTTCTACAGACCTGTCTGTAAGGTCTTCAGGTCAGGATGACTGAAGGGACTTGCAGGTGCCCTGTCTTGTCCTCTTCATCTGGGTTGTCTCTGGCTATGTACATATACATCCACATCCTGGGTGCTGTGATGCCAGCCATTCTTCACTGATAAGATTCACTCATTCTCTGCCCCTGTATAATCCATTCTTCATAAACATGTGATCTCTCTTCCAGATCAAGTGACCCACCTTCAGAATGGTGGGGCAGGGGGTGGGGCCCATTCTCTCCACTCTGACTCCATTTTCCACATATGTGAGCCCTTGAAGAATTGTTTGAGGATGCTCAGGGCCCCTCTTGGGGGGAGGACAAATACCAGTCTATAGAGATTTAAGACACTAGAGGCAGAGTTAAAAGACCAGAGACAATCCTGACTCTCCACTTAATACAAGGGTGTCAACTCAAATAAAAATGGGACCACTAAATGACACATAAGGATCTCTCTGGGCTGCATGTTGACTTAGGAAAACCACAGTGTGTTCACGCGCACGCGCACACACACACACACACACACACACACACACCATTAAAATCAGATGGAAACTACATTTTAATGTGGTTTGGGTTATACTCTGGAGTGGCCTGGACTTGAAGCAGGTTTGTCGTCTGACTTAATAGAATGGGACAAATCCTAGAACCTCTATGAGCCTCAGTTTCCTCTTATGTAAAATGAAGAGGCTTGGAATAGATGATGCTGAAGTTCCCTTCCATCTACGATCTGCTGCTGCCTAAGGTCCCTTTCAGCTCTGACATTCTAAAGTGTGACCCTGGACCCCAACAGCCAGGGGATACATCTACAGGGTACTCACTGCCCCTTTTGGGGGGCAGCAGCCCCAATATCTCTCCCCTCTCACTTTCACTGCTCTCTCAAGCCTGCTTCTAGAACAGTGCCCTTCCTTTCTTCCTGGCTGGAGTCAGACTTGGGTTGTGACTCCTTTGAGGAAGTCTGGGAGGAGAGAAATGGTACAATTCTCTGACTTCCTTCCCTAATGGATCTAAAAATTAGGGCTGGAAGGGAGCTGAGTTCTAAAATGAATCGTTTCAGTTTTTCAAATGAAGAAACCAAAGCACCAGCTAGTTACCCAAGGTCACATAGAGAGAAAGTAGCGTCGGGATTTGAACCCACGTTTTTTGAGTCCAGAGCTGCCTTCAGCTTTGTGTGCTGTTCTGGTTCTCCATCCCAGTGTAAAAAAAGCCCCTGGGCACCATTCCCAGCACCTGCAGCAGGCTCTGGAGACTGTAGTCCGGTTGCAGATCCCCACCCAAACCGCACAATCTATCTGGGACCCGTGGAGAACAAGAGAAGGGCTTCGACCTTCCTATCCCCTGCCTCCAGGCTCTTGCAGGGGAAGCGGGGCGGAGTTCGGGGAGCCCAGCCCCTGCCACTGCCCCTCCTCCTGGGCTCCGCCCCCTCCTGCCCTCACAGGCTGGGCTCAACCCCTCAGCCCCGCCTGCAGGGCCAATGTTGCCTTATTCTGCCTGAGTTGAAGAGGCCACAGGTGAGTAATCTAATCCGGTCAGCCTGGGAGATACTAGACTCAAGCAGCTCCCTGCTGTTTCTGGCTGGCTGGTCCAGTCCCTGCTCCTATCACAGGTACGGTTCCTAGGGGCACTTTCTTTGGGAAATGGGGGAAAGGGGAACAGAGGGAGGGGAGGGTTAGTCTTCTGTCACTCAGGGCCAGACCAACTTTGGGGAAGAATCTCAGGGGCACTCCCGCCCAGCAGGAGCTGAGCCCCAACACTCCACTCGCATTTCTCCCCTCCCTCCCCCCGCATTGTGGGGCCCTTTCCTAACAAGAATCTGACATAATCCAAGTCCTAAACGTTCACAGCCTGACTGGCTTGGGAAGGGAGGAAAACTGGATGACCCTGCCCTGGAGATCCCTTTCTAGAGGGGCTGATTCCCTTTTCCGGTCCTTCCTCATCTCCCTAGCTCAGGAAGGATGCTGCCTGCCACACCTGCTCCTTGGCCCAGCTGATAGTGCCCCCCTGCCATGGGGTCCTTCTCATTCTGCCTACTGCTGCTCCTCCTGGCACAGGGGCCACCTTCCCTAGGGAACTCCTGGCAATGTCCCCGCATCCCGTATGCTGACTCCCGGAACTTCAGTGTCAAGTACGTGGTGCCCAGTTTTGAGGCTGCTGCTCCCATCCAAAGACTGGTAGCCTATGACGAGGGTCAGGCCATCTTTGTGGCCACTAGGAACCATCTGCACCTGCTGAATGCCAGGCTGGAGCTACTCCAGAGCCTGGTCACAGGCCCTGCCGGCCACCCCAGCTGCCAGTCCTGCAGAGCGTGTAAGGAGTCAGAGCCCTCGCTACCCGGCGCAGACACAGACAACGCAGTGTTGGTCCTGGATCCTGCCCTACCCTGGCTCTACAGCTGTGGTTCTTCCCTGCTGGGTCGCTGTTTTGTTCATGAGCTGGAGGATCACAGTGGGACAGTCCGCTTGGGCCCTACCTCCTGTCTCTGGTCCAGCTCAGACAATAGTCCTAATGATTGCCCCGACTGTGTAGCCAGCCCATTAGGCACCCAGGTGACTGTGGTTGGGCAAGGCCAGTCTTCTTACTTCTACGTGGCCTCCACCCTGAACCAGACGGTGGCCTCCCGCTATAGTCCTCGTTCTGTGTCCATCCGAAGACTCAAATCAACCCTCCAAGGCTTTGCTGCCAGTTTCCCGGATCTGTCTGTGCTGCCCGCATACCTGGCCACCTATCCCATTGAATACGTCTACACCTTCCGCTCTGGCAGCTATGTCTATTTCCTGACGGTTCAGCCAGAGTCCTTGAAAGTTTCCACCACTTTCCATACTCGATTGGTGCGACTTAGTGAGACTGAGACAGATCTGGGAGAATACCGGGAGCTGGTCCTCGATTGCCGCTTTTCTTACAAGAGGCGGCGCCGAAGAAGACAGGTGGCCAACACGGAGGAGGAAACTTATAATGTCCTTCAAGCAGCCCACGTGGCCCGCGTGGGGCCTTCGCTGGCAATGGATCTAGGTGTCCCCGAAGGCCAGAAAGTCCTGTTTGGGGCCTTTGCGGTGAGCGAGGAGGGGAGCCGATCCCCCCGGCCCAAATCGGCTGTCTGTGCCTTTCCCTTAAGCAAACTGAACGAGTTCATTGATAGTGGCATGGACAAGTGCTGTGGGTCTCAAGCCAACCAGCAGCGTGTGGAGCGAGGAGTGGAGTTCTTTCAGCCCCAGAGCTACTGCCCAGATCCGGTGAGAAGGGAAAGGGAGAAGAGCCGGGGCAGGTGGAGGGGAAGGGAAAGTGGTGGCAAAAGGAGGGAAAACCCATTGGTTTGAGAGGTGCACAAGGGACAGAATCCTGTCAGGGTTCTTTCCACCGTTGAGAAAATTAGGGGGAGCCAGGGCAAAGTTTGAGGAGAGACTCCTTTATCCTTTTACTCCTCCCCCAGGATTTGGCATCAGAGGACCTAGATTCAGATCTTTGTCCTTACATATATTAGGGCACAACCCCAAGCAAATCCCTTTGCCTCTCTGGACCTCACTTTCTCCGTCTGAAAAGTGAGATGGTTGGACTAGAATCGGTTTTTCACCTGAGGTCCCAATTTCAGCTAATTTGCGAACTTGGTTGGGGAAAAAAATACATCTTTATTTTCACCAACTTCTAACTGGAATCTAGTATCTCCATCAATCAGAAGGAAGGCAAAAAGTCCCAGAGTATTAAGCTTCACCAAATTATGGAAGAGGTCTGTAGCACAAAAATGGTTATAACCAGGTGGACTAGATGATCTGAAGGTCTTCTCTTCCAGATCTATAGCCATGGCAAAGAAATGGGAAGGTCAAGTTGTCGATTGGAGGGAGTGACTTTGGGAGGCAGGTAGAGGAGTGGTGTGGTCAGGAATCCTAGCTAATCTGTTTCGGAAGAGGGAAGAATAGGCCTCAACTCTAGGAGACTTCCTCCAGACTTGGCCCCAGCCTCAGCCCCACCCTCTCCCTTGGCCCCATACCCCTGATTTATTAGGTAGTTTCCAAGGTTACACCAAAGGGTGATTACACCATAGTATGAGCTCTGACTCCTCCTCCACCCAGCCTGTTCCCCCTCCTTCCAGCTACCAGGAGGGCAGACAAATAACCCTTTTCTGGGGATCATTTCCCCACCCACCTCCAGGACTCTTACTATCTTCTCTCTACCCAAGAGTATGACAATTTCTTTTCTTTTTTTTTTTTTTGACAATTTATTTTCTTCCCTGTTTGGGGATCCTGGGCTAAGTCCTCTCTAGGAGACACACCTCCCAAGTGTAGCCTTTACAATCATTGATTTTATTGCTGAAAGGGATCTTAAGAGATCATTTAGTCCAGGAGTTCTTAATTTGGGGAACCCCAAGGGAATCTGTGGAGAGATTTCAGGGGGTCTATGATCTTGGATGAGAAAAAAAATTCCTTTTTTTTGTGCTAATCTTTAACTGAATTTTAGCATTTCCTTCAATTGTGAATTAAAATAACAACATTATGCCGAGAAGGCTTCCATAGGCATCAGCAGACTGCCAAAGGGGTCTGAGACACAAAAAAGGTTAAGAACCGCTACTCTGATCTAATCCCTTCAATTTACAGAAAGGAGTTAAAGGATGAGACCCTACGAAGTAAAAATGACAAGGTCACACAGATGTGGGATGGGAGCCTAGGGCATCTGCCTCCCCATCTGGCAGCATTCCAGTACCACATGTGGCCGCTTAGAGCTCTGTCCCTTCCCCTAGAGCAGGGAGATGGTCTCTGGGCTTTGTGTGAGTTGGGGGTTTTGATACAATAAGCAGACCCCAGGATGGGGCCAGAGATCTTGGCTTTGAGGATAGAAAGTCCTTGCCCCAAACAAACCCCAGCCAAGGCTTGGTGCTGCCATGGGTTAGGAGCCTAGTCTAGGCCTTTCCTGGGAAGGTGAGGGTCGAGGGCTTAGGTCTATGTCTCCCTTCCCTATAGCGTGGCCTCAGAGGATTGAGAGGGTTTGGGGATGGAGGCTCAAGAGTCCTTCTAGGTTTGACTTGGGAGGTTTCAGAGACCTCTCTGCATGTGTTGAGGCCAGGGTACAGGATTTTGTAAACATCTTGGGGTTGGGAGCAGTGGCTCCAAGATCCACTGGGACATGGCCAGGCAGGTAGGGTGGGTGGAGTGTGTATTTGTGTTTGAAGGAGCATCAGCACCTCCCTTCTTGGTACATGCTGCCAAGTTCCATGCCCTTCTAGCATTGGTTGGGCCCTGGCCTCTTTTGCCCTTTCCCGTGGGACTCCAGATTCATCATAGCTCCTCCTCCTCCTCATAGTGAGGTATTAGACTAGGTCCGAGTGTCCTTTCAAGTCTAAATCTTTTTTTTTTTTTGCTTTTTGGAGGGGGGAAGGTAGGGCAATTGGGGTTAAGTGACTTGTCTAAGGTCATACAGCCAGGTTTTTTTGGGTTAAGTGTCTGAGGTCAGAGTTGAACTCAGGTCCTCCTGACTCCAGTGCTGGTGCTCTATTCACTGCACCACCTAGCGGCCCCTCAAGTCTAAATCTATGATCCTGAAAAGTCACTCAGGTGGTAATGGGTCAGAATTTGAATCCAGTTCTTCTAACTTCAAATCTGCCTTTCTCTTTCATGAAGGGCTAAACTCCTAAACATTTAGGTTCCTGACAGGACGCAGCCCTCCAATTCAAACAATATACACTGACCTCCCCCTTGAAATCCCACCACACCCCCATTCTATACCTCTAGTCTAAGAGGAGCTGGCCTAAGGCATGATAAAGCAAATCTTAGCTTTCCAGGCTTCTCTCTGGTCCGATAGCTGGGGAAACTGCCCTTTGTGGCCAGGTTAAGTGATTCACCTGCCTAGGGGCCAGAAGAAGCCACCAGTCTCTGAATTTAGGTATTAGCTTCTGGGGTTCACTAGATCAAAGGCTTTTAGCATGGCGGATCCCTTCAGCTATCTGCTGAAGCCTATAGAGTTCTCAGAATCAGATTTTTTTAAATCATTGGAGGAAATACTAAATTTCAGTTAGAAGTTAGTAAAAATAAAGATTTCTTTTCTTTTGTTTGTGTCTAAATTCTTAGATGCCCTGAAATCTCTCTATGGTCTCCTGGTTAAGAACCTCTGGGCTAGACTCTAGGGAATTTAAAAACGACAAGAACAATAAACCTGCCCTGGGGTTCTGGCTTCAACTCTCTCTCGGTGGCCACGGGTGGAATTATCCATCTAAAGTTCTCTGGGTTCCATTGTCCACATGCCCTTCCCATCAGTTCCGAACTTTGTACTTTCCAAAGCACTTTCATGGGCATTGGCTCATTGGATTCTCACGAAAATCCCGGAAGGGAGGCAGTGCAGAGATGAATATCCCCACTTTCTCAGATGTAAAAACAAGACAGCAATTAAAATTTTATTATAATAACAGAGGATAATAAACACAAGGGGACTTTGATGGGCCCTATTTGAAACAGGCTAGGAATCTTCAAACGGGATGAGGGGATGCTTTTTTGTTTGGTTCATAAAAGAAAGCTCCGATGCAGATTTTTTTTTTAAACCTTACATTTTACAGAAGGAGAAAGAGGAGACAGGAAGAGGGAAGTTATATGGTCAAAGTCAAACAGTTATTAAGTGATAGAAGCAAGACGTGAGGCCAGGTCTTTTTTCTGACTTTCCAGAGTTCTTTCCCCTGAATCATGCTGCCTTTGTATATTTATGTAATGCTCATTTGACATATGAAGTGACTGAGATTCAGAGAAGTTAAGTAATTTAACCACGGCCGCTCAAGAAGTTACTAGTTGAGTCAAGATTAGAACCTAGGCGTCCTAATCCTTATTTCTTTCAAAATTCTTTCCATTGAACTTTGTTGCTTTGAAATTCCAATTCTGAGTTTACCAGTGGGGAAACTGAGGCTCAGCAAGAATAAGTGAAGTAGGAATGTTATCTGTCTCTTTGAGGGGGAGGGACAAGTTCAACCAAGCCCTTCCTTTTCCTTCCGCCCCCTCAATTGGGTAGCTAGAGAGTGAGTCACTTAACCTATCCCTGCTCCCAAACAGTGCTGACAATCCACGATGCTAGAGAGGAATGTCTTTTCTTTTTACTAATGACACAGCTCATTCCTAGTGAAGAAACAGACCCCCAGGCAGTAAGGGATGGGCATATCCAGCTCCTTTTCAGGAGAGGCTCCTTCCTTGGCTCCACACGACCTCCTACAGACCAGTCCCCAGAGTGTTCCACAATCCCCACCTCAGGATTTAACCACTGCTTTTCCCAGTGCTCCCCTGGATTTGGGGCAGACACCCCTGTTCTTGGGATCATGGATTTAGATAAAACATTGTAGAACCTTGGAAAAGCATCTAGTCCAAGACCCTAATTTTACACCTGGAGAAACAGGCTTTCCTGACTCACCCAGAGTCACACAGTGAATGGAAGAACCACTTACTACTAGTTATAGAATTGACCCTGGTTGACTTTATAGCCAGGACACTGACAGACTCTTGCCTAGACCTAGGCAAAATAGATTTGGAGCTGGGGCAAGGAATTTTTTTTAGCTGTGATCTTCATAGCCCCTGTGTGGAGCAGACCCATTAGAGATCGAAGACCTAGGACTGATCATAAAATCATGAGTCCAGAGCTGGAAGAGACCTCAGAGACCATCTAATCCAGCCCCCTTCCTTTAGAAATAGGGAGACTGAGGCTCAGGGAGGTCTCTGACTTCAAAACCTGTGTACTTTCTACTATATCACACTACCCCCTCCCGCCCTAAAGAGCTGTGACCATTATGGGAAACAATGTCCATTTTAATAGAACATTAAATGTTCTATTGAATTATAATTCTGAATGGACCCAGCCAGTGCTTAAGGTGGGACCCACCCATGTTTTCATCCTGGCTGAGCTAGTATGTGTTGGTGCAGTGGGGGAGGAGGGGAAGATGGGGGTGTGGCAAGCAGACACCTGTGTTGGCTGGTAGCTTCCTCCCCAGCTACCTCGTCAGCTGCACAGGCCTGTCTACCCTATTCCCTCCCATCCCAGCCTCTCCCTAAGATTCCTTTGGGGCTTAGAGAGAACATGAAGGGAAGGAGGAGGGAAGAAAAGCAGCCCAGGGAGTCTGGGGAACCTGAGGCTAGGCCCAGTCTTCTCAGGCAACAGATCTAATCTGCCTCCTGTTTGTAGTCTGGGGACGATGGTGCCAGGCTCCAGGAGCCTTGCTCACCTGCTTGCTCCACTTCCGGAGACTGGCTTGGTGGGGGTGGGGGTGCCTGGGAGTGTGTGTTCTGGCCCAAGTCAATCCTATGCTTACTTAGTCCTGGATTTGGAGTCCAAGGCCTTGGTTTGTTCAGGACCTGCCTCCCATAGTTCCTGTTTGTGTACCGTGGGCAAGTTATTTAAATGGGACTTGTTTCTTTGTCTATAAAAGGAAAGGGGTTGGATGAAATAATTTTTTGGTTCCCTTCCCGCTCTAAATGTGCTCCAAGGGCAGAAAGAGCCCTGGCCTGGTTATCAGGAGACCCGTCTTCTGGTCTGGGCTCTGCCTCTAATTCCCTGACCTTGTCTTCTCTGGGTTTCTGTTTCCTCCTCTATAAGATGGGGTGCTTCGTATATTACCTCCGTTATTTGTGAGGATCCCATGTGATAACAGCTGTGGAGGGGTTTTGCACAGATGGGAGGCATTTTCATTCCCTTAGCCAGTTCTGTGTTGTTTTGTCTGTGTTTGGAGGGGCTAATAGTCTTAGTTTACTGGGACCTCTAAGAGGCAGGGTGGGGCTGGAGGGAGTGACAATCATTCTCTGGACTTTGGAGAAAGGAGCCCTTGGGGTGAGGCACGGCCTGAGCTGGCACTGGCAGCCAGTGTCTGGAAAGTGAGGCCAGTCATGGCCAGAGCCTTACCTGTCTCTGAGTCATGCTGAGAACATTTTGCAAGGATTTTCTTCCCTAGAGTGATAGCCTACTCCCCTCCCCTTTTTCCACCTCCCTCCCCCCCCCCCTTCAGGAGGGTCTCAGAACCGTCCAGGGCAAGAACTGGTTGGATATATTCTGGGGCAAGAGCAGCAGATTTGGAAACAAAGGATCTGGGTCCAAATCCTGACTCTGCTCTTTAACTAGGATGACTGTGGATCAGTCACTTCCTTTTCTGCTTCTCACTTTCTTCATTTGTAAAAAGGAAGAAGTTGGATTCAAACATCTCTTATCTGTTTTCACTCTAAATACCATGATCCTCTGTATTCCTAATGTGCCTCTTTGGACAGTTGGACCTTTTCCCTTGAGCATGGGTCAGTGGGTGGGTCTATCCCTAAGGTACCCAAGTCTAAGGACATTGTATAAGGGGATCTGTGGAGGAGAGGAAGGGGTTAGGCAGTCTGAACTTGGGACCTCATTTCACAAGCATAGGCATGATCCAGCTGTACCCACATGGAATACACTTCAACTTTCCCCATTCCCTGACACAGCTGTTCAGTAAGGCTTCGGATTGAGCAAAGTCTGTGGCAATATAGGAAACAGGAAGTGTGTGTGTGTGTGTGTGTGTGTGTGTGTGTGTGTGTGTTTGTTGAGGAGGGGCAGGATGAATCTTGAGAGAAAGAGGAGGAGGAAGATGAGGCTTCTGCGGTGAGCATTTCCTTCAGGGTCCACCTAGCTTTGTTGGGCTAAGGGGGTCTTTGGGGGTGTGTGTGAAATAAGAGTTGGAAGGTAAGAGAATATTGGGTAACACCTAACATAAAAAACACCTAAAATTTGGTCTCAGGAAAGACCTAGGTCTGAATAGGGGTTCTGATACTAACTAGCTGTGTATCTTCAGACACCCGAAACTCTCTGGGCCTTAATTTCAGCATCTCTGAAATCAAGATGATAGTATTTATACTGCCAGTCAAACATGGAGATCGATAAAGGTAGGATAAGAGGCATAAGACAGAGTGTCTTCGGTTTGCTTGGACTACACAAAGGTGACTTAAATGAAATAAGGTTTGATAGAATGTGGACAGCCTCAAATACCAGGATCAAAAGTTATATTTTGTTTGGTAGACAATGGGGAACCACTGAGGCCGCTTGGAAACCTCAGAGAGCTATAGACATGTGAGTCTTCATTTTTACTCTTCATGATTCTGCTGACCCTCTCTGTTGGCATCCCCCAACTCTCCCTGCAGCCTAAAACAACACCTCTGGGCTCCAATGTCAGCTGCTGGAACTACCCCACAATGATCCCCACCAATCACCCCCGAGTGGACCTCCTCAATGGGCACCTGGACGGCATTCTCCTTACAGCCATCCATGTTATCCATCAGGGCAATGCTACTGTGGCACACATGGGCACTGCTGATGGGCGCATCCTACAGGTGAGGATGGGGGCATGACCACACGGAGTATCTGGTAGGGGTGGGACGTAGGAGTCAAGGCCACCGTCTCCCTTCTGGCAAAGAGGAAGCAGGGTATAGGGGAAAGAGTTATAGACTTGGAGACAAAAAAGCTGGGTAGAAATCACAATTTGTGTGTGTGTGTGTGTGTGTGTGTGTGAAGCTTCTCATCCATAGAATGGAGATAATAACAATGACTACTTCACAGGGTTGTTGTAAGGATCAAATGAGATTTTTTGTGCCAAGCTTTTCAGGGCTGTGTAAATGTGTGATAATCCTGAAGTGCTTTGTAAGCTGTGGAGTGTTCTAGAAATGTCCATTATTTGTGTTAATTTTTGACACCAGGTGAAGTTGTTCAGGTCGCTCAACTACCTGCTCTACGTGTCCAACTTTTCCTTGGGCTCCTCCCACCCTGTGCATCGAGATGTCAGCCGCCTTGGGGACCACCTGTTCTTCAGCTCTGGGAATAAAGTAAAGTCTGAATCTCCCTGGAAAGCAGATGTGCCTCATTCCATGCAGGAGGGCATTAGCAAAGGGGATGGGGAGTGCCCCTCTGGTCCTGGTCATTCCTTCCCTAAGGAAAAAAGGCGTAATCTCAATTCAGGAAGCTTTTGCTAAGCACCTTCCAAGTACAGAAGCATTTATTATGCACCTTCCAAGTATAGGAAGGACCCTGTGCTTAATGAGAAATGTAAAGGTAGACAGATGCAGGTCCTGCCTTCAAGGAATTTGCAATCTAATCAGCTTGCAGTTTCACACGTAAAGGGAAATGAAAAGAGTCAGATCTAGTCAGGACAAATACTTTGAGAAATTTGAGGAGGGAGTGATTCCAACTTGAGGAGGACAGAGCAGGGCAGGGAGTCAGGATGGCTTCTTGGAGGTAGGTAGGAACTGAGATGGGTCTAGAAGGAAAGAAAGAACTTCAGGAATTGGAGATATAAGGAGGGTGTGGGGTATGGATTCAGAGAGGAGTCTATTGCAGGAATTCAGTTTGCTTGGGGTTTATGAAGGTGAGTTAAATGAAATAAGGAAGGTCTTGAATGCCAGGATCAGAAGCTTATACTTTATTTAGTATACAGTGGGGAGCCACTGAAGATTTTTGAGGGAAGATGTGACATGATGAGAGATATGCCTTAGAAAGATTACTTGAGCATCCTGTGGAGGAAGAATCAGGGAAAAAGAGAGACCAGAGGCAAGGAGACAAGTAAGACCTGGTTCATGCTTTGATGGAACTCAGTTTTGCAGAGGAATAGGACATATTACAATAGGTATAGGAGAAGTGTAAGTAAGGTAGGCATGCTATGAGAGGTGATAAACCAGGGCCCCTCTAGGTTCCCTTGCTAGAGTCCCCAGCCTGTCTGCAAAGGGTGAGGGACAAATGCTCTCTTCTCTTCTCTCTCTCTCTGTCTCTCTTTCTGTCTCCCTCTCTTTTCCCTCTCCCTCCATCTTTTTCCCTCCTTTACCCCCTTCTTTCAGTCTCTCTGTCTCCCTCTCCTTCCCTCTCTACCTTCTTCCCTCTTTCTGTCTCTATTTCTCACTCTCTCTGTCTCTCTCTTTCTTGACTATGACCAATGCCCCTACCTCTGCCCACAGGTCTTCAAGGTGCCAATCAAGGGCCCTGGCTGCCGCCACTTCCTGACCTGTAAAAAATGCCTGAAAGCTGAGCACTTCATGGGCTGTGGTTGGTGTGGGGATGTCTGTGCCCGGCAGGAGGAGTGTCCAGGTACTTGGCAGCAGGAGTCTTGCCCACCCCATATTACTGAGGTATGTTCTTCTCCTGCCTCTGCCCCTCCATTCCTACTCCCAGAGCAGCTGTTCTTTCTCCTGGACCAACTCAGAAAGAAATATTAAAATCAAACCACTCAGCTCTGACCAAAATCTGCCCCCAATCCCCCAATATACCCAAGGAACTCACAGTTTCAATACAGGGATGGAGGAACAGGCCCAGGTCATGCCCACAAGGATTTCATAGTTTGGCTGAGAACCTACTATGCACAGGAAACCAGAGGATAACTGCACAAGGGAGACTCTAATGTGGAGGTGCTAATCTTTTTGTGCATCATGGATATACATAGGAAATAAAATACACAGTTTACAAAAAAAAAAAAACCATTATATTGAAAAATTTATGAAAATATTAAGAAAAATAAATTCACAGACCCCAGGTTAAAAACTGCTGCTCCCTGGGCTATATGAGGCAGAGGAGGAAGAGAAAACTATAGGCTGGGGTATCACGAGAGGGCTGAAATGAGACCCAGTTGGTTTTCCTGGCAGGTCTTCAGTCTTCAGGATGAATGATTTTCCCTCACTTCATTAGGATCTAGAAACTTGGGCAGAGGATGGGGAGTTTATTCCTCCCAAGACATGCACATACACACACATGCTGACTCTCTGTCTGTTACAGTTCTACCCCAAATCCGGACCCACGAGGGGCAGCACGAAGCTGACATTATGCGGCTCTAACTTCTACAGCCATTTCCAGGGTCTGGACTCAGAGGCTCCCCAGAAAGTCACTGTGGGCCAGAGTCCCTGCAAGGTGCTGCCCACGGCTACCTCTTACCTGGGGTATGTGTATGTGACCCTTCACTCCTGGCCTTCTAGGGACCTGTTCTCTTTGGCCCTGTAGGCACCTCACCCTACTCTCTCCTTCTGCACCTTCCTCCCCGGCACATCACCCAGGTGGGAGCCAGGGGACTCAGGTTCTTGTCCCAATACAGTCTCTTGCTTGACCTTGGGTACATCTCATAGCTTCTCTAGGCCTTAGTTTCCCCATCTGTAAACAAGGAATAATAATCCCAGTGTTCCCCCTCCTCTCAGTTGTTTATGAGGACCCAAGGAGGGATAGGAGGGTACTCTGGTATTACATCCCCAATGTGAGAGATGATATGTAATAACAATTCAGAATTCAGCAAGCATTTACTGATCACCTGCTACATTCAGGACCGTATGCTGTGGGTGTTGTGTGTGTGTGTGTGTGTGGGGGGGGAACAGGTAAATAAGGCTGATTTAGTAGTTTTTTCATCCCACTTAAACCCACACCTCATCTCAGCTTTCCTATTTCTGTTCCTGGCACCACCATCCATCCCATCATCCAAGGCTCTGAAGCCCAGCGCCATCTTGGACTCCTCTCTTCCCCACCCCATCCACATCCCATCAGCCAAGTCCTGTTTCTCAGCTCCATAACATCTCTCCCATTCATCCTCCTTTCACCAGCTCTGCCTTGACTCAGGCTTTCTTTGTCTGTCCTGTGCCCTACTGTAGCCATCCCCTAAGGGTTGTCCCTGCCTGTATTCTCTCTCCTCTCTGATCCATCCTTCACAGCTGCCAAATTCCTGTCATCTCTTCATGCACACGTCTGAACGTGTCACTCTGCTACCTCAGCAGACTTTCTTTCAGTAACTCCTTATTGCCTGCAGGATATAATACAGACTCCTTACCTTGGCATTGATGGGCCTCTGCATGGTTTCAACCTACCTTTTCCAACCTTATTTCACTCTGTGGTACAGAGAGATTGGGCTACTGGCTGCTCCCCAGTCTTGGGGTGTCCTCTTCCCCACCTCTCTGCATTTGCAAAGGCTGTTGTTCCCATGCCTAAAACGCTCTCCTCATTTCAGTCTGCTGAGACCCTCCTCTTTCTTAAAGGTCTGTCTCAGGTTGCCCACTCCCACACCTTCTGTTCTTCTCTGTGTCGCCTCGCTCCATGTTGTAGTTGTTTGCATATTTGTCTTATCCCCCACTAGACTGTAATCTCCCTGGGGGTAGGCACCCTTCTATCTTTGTATTTCTAGCACAGGGCCTTACACTCAGTTAGCATCCGCTAAAAATTGCTGAATTGACTAAAACCCAGTCCTTGCCTTCTCAGAGTCACAATCAGATAGACACATAAAAATACCATAAGTCAGGAGGATCTTAATTCAAATCTGGGCTCAGATACTTAACACTTACTAGCCGTGTCACATTGGGCAAGTCACTTAACACTGGTTTCCCTGCCTTCCCCTCTCCAAAAAAATAAAAATAAAAGTACCATACAAAGCACTATGATTAGGTCCGTAAGAGAGATGGGGGTACGGTGTTAGAGCTAGCAGGGGCAGAAGGGACAGGGGTACAGGGAAATCCTTCCTGAGGGAAGTAGCATCTGAGCTGGGTCTTGAGAATGGATATTATTTCCATAAGCAGAAAGAGGTCTAGGGGAAAGGGGAACCAAACATTTATTTTTGTTGTTCAGTCATGTCCAACTCTATGTGACCCCATTGGGGGTTTTCTTGGCAAAGATACTGGAGTGGCTTGCATTTCCTTCTCCAGCTCATTTTACAGATGAGGAAACTGAGGCAGACAGGGTGAAGTGACTTGCCCAGGGTCACATAGCTAGCATCTGAGGCCAGATTTGAACTCAGAGAAGATGAGTCTTCCTGACCTCAGGACCAGCCCTCTATCCACTTCACCACCTAGCTGCCCAAGGATTTATCATGTGCCCTCATGTGTCAGGCACTGTGCTAAATGCTTTACACTTATAATCTCATTTCATGGGGTAGAGGGTCGGAGATTCCAGGCATGGTCAAAAGTTAAAGTATGTTTTGGAAATGCTAAGTAGTTCAGGCAGATTGAGAGAGGACATGCTACAATGGGGAGAATTAGAAGACAAGGCTAAAAAGGTAGACTGAGTCCAGATTTTAGAGAGCCTTGAATGCCAGGCTAAGAACTGAATCCATCTCTCTGTGCATTTTTACTGGTTTTCTCTCATGCCTGGAGTGCTCTCTCTCCTCATCTCTGGGTTCCTAGCTTCCTTCAGATCTCACCTTCTGCAAGAAGCCTTTCCTGATCTTCTTCAATGTTATAGTTGATTAGTTGATAATTGATTATCTGCCATTTATCCTGCATGTGTCTTGTTTGTACATCGTTATTTATGTGCTGCATCTCCCAGCAGACTGTGAGTTTCTCAAAAGCAGGCACTACTTTTTTTGCCCTTTTTGTATTTTTAGTTTTTCTGCAAAGTGCCCAGAACACAGTAGGCCCCTAATAAGTGCTTTTGACTTGTTGGCTAGAGAGTGTCATGGGTGGGTAAGATGCAGGTTGAGAGAGTTTAAAATCTGGGAGAAGGAAGGTTTCAGACATAAGACTTCACCTGCTCTGATGTTTCCCCTGGACCTCCCAAGCTCCAAGAAGGACTATGTGGAACAGCTAGAGTGTATGCTGGAACCATCGAGTTCCCAGGCTCCTGGTCCTACTGATGTCACCCTCACCATCCATGGGATTGCTTCCAAATTTCAGTTTCAGCTGAATGGGTCTTCTGTCCTGAGTGGCTTCTCTTTTGTGGTAAGTCGGTTTTGTTAAGTGTTGTGGGAGAAAATGGGAAGGTAATAGGAGTGTGCCGGGAGACTGACCCTAAGTATTGGGCGTTGAGTTGCTGATGGGGGCTTCTCTGGGCTTTTCTCCTTTGTCCTTGAGTAGGAGCCAGTGGTGACATCCATTTTTCCCTTGTTTGGCCCTTGGGCTGGTGGCACCCAGCTCACCATCAAAGGACAAAACCTGAACGTGGGGTCCAGTCTTCTGGTATTGATTAATGGAACTGAGTGCCGCTGTGAAAAGTGAGTACTGCATTGGCACTGAATGATGGTGGCTGGGAATGGTTGGAGGGTACTTGCTGCTATAATATTTCTTTGTAGCAAGCAGTCAATCAATGAGCATTTATTAAGCACCTCCAGTGTACCAGTTATTGTGCTTAAATGCTGGGGGATACAAAGACAAAAATGAACCATTCCTATACCTAAGGAGCTTACATTCTATCTGAAGACTGAGTGAGATAATGTGTACATACACATGCATTTACAAATTTATATACAAAGCCAGTGGTATTTACGTTGAGCTTTGAATGGAATCTAGGACTCAGAGGGTGGGAGAGAGTAAATTCCAGGCCTGGAGGACAGCTTGTGAAAAGGCAGAGAAACAGGAGATCAAATAGTATGTTTGAGGAAAAACAAGAAAGCCAATTGGACTGCCAGGCCTAGAGTGTATAAAGGGAAGTAATGTGTAATAAGGCCAGAAAGATAGTTTCGAGCCAGGTTGTGAAGGGCTTCAAATGTCCCACAGAGCAGTTTGTATTTGATTCTAGAGGTACTAGGGAGCCCCAAAACTTCTTGGGCAAGCAAGTGACATGCTATGTTTTAGTAATATCACTTTAGAAGCTGTATGGGTTGAAGAGTTAAGAGCCTGGAGACAAGGAGGAACTCTGGTCTTCTGACTCCAGGCCTAGCAATACCTAGCTTCAGGCTTAGGGTTCTGCTTGGCTGCAAGGGGGCAGAATTAGGAGCATTGGTACAGGGAAGCAGATTTTGTTTCAGTGTAAAGAAAAACTTCCTAACAATGAAAACTGTCCACTTAAGGTAACAAGTTTCCCCTCCCTGTTAGTTTTCAAGCATAGGCTGATTGACCACTTGTTGGGAATATTGTTGAGGCTCCTGTTTGTTTACGGGTTGGACTAGATTCATTCAGGCCCTTTGCAGCTCAGGAGTGCTGGGGTTCTTTAACGCCTGTTAGGCAAGTGGGAGAGTTATACAAGGCACAGAAGTGGTGGTGATGGTGGCTGAGTAGAGACTTCAAGAGGCATCCAGTCTGGAGCAGGAAAAGGTCCTCAGGGAGAATGAGGAAGGAAGAAGGAGGTAGGTTAGGACATGCAACCAGACTGCAATTCCCCCTCACCTCCCTCACCAGCTCTTGAATCTTTTCTTTTCTCTCATCTCCCCCCAGGATGGATGGACAGAGACTTCTGTGTAGCACGCCACCAGGAGGGGCCCAGGGCAATGTCTCCATCAACATGTACATTGGGGGTGCTGAGATCCCTACTCCTTGGTTCTTCCAATACCGGAACAATCCCCAGATCTTCAGCATCTCTCCCAATTGCAGCTATCCGTGAGTCCCCATTTTTCTCTTTGTCTCTTCTACCTCTCCTCTGCCCCCTCCTCCCTCAAATGAAGATATGGGCTCCCAGTCCCTAAAAGGATACTGGGAACTGATCAATAATTTTTGAATCTAGGCTCATGCTTCCCTGTGGGGCATGTCTTCCCAGGGCCCTACAACCCTTTGGGTAGGCCCTAGTTTTCCCCTTGACTTGAGCATTCATGGGTACAGTTGGTTCTACTTATCCTTCCTGGGGGCTACTGCTCTTTAGAGTATTCATATAGGAGGACAAAAAATAAAGTCTCCTTTTCTGACCTTCCCCAGTGGCTCCCATATTACTATCCAGGGCCAGAATCTGGATGCCGTTTGGCAGATGACTATAGGCTTCGAGGATGGGCACACGGAAGTGGAGAACCTGGTGAGCAGGCCCCTAATACTTTCCTCTGAGTTCTTTTCCTCTCCTTCCTTTCCACTTAAGTATATGTAAACCATGCCGGCCCTCAATCCCCATCCTAGGTACGGAGAAGAAATGTTGCTAAGGCTATTCCCCAAAAGTGATCAAGTGGAGGTTGGGTGCCTCCAGGGGCAGAGACCTAGCTCATATATTGACTCCAGAGCTAGGTTTTTGACCAGCTCATGAGCCTCTTTATTCTTGGCCCTCAGGAATGCAATAGTACAACTTTCTCCACTGAACGGGTGTGCCTGGCTCCTGCCTATACTAATCTGCCAGATCGGAGTCCGGTACAGGGCAATTTGAGCATCAGTGGGGATGGCTCCATACTCTACTTCCATCCCAACTTCCCGTTCTACTCCAAGCCCCAACCCCATCCTCAGCTGGGTCCTCTGAAGATTGAGCAGGGTGCTGTGGAAGTAAAGGTTTGTATGGGGGATGGGGAATTGAGTTCCTGGACCCTTGAGTCTTTTTCTTGTTGTTTGTCCTTCAATCTCTAAGAGGCCCATGACATCAGGAAGGAAATGTCATGACTTGAAAGTGAATTGGATTTAAGTGAGGTAGAGACGTGCAAAGTCACCAACCTCACTTTTTCCTCCAGAGCCATCTGGGTCCATTGGCAAGATATAGACCAGAAAGACTAGAGATGGCCACAGATACAGTGGGGGGACTTGACCTTTTTAAGCTAAGGTTTTCCCTACGTCTCAGTTTGTCTGAGGCAACACGCATTTAGTGATTAAGGCTAGGTAAAAAGATGAGACAAAGAATGGTCTCTTGTACCTAGTCCAAAACAAAATTAATCTAGGAGGTGAAGACCCTCAAGGAAAGCCCTGGCCTACTGGAAATGGGAAGCCATTGGCAGAAAGGGAAGAAGGAACCAGAGGCAGCTTTGGGTAGAGGCAAATGGTTGTGGAGAAAAGGGGCCTGGCTGGAGGAGAGGTAGTGTAGGAAACATATTCTCATATTCACAAGGGAATGGGATTCCCTGCAGTTTTTTGGACTGAGTGCTGTGGCCTCCTGCATGGATGTGAACATGACTGTGGGTGGCCAGAGCTGTCAGGCCAACCTGAAGAATAATCCTGTCATCTGCTATGTTCCTCCCACCCTGCACATCCCCCATCGTGGAGTTCCTCTGCAGGTAGGGAACTTTCTGGGCACCTGGGCTGACAACCGGGACTCTGGGGTCTCAGCCACAGTACCCTTGTCTCTCTGAGCCTCCCAGTCCAAGGGTACAACTGGAGAGCTATTTTCTAGGAGCATGGAGAGAACAACTGAAGCCTGAGCCCTTAAGGTTCTTAAACCCTCTACAACCTGGGAGGGAATTTTTTTTCTCAGTAGCCCCAACAGTGAGATCACAGCACACTTGGGCAGCATCATTAGAACATGGGGAAGGCACACTGGGAAAGTGTCATGGAGCCTTAAGCCCCACCTCCCCCTACCCTCTTCCCCCACCCCCAGCCCCAATAACATAGGTTGAAATCTCACCTAACAGATCCCAGGAAACCAGGGCTAGAGTCCAAGTTCCAGTGGACTAGAGATGGTTGGATGGTAAAGATGACCCAAAGTAGGGCCTTTGTGATAGGGAGACCACTGGGGAGTGGGAAGTGTTGTGGAGGCTTGGCCAGGCTCAGTTCACAGCCCAGGGGGTCTGAGCTGGGTCTGGCTGATCCCCAGATCTGCATTAATGGGCAATGTTGGGTCATCGGAGACGTGATACAAAGCCCTCAGTTACCACAAGTCTTCATCATTGTGTTCTTAATCATCGTCACTGTGCTGGTGGTCTGCTTCCTGTCCTTGCTGCTTTTCAGGCTGTGGAGGAAGAAGATTAAGAGGCAGGGTGAGTGTCTCTATCTACTCATCTTCTCCTCACCCTTATCTCTATTCTTCCCCCTCCCCCAGTCTGGGAGGCTGAACAGGTCTTGGGTGGCCCCAATGGAACTGTCTGGCCTCCATCCTTGTGTGGCCCTGACACGGGGGTAGGGGGCAAAAGGCAGAACTCGAACAGGAGGATAGAAGGGAAAGAGGTTGATTTTGCCTCAGTGGGAGTAAAAACATCCCAATGATTAGAGGCAGCTAGGTGGTGGAGTGGTGTATCCATTGTGTGCTGGTCCTGGAGTCAGGAAGCCCTGAGTTCAAATCCAGCCTCAGATGCTTACTGGCCATATGACTCTTAGCACGCCACTTAACTTCTGTTTGCCTCAGTTTCCTCATCTGTAAAATGGGGATTTATAAACCTTGCAGGGTTGTTGTGAGGATCAGATGAGATCATATTTGTAAAAAACGCTTAATAGTAACTAGCCATAGAAGGCACTTAATAATGTTATTCCTCCCCAGAGAGGAATAAACTGTCTCAGGAGGTGGTGAGTGGAGGTCTTTGCCATTTGTTAGGCATGTTGTTAAAGAAAATCCTGTTTAGGTGCAGGTCAGACCAGACACCTTTGAGATGAGGTCCCTCTCAGCTCCTAGATGGAGTCTGAAGGAGCAGAGCTTTAATCTCACCCTGTTACGTTCCCCATCTCCCTCTCTCCCCACCTAGATCTAAAAGTTCAGCAAAGTCCCAGACCTGGGAGTTAGAAGAACTGCATTTTAGTCCCATCTTTGCCACTGACTCCAGGTAAATTTGGGCAAGTCACCTCTCCTTCTGGGACTTAGTTGCCTCATCTCTAAAATGAGAATGTTGAACTGTATGATCTCCAAAGTCTCTCTCAGACATTTTTTTTGGTTCTATGTTAAGTCCCCTCCTAGGTCTGACATTCTATGTTCTGGGTTCTAAGGCCACTCCAAGTCTGACAATATGTATTCTACATTCTAAGATCCCAGCCAGCTCTGGGGTCCTTTTATTCTAAGTCTGTGCCCTTGGGACCAGAATCTAACAATGGAAAATTATAATTCATGATAGCACCCATTGTGCTTTGCATGATGACTCAGAAAACTTGCATGTCTATTATCAATCAATCAAAAATTATTAAGTATCTGCTGAGTGCAGAGTGAATCTCTCCCCACTCGAATTCATCCTCCACACAGCTGCCAAAGTGATTTTCTTAAAATGCAGGTCTGACTATGTCACCCTCCCCCCACCCCCCAGTCTCCTACCCTGACACTCAATAAATTCCAATGGCTCCCTATTACCACGAGCTTAAAACATAATGAGCTCCTTTGTTTGCCATTTAGAGCTCTCTACCACTTGGCCCCTTCATTTCTTTCCAGTTTTCTTACACCTCTACTCACTCATGCTAAGGTCCATCCATACTGACTGACTTGCTGTTCCATCATTGCCTGAGCCTCATGCCTAGCTAGAATGTTTGCCCTCCTCACCTCCAATTCTTAGAATCCCTGGCTTCCTTCAAGGCTCAGCCCAAAAGCCACCTTGTACCAGCGACCTTTCCCCACCCCTCCTATCCCCAGATGCCAGTGCCTGCCCCGCTTAGGCTACCTTCCACCTACTTTGTGTATGTCTTCTGCATGACTCTTTATCTGCATATTGTTTCTCCCATTAGAATGTCAGCTTGGGGTAGCTAGGTGGTGCAGTGAATAGAACACCAGCCCTGGAGTCAGGAGGACCTGAATTTGACTCTGACCCTTGACACTTACTAGCTGTGTGACCTTGGGCAAGTTGCTTAACTCTAATTGCCCTGCCTGCTCCCCTCAAAAAAAAAAAAAAAGAATGTAAGCTCATTGAGGGCAGGGACTGCTTTTCTCTTTTTTGTTAAATCTTCAGTGTTTATCATGGTTCCTGGCCACAGTAAGTGTTTAATAAATACTTGTTGATTGACTAGTTGGAGGAGATAGATATTTAGGGAAGATATGGTTTATGTCCTCATGGAGATTACAGTCTAGATAGGGGACAAGAAAGACGTATACACAGACAACTTTGATGCATGAGATTTCGTGATATCCCAGGGCATTCCTGGGACATATGCATAAAGGAGGGATCGACATTGGTTATGAGAATGAACACTTGTCCTAATGGAGAACAGTAGTTAGAGAGCTAGGGTACAACATCTGGAAATCTCCATCATCCATGCCTCCTGTATAGAACCTGAAAGGATGATAAAAGACACTTCTAGCTAAAAACAAACAAATCCCCAAACCACCAAGGACTGAAGCAAGCAAGAGTGGGTCCTGAACCCAACACCTCTATTGGCAGGACTAGAGAAGCTCAATTTCAGAGACTGTTCAATGCTAGGAGAGTAGAAGAATTATCTGAGGAAGAAACCCAGCATAAAGTTGAGTGTTTTCATTTGTATGAATGAGATGTAGCATGTACACAGGGGACCCTGTTCACCATCCACCTCCTTAACTCTCTCTTTTGAGAGAAATTCTAGGAAGTCTCTTTCTCAGAGATTAACCCCTTGGAAGAACAGCATCATCTTAAGGCTCCATAGTCCATATCTCTCCCTAAGTTGGTGGTACAGAAAATTTGACCATGGCCTAATAACCAGAAGGGTAGCAGGAAGGAGAGGGGATCCAGCCCAGACTGACATTTTGGAAATTACTGGGATGAGAAAAGTGACATAGATTTGGTAACTTGCCTTATGTACCCCACAGTCCTCTTATGTCACACCCTAATGCCATGCTAGATAACATGGGCAACAGTTTTGGATCAGAAGATCAATGACCACTGAAAGCCAATTGCACTTGCCAATAGAGGGCTCATGGACAGGGAGAGCTATTCTCCCATCCACAAATTGGTGCGATTGGCCTTGAAAAGAGCTGTCTCGCTTTTCCCTTGGCTGGCCGCGTGGAGCCCGCACTATGCCCGGAGTCACGGTGAAGGACGTGAACCAGCAGGAGTTCGTGCGGGCCCTGGCCGCCTTCCTGAAAAAGTCAGGGAAGCTGAAAGTCCCCGAATGGGTGGACATGGTCAAGCTGGCCAAGCATAAGGAGCTGGCGCCCTACGATGAGAACTGGTTCTACACGCGGGCCGCCTCAACTGCCCGGCACCTGTATCTCCGAGGCGGCGCCGGCGTGGGCTCCATGACCAAGATCTACGGGGGGCACCAGCGCAACGGGGTCATGCCCAGCCACTTCAGCCGGGGCTCCAAGAGCGTGGCCCGGAGGGTCCTGCAGGCCCTGGAGGGGCTCAAAATGGTGGAGAAGGACCAGGACGGGGGCCGGAAGCTGACACCTCAGGGACAGAGAGACCTGGACAGAATTGCCGGACAGGTGGCAGCTGCCAACAAGAAACATTAGGACAAACCGCACCAGATTCATTAATAAATTGCCTTGTTCTTAAAAAAAAAAAAAAAAAAAAAAAAGAAAAGAGCTGTCTCTAAAGTGTTTTGGGACTGTGTGTACAGAGCTAATTTCAGATAAGAACAGAAAACAACTTGTTGACCTATATTCTGACAAGTGCTCATTTGGATGCCACCAAGCAGCTGTGGCCCCAGCCATCTCTGAGTTCGGTGTGCATTATTTGACAAAGAGAACTAATGTGAACGTAGATGCCCCGTCCCATGAATCCCCGTGTATCAGAAACAACAATTATCTGGATGGTGGGAGGCTGATGTTGATCTGTGATGAGAGGAAACAGTATCTCTAGCAGATGGAAGCAGGGCAAAGAACAGGTTTACAGCTTTGGGCCAGGCCTTCTCCCTCAATATGAAATGAATGATTACTGGTAAACCCAGCTAAAAGAAAATAGGTTTTTGAGTAATGATGACACTCAGGAATCAGAGCTAGAACCTGTGAAGGTACATATCTATTATTCAAGTGGTAGCTGTTGGAACTCTACCATGAGGTTACATGTCAAATGATAAGTGATCCTACATAAGGTATTGTGTGATGTTGGGCAAAATCACTTTGCCTCCCTTGGCTTCCATTTCATCAACTGTAAAATGACATAGCTGGACCAGATGACTTCTGAGGCCGCTTCTAGCTAAGATCTCTGATAGTATATGAGAAGGCAATTAGCCCTATCTAAGCCTACCAGCCCATGGCTGTGAAGGTCCCCCTGGGTGATTTTGGGGATCCTGAGCCAAGAGGATCTCTGAATCTGGCACAAAATGGTTCTGTGGGTAGTAGAAAGATACAAGAAGTACAAAGCTTGTATACCTGGAGCATTGAAAGGAAAGTATGATTAGGTTGTGAGCTGCTTACCTGGAGAATATAAGAAAGCATAAGCTTGTGAAGCCAGGACTGGTTTCTCATCTCTGGAAGTAGTCCAAGATAACATTCAGCACAGTTCATTTTGATGATAACTGTGTCTTAGCAGTGATGGGCTGACTCCCCTGGTGGATGCAGGCATAGCTACCCAACCAGCAGCCAATTTGACTTCCATTGTGGCCAAAGTGGGATGGGAACGGTCTATCTCAATTTATGCCTTCTCTGCCAAGATGTATTTCCATCAAGGTTGAGATTCTGAGATCACGTTATTCAAAAATATGATTAGCCTGGAAGAAATGAAGAAATCTAGAATTTTGTTAAGGCATCCATCCCCCAGGTGTTCTTCAACCTGAACATTTAATTGTACCCTGCTGAATCTGCTATGGCCACTGAGGTGTCAGTGGACTCAGCGTGTGGCTTTTCTAATGCATGTCTGCAATGCCACCAGGAAAGATGCCAAAGGCTTTATTCCATACACCTGGATGTGTAGGGGAGAGCCAACTGCTGGGATCTGTACTTTGGAGTCTCTGAGGATGGGAAAGGTAGAGAGACTAACGACTAGTGAGTCACTTGATTGAGTGACCAACTGACAGAGAGAGGCCTATTGTCTAGCCGTGGCCTCAGCTCAGAAGAGCCAGGAAAGGAACAAACAATAATATAAGGCCCAGGTTTACTGGCAAGGGATTAGATTCTGGCTATAAAATCTTTTTAGTGTCCCAGGAAAATACAGAATAGCAGAGTAGTAAAGAGACACCCCATAAAAAGTAGACTTAGGTAGTTTGGTGGTCTATAAAAATCTCCCCAGAGAATGGCTGGGGCCCTTTGAAGGGGATACATCCCAATCTCCAATTGCCTAGGCTCCGTCTTAGCCAATAAAGGGATCCAAATATGGAAGGGACATACGAGATAATCTAAGTTGAACTTTCCCTTACAGAGGAAGAAACCAAGGCCCAGAGAGGCCCAGGGGCTAGTTAGCAGAGCCAGGGTATGAACCCCAGTTCCTTGGCTCCAAATCTCCTACTTTCTTCAAAACTGTCACACTGTCTCTTGATTGCTAATGAGCGCTTAGGATTTGACTCACATGTTCCTGATTGACAACTAAGTAGCTCCTTCCTTTTCCCCTCTTAGAGAAAGAGAAAAAGAAAGAACAGGTCTCATTATCATTTTGTGTTTATCTATTCGAGAAGAAAAATACCTGAATCAGTGCAACCCTCAGTTCATCTTTAAAAGACTGCCCCTTTCCCTCACTAGCGGGGAAGATGGGTAATCTGGTTTTTGCAGGTGGGTATACTGAGGCCCAGAGAGACATGACTTGCTTAAGATTACATGGAGTCTGTCATCTAGCCAGGACTAACATCTAAGTCTTTTGCTTCCCAGTGACCCCTCTGGGGTGGAAAGCCCTGTACTACTGGTTGGGGTAGGGGTGCACTGGGGTTAGTACAGCTCTGAGCAGAGTTGTTGTTCTCACAGAAATCTCTCTTCACATAGACCCACTAGGGTCTCTGGACAGGAATCATCTAGCTATCTCTCTGCCCCTGCTTCAACCAGGCTCTGATTACAGGAACAGCACTGGTAAGGAAATAATAACAAGAGATGGGTTAGAAGGGGGTCTGCTCCCTCAGCCCCTCATTAATTTCCTTCCTCTTCTCTGCAGCCCTCAGTCCCACAGTAGGACCTGGCCATATTCAGATTACATCATCCTCAGGCAACAGCAGTGCTTCTGGGGTTCCCCTCCTCAGAGTAAAGTCCATCTGTGTGGGGGAACTGAGTTCGGAGCTCCTGGCTGAGGTGAAGGATGTCCTCATTCCCTCTGAGCGGATCCTTACACATGAGGATCAAGTCATTGGCAAAGGTATGAGCTGGTAGGGATAGGGGCTTGAACCAGGATAGGGGATGGGGTAGGATAAGGTTCACCTCCTTCCCCCAGCATCTCCTTAAAAATGGTGACCAAGTCAAAAGCAATGGTGAGGGCTGGCAAAGGGCCATCTTGTGGATGGAGGCCAGGCCAAGGGCTCAAGATTGGGGAAATGGGAATTTTGAGCTCTTTGGGTCCAAAGGGCAGGGTTGGGCCTCAGGGCCTAGGGGAATGGGATGGGGCTAAAGCCAGGTCCATTCTGGTACCTGGGTGTGTCAGGGATATCCCTGACACCCTTGAGAAGCTTTTCCCCTGCTCTTTGTCCATCCCAGCCTCACTAGGAGCCCTTCTCTTCTCTATCCCCAGGTCACTTTGGAATCGTCTACCACGGGGAATACATGGACCCTTCCCAGAATCGAATTCACTGTGCCATCAAATCACTGAATCGTGAGTATGCTCAGAGTGTGGTGTATGTGTGTGTCCAGTTGGGTGGTGCTTGGGTCAGCCCTGTCTGGAATCTCTTGGACTTTGCAGTCAGGTCTTGACTTGATCCCAGAGGGGAGAGGAATGGAGGGGGATGGGGAAGATTATTAGGGGAGGAGAAAGAGACTATGTCTTCTCCTCTTGCTGTGCAGGGGAAGAAGGCCTGGACTTGGAGTCATGCTACCTGGCTCATCTTGGGCAAGTCTCTACCCTTCTCGGGGCCTTAGTTTCCCTCTCTGTAAAATGGGCATAATGGTACCCAATCTCCAGGGTCTGTGTTGCTCCAATCCTTTACATCTATGAGAGAATAGAGCAGAATTGTGCTTCTCTCAGGATGCCTAGCAGATGTGTCCATGAATGCTTGTTTTGTGGGGGGCCTGGTCCTCTCCAGCCTCCCTTGCTAGAGAGCTTTCCTGAGCAGGACCCCAGCAAGACTGAGAGCTTGAGTGTTCTGCAGGCATCACCGAGATCGAGGAGGTGGAAGAGTTCCTGAGGGAGGGCCTGCTCATGCGTAGCTTCTGCCACCCTCATGTCCTGTCCCTCATTGGCATCCTGCTACCCCCTGAGGGGCTCCCCCGAGTGGTGCTGCCCTACATGAAACACGGGGACCTGAGACACTTCATCCGTTCCCCCAAAAGGGTAAGTGACCTCTAGACCATCACCAGCCTTCCTTCTAAAATGATTGCTGTGGTTCTTCCCAGTTAGTCCTGGATGCTGTGACCTCTAAAGTTATAGGCCTCAGCTGCCATCTACCTGAGGCCATGTCTCACCTCCCCCAGACAGAGCCCAGGTTCTCTTCTTCCAAGGCTCTAGGGAAAAGCCTACACCTCTGCCATAGGGCCCTTTTCTGATCCAATACAGGACCTCAGCTGTAACCCACAGCCACTCCTACTTGCTCAGGGTCTCCAACCTATGCCACAGGCCTTTGGTGTCTTCCCCCACCCAAGTTCCCTATGCCCAGCCCCTCAAGGGTCTGTTTTTCTCTAAACTTCCCCATTCTACTGGCCAGGCCATCTCCAGGAGGCAGGGCAAAGAACAAATCTCTCTTAGCATCCTAGGAGAACCTACCCCTAACAGTATACCTTTCTACCCAATGCCTGCTGTGATGTCTTTTCAGAACCCCACAGTGAAGGATCTCATTGGCTTCGGGCTGCAGGTGGCCAGAGGCATGGCCTACCTGGCTGAGAAGAAATTTGTTCACAGGGACCTTGCAGCCCGGAATTGCATGTGAGGAGCCAGGTTGGGAAAGTACAATGAGAGGGAAGGGGACAACCAAGTCAAGGCAGAGAGAACCCAGGGGCCTCAGGACTGGAGTCAAGGAGTCTTAATGTGGTTCCAAGGAAAAGCTGCTGGATTCCAGGGATACCAGCCCCCATCCCAGCAATAACTTGATGTGAGATCTAGGAAAATCTCCTCTCTGGCTCCCATATGTAGAACCAGGAGCAAGGTAGGACTAGACAGGTCCCTTTTAATCTCCGAGAAGATTTGCTGATATAGGGGATATATCCCTGAGCTTGAAATCAGCAGACCTGCCTCTCCTACATATTCACTGTGTGACCTTGGTCAAGTCACATCCTTTCTCTAAATCTCAATTCTTCTAACTATAAAATAGAGGAGTTGAACTAAGTTACCTCCCAAGTTCTATGTTTCCCTTCCAAGGGCTGACCCAGGCAAGCCACTATCGGGGAGGGACAGAGGGAAGCCCCATACCTATACTAAAACACTAGAGGCCCCCATCACCTATCTCCCCAGGCTGGATGAGACATTTACAGTAAAGGTGGCTGACTTTGGCCTAGCCCGAGACATCCTAGACAAGGAGTACTACAGCATCAGGAGGCACCGTCACGCCCGGCTGCCAGTCAAATGGATGGCCCTGGAGAGTTTGCAGACATACAAGTTCACTACCAAATCAGATGTGGTAAGAAGTGGCGTAAACTGTGTCTCTTCTCAGCCTGGTACAAATCCTACCTGTTTGACTTTGAGCAAGTAGCCCTTCCCCTTCCTTCCTCAGTTTCTTCACCTGTAAAATGAAGAGTTTAGACTAGATGGGCCCTGAGACCCTTTTGGCTCTATATCTGTGGTCCCCCCAGATCCATCTACCTCAAGCAAGGGGACACACTGCCAGGTTTCCCTTTGCTAATTGTTGGTACTGCCATCTTGGGCAAATGACTAGACCCCCTCTGGCCTTCATCGCCTCTTTTATAAAATGACTAGATGATCTCTGCAGTCCTTTCCAGCCCTAAATCCTTTGCTTTATTTTGGCACTATCACCAGATAGTGGCTAAGCTAAAAATGGTGATGGTCACGTCTGTAACCTTGGCAGACACTATCATTGCATCCCTAACAGTTCTTTCTTCTCAGCACCCTTGTGGGTTCTGGGTGGGAGGTACAGATGATGGTTCCCTGATTTTATAGCTGAGGCTCTGAAAAGTACATTGATGTTCAAGGGCAGAGTCAGAGTAATAACACTTGGTCACTTGGTGCTTGGCAAACACCACAGTGCTCTAAAATGAGTCATTATTGTTATGAATATGAATATTATACAGTTGCCACAGACAGTCCTCAAGGTGATTCACCTCCTCCCTTCTTCTTCCCCCATGGGCAGATTGTCAGGGATTGATTCTAGAACTCACAAAGTCCCTAATACTACTATCACTTCTAGACTTCTGTTTCCTATCTCTGTCAAGTAGGGAGTGTTTCACTGAAAGGGGTCTGGGTGGAGGAACAAAAGCAAAGGCTTCAGTAGGATAGTTTTGGGGGATGGAATTTGAGGATCCAGGGGGAAGAGAGGAAGAAATGTAGAGGGCCATGTAAAGGTTATAAGGCCTGCCATAGCCAGGGGGATCCTGTGGGGAGTTGGGAGGACCCTTCTTGGCCTACAGAGTGAGAGAACAGCTCAAGTGGTTATCCATCGACTCTCTTAATATTCTGTCCTTTTCATCCCCAGTGGTCCTTTGGGGTCCTACTTTGGGAGCTGCTGACTCGAGGGGCATCCCCGTATCCCAACATCGACCCCTTTGACATTTCCCATTTCCTGGCACAGGGCCGACGTCTACCCCAGCCTGAGTACTGTCCTGATGCCCTGTGAGTACCAGGAGGGCACTAGGGATGTGGGGCACTGTTCACTCAAGGGAAGAGGGGATGGGGCTGATGCTACTGGACTTGGGAGTCAGGATGCCCACATCCCTAGGTTTCATTCTCATCCTTTGTAAAATGAGAAATTTGGACTAGAAAAAGTCCCTTTCAGCCCTAACTTTGACACCCCCTAGATGACTCTAATGCTCTTCTTTGGAGTCAGAGAGATATAGATCAGAACCACAAGGGCCTTTAGGGACAACTTAGTCACCTCATTTTATAGAGGAAGAAATGAGGCCCAGAAGTCTTTGCTCAAGGTCATGTAGCTGGATTGATAGAATCAGGATTCAGAATGAGGCTTCATTTCATAGAGTGGGAAGATAGCCCCCTAGGATGTGAGATGAGACACTTGGAATTTAGACCTATGCTAACTTAATATGACCTTGAATGATTCTTTCTCCATCTTGTGGTCTCAGTGTTCTCGTTTGTAAAATGAAGGGGGTGGGACTGGTTGATCCATTAGAACCCCACCCAGCTCTGGTGTTCAGTAAGTCTTACTTGGGTTGGGGCCTGGGCTTAGGGAGAAGGTGCACTTGTCAAGATGAGGTAGGGGACTTTGATTGGGGTAGATGGCCACTGTGTGGGTCAACCTCCTTCCTTCTCTAAGGGTGTCTGTCCCTACCAGGTATGAAGTGATGCTCCAATGCTGGGATCCTGTCCCCACAGAGCGGCCAACCTTTGGGGTACTGGTGAGGGAGGTGGAGTGTGTCTCAGCCTCCCTACGAGGGGAACATTATGTCAACCTACACAGTGGCTATGTGAACCTGGAGTGTGGCCCCATCCTGCCCCCCTGCCTCAGCTCTGAAGATGAGCTGGACCAGAGTGAGGAGGAACAGCAGGAGCCTGAGGACTCAGGGAAGAAGGCTGAGGCCAAGGAGGCCTGCAAGCGAAGTGGGGGTCCTCGGCCTCTTTCAGCACCTCTCCTAACTTTCCATACTCTGGAGAGCTCTTCATGACAACTGCTGTTGGGAAGAATGCCATCTGAGTCAGGACAAGGACCTCCACAAAAGGAGGGGACAGCCTGGATCTGGGTGCCTGAGAACCCAGAGTGGGCAACTCAGGGAAACTGAGTGAAGAGAGAGCAGGGTCTACAGACAGAGCCCCTGGCCTGGCCCATGGCTGGCTCTCTGACTCAGGGCTCTCAGGTTCTTGGTGCTCAGGGAGAAATGCAAACTCAACATTTCAAGGACCTTCGTGGCTGCTGGCCCTGTTCAGGAGCCCTGGCCCAGCTCCACCCTTATAATCTTGGTTGTTAAGGGGCAGGGAAGGTCATCCATCCCCTTCTTCCCCTGAGGAAAGAATGGGGATGTGACCCTTTTCAAATAGTGTGAAAACTGAGGCACAGAGCTATCATTCACCAGCTCCAATACCTACAGAGGCCCAGGAGTAAAGCACAGGCCCCATATCTCCCGTCCTGCCTCTGATGGGAGGAGGGGGCATGAATGGCAAAGGGAAAGTGGTCCTTTGGTTGTAACCACCACCTCATTTCTTTTGAGGCCCCTTTATATGTCCATCCAGGCTGAGGAAGGGCTGGTGCTAGAGGGTGCTTGAGGGTCCTCCTTGGCCCCACATAGCTCCTCTCACTGCTGCCTGAACTTCCACCATTACAGTTTTATTCATTTGAAATTAAGCAGTGCTCTCCCTTGGCCTTTCTTTGAAAATACAGATTGTTCTGGAGTCCCACATTCTGAAGAATAATCCTTCCCTACTCCACCTTAATCTGGGTGTCTTCCCTCTGAGACCATCCCCCATTTAGCCTGTCTCCCTCTTGTTTGTATATATTTGTCTGCATGTTGTCTCCGTCATTAAATTATGAGCTCCTTAAGAGCAGTGACTGTTTTTGGTTTCTTCTCTGTTTGTTTCTTTGGCCTTTCTTTGCATCCCTAGTGACTCCACTCTTCTGCATTTCATTCACTTGGCCACTTCTTAGAATGAAGCAGATCAGAAGCTGTCTTATTCCCCAGCAAGAGGGATGTAGGCAACAGGAAGAGAAGGGAGCCCGGAAGGATGCTGGAAATAACACTGGCCCAGGTCAGGAGACCTGGATTCAAGTCTTCGGCTCTGCCACTTATGTGACCTTGAACAAACCCCTCCTCTGGGTTTCATTTTCTTCCTCTGGGAAGTCAGGACTTGGACTAGAGAATCTCTGACCTCACCACTTCTGCCTTTGACATGCAGTGTTCTCAGTGCCCCTCCCGTTTTGACATTTTAGGACTCTGGATCTTAGGCCCATAGGGTGCTATCAGCCCTCCTTCCCTGAATAAATCTGGGTGTCAGTCTGTGGCTCCCCAACCTAGATACCATCCCCCAGTTTTGTCCACACAAAGGTTCAGCAGAGTTTAGGGGGGAAGGGAAGCTGAGAATCTGTAGGGAGGGGGGGCCTGGGAGAGGAAGGAGGAGGGTGAGGGTGAGCCATCCATTGTAACCAAGGCATTCAGACTTCTATTTATACCAGCCTCAAGGCCATCAGCACAGCAGGACAGGCGGGGACTGGGGGCCCATGAATGGCTGCTTTCCCCAGAAGGGGCTGCTGGGGGAATGGGGGAGGGAGGTTCTCAGGCTGGTTGGTGAGGCAGAGAAAGCTGAAACTAGAAAATGTAAAAAGCATGGAGCTCTCTTCTTCTTCCCTTCATCCTACTCTCCCCATTGTCAGACCAGATCTATTTCAGAAAATCTACCATTCACTTATAAAACATCTCCTGCTAGTCTGGGGTCCCTGGTTGTTTGTCAAAGGCTGTCTGGGCAATGAGGATGTCCCAGGATCAGCTGTGTCTTCCTCCCATCTCCATACCCCATACCTTGCTGACTTTCTGGTACTTTGGGTTTCCTCCATGTTAACCTGCTTTTATAAGCAAGAAACCCAAGAGAAAGAAAACTTCAGGTTAGTCCCTTCCTCTCTTAAGGGCAACCTCAGTTTCCCCATCTGTAAAATGAAAGCCTTGGGCTAGTTGATCTCTAAAGTCCTTCCCAGCTGGAAAATTCTGATTCTATATTGTCCTAGTTGATCAGAGGGCATTGCCCCAGTCACAGACTATAAGAAGACCCCCAGAGTCTTTGTCAATAGGGTGTGGGGTCTGAACCCCAGCAGGAGGAATGGAGTGCATTGAACCATCCACACTCCCTGGTTGAGACCCCTCCCTTGTGAGATCACTGGCATTTTGAGAGACGGTAGGATCAGGGTTTCCTCTGTAACAAGGGTCAAGGCCTAGGCTGTTCTCAGCAGTGAACAAACCCTTCACTGACAGACTCAGATCTCAACCTGGTGAGGCTGATAAATCAAAGAGAGAAAAGTCAGAGTGACATAAAACTCAGCTGTCCAAGTGATATTCCCTAACTGCAGGTGTAACCGGGTTACTCCTCTCCTTAATAAACTCCAGTAGCTCCCTATTACCTCCAAGAGCAAGTATAAAATCCTCTGTCTTGCAAAGCTCTTCCTAACCTGGCCCCTTCCCACCTTTTCAGTCTTCATTCACCTGACTCCCCTCCACGGGCTCTGCCATCCCCTGACGCTGGCCTCTATCATTGTTCCTTGAACTCAACACTCCACCTCTGGAGTGTGAATATTTTCTCTGGCTCTTCCCCAGGCCTGGGACTCTCTCCCTCCTCATTTCTGCTTCCTGCCTTCAAGTCTCAGCTAAAGTCCCATCATCTGTACCAATAATCCTTTCCCAGTCCTCCTTAATTCCAATGTCTTCACTCTGAAACTGTCCCCAACTTACCCCGTCTCGACCTTGTTTGTATATGTCTGTTGTCTCTTCCATTAGACCAGGAGCAGCTGGTTCCTTGGGAGCAGGGACTGCTTGGCCTTTATTTATTTATATATTGCTAGAGACTCCGCTGCACCGCACCCTCCCATCCAGGCTCCACGAGCCAAATGGCTTCCTGCCCACTTTTGATCATGAGGGACTTTGGGTTAGACCATCTGCCTTTCCCAATCCTTGCCCAAAGAGAACTCCTTTTTTCATTCTGGGATCCTCTGAGAATAGGAGGAAGGAGGCAGAATGAGACACGGAATCCCAAACTGACGTTTTTGGGACCCAAGCTTGGGCTCTAGTGCTGGGGCTCTGACTCTTAAGCTTTGTCTGCCCATGCCTGGGATGGGTGTGGAATTTTCCAGACAGTGGATAGTATGCTGAATTTTGAGTCAGGAGGATGTGGGTTCAAATCTTACCTCTGACACTTCATGGTTAGCATTTATATATTGCCTTAAGGCAGTGGTTCTCAACGTTTCTAATGCGGCGACCCTTTAATACTCCACGGATAGAGGAGCGGTGTCTCAGTTCCTAACACCATCAGAAATATGTGTTTTCTGATGGTCTTAGGCGACCCCGTTCAACCCCCAAAGGGGTCATGACCCACAGGTTGAGAACCACTGTCTTAAGATGTGAGAAGTTACTGATATCTCATTTGATCCTCCCAATGACTCTGTGAGTCATTATAATATTATTATAATCTCCATCTCACAGCTGGGAAAACTGAGGCATTCAGAGATCAGGTAGCTTGCCAATGGTCACCCAGCTAGTAAATATTTGAGGCTGGATTTAATCTCAGATTTCCTAACTCCTGGCCCAATGTTTCATCCACTGCACCAATGAGCTACTTAGGGATAATGTCTGTAAAACACTTTTGAAACCTTTAAATCAGTATATAAATTATCCAGGATAGCTAGGGGGCAGAGTAGATAGAATGCCAGGCCTGGAATCAGGAAGACTCATCTTCTTGAGTTCAAATCTGGCCTCAGACACTTACTAGCTGGGCGACCCTGGGCAAGTCACTTAACCCTGTTTGCCTCAGTTTCCTCATCTGTAACATGAGCTAGAGAAAGAAATGGCAAACTACTCCTAGTATCTTTGGCAAGAAAACCCCAAATGGGGTCACAAAGAGTGGCACCTGACTGAATGACAAACAAATTATCAATTATCGTTATTAACAATCCTCCAAGCAACTTTTCACCAGCTGAGTGTACATACTCAGGAGCACAGTTCAGGAGCATGAGTACGAAATTGTCTGGGAAAGGAGGTCACGAGGCTATCGATGCATGTACAAAGAACAGAGGCTGAAAGTCACCTGCTGCTCTAGGCCATGGGGAGCAGCTGCATCTCCAGCCTGGATGAGTGCAATGAAAAGAGAAGGGGGCCTGGTCTCCATCTCTCTCGAAGCCCTCCAGCTATCATTTTTAATAGCTATCCTCCTGACAATGCTGGTTCCTCTTAAACTATAAATTCGGGCTTAGCTCTGACCCAGCTCTAGCTTTGATGTTGCCCTTAATATCAGGCTGTTAATTCCTCATTAAAATTTTCCAGAACCTCTTTGTATGCCCAGTTCTGTGCTCCATCGTCCCAGGCTAGTCCCATCCCCTCTCTGGGCTCCTGGTATCAGATCTATAAAATGAGTTAGACTAGGTCATCTGTAAGTTCCCTTCTGGCTCTAAACCATGTGATCCCAATATTATTGAGGAGTTATTATCTTTCAGAGAAGAAATTCCCAAAGGCCTTGGACAGAGAAACACCTGTTTTAGCAGCTGGAGTAGGAGTAGGACGAACAGAATTTGTACACCCTGATCAATGATCATTGGCTTCAACCATCTTTCTGCAAGGTTTTCAGCTCAGCCTAAAGGCTCCCTCTTCTTTCTTCTTTATATGTACTCTCCATACTTAGTCACTTTACCTCTTAACCAAAGAAATGGGGACCCAGGATCAGAACCAGAGTGGGCCTGTTAACCAAAGAAATAAGAGACCCAGGATCTTCTGATCTACCCAAATTGGGCACCAGACCTTTCAGGAGGGAGGATGAAATCATCAGGGATCCCTCCTCGATTTCATCTCCATTATACTTCTGGGTGGAGTCTGCAGGAAAAGTATAATGTAATGATGTAAGGTTTTAATTTTTTCTTCCCCAGTCCATTTTTCTATCAATGACTTGTGAGCAGGCAAGACTGTCTCCATTTTATAGGCAAAGAAAATAGAGAGGTAAAAGACTTGTCCAGGGTCTCACACTGTGAATTAGAACCCATGCCTGGAGGTTGGGGCTTCAATACTGGACTGTTTCAGGAAGGATTTTTCCACAAATTAGAGTGTATCCAGAGGAGAGAGAACAGGATGTTGTGAGAGGACTGGAGACTGGCATTTTATACAAGAATCAGTTGAAGGTTGTTTAGTCTGCAGAAGAGAAAACTGAGTCGGAGGCATGATCTCTATCTTCTAAGTGCCCAAAAGGATTCCATGGGGAAGAGAAATTAGATGTGTTTTGTTTGACCTAAGAGAGCTGTATCCAGTGGGAGTTAGCTCCTTGTTACTGTGGGATTCTTCCATTGGAGACTGGATAACCATTGTTGGGATGCTGTAAGGGGATTCCCATTCAGGTAAAAGTTAGATGGTCTTTGAAGTTTCTTCTAACTTGGAGTCTGGGATTCCTGACTTCCAGGTCCTGCTCTATGGGACAGAGGAAACCCTTTGGAGGAGAGGGAATTAGGAGTTCTACTAAGACCCAGGGATGGAGATTTGGGAGGAATGGGAAGAGTGAGCAACAGAGAAATGTCATGCACCCAGCCTGGCTTTGAGATTCTAATCCTAAATTCAACAAAAAGTCCTAAAATGGGAGGGAAATAGTTAAATTTATTGAATTCGAGTTATCTGTTTCTCTAGCAGCCATTAATAGATGCTTCCTGATTGATTGATCGATTGATTGATTGTACTCCTATTCCTTGAATATCCAACTCTTTCCCTGAGCCCCTGTCCTCTCCCTAAGCTTCCATCTGCCTCATACAACCCCCTCTCCTGTTGATGAGTCCCATCTATTCCAGGGGGACTAAATCAAACTCAAGAGGTCAAAGTTTAAAAAGACACAGAGAAGGAGGGGCAAACCTACACCCTGCCCTCAAGGGGATATAGTCTAGGAGAGACAGGAGGAGTAGACCTGGACCTTGCCCTCCCTCTGTGAGCTCACAGTCTAGGGGAGACAGAGGAGGGGGTGCCTTCAGTTTGGGACAGCTGTCTTTGTCTAACTGGGATAAAGTTAGAGGTTAGTCACTTCAAGGATCCATCCCTTTTTTCCTGTCCCGTGTCCCAAGGCATGTCCTTTGATTTAAACTCAAGAACTGGAGAGAGAGGGGAGAGGGGAAAGGGGGAGGGTATGTCTGGCAGGGATATTCAGAGAGAGAGAGAAGTTGGCATCAGGTTCTCAAGTTGGCTGGTCCAGTGAGACAAGAGGAAGCCCTCCGCCTCCCCTCTCAGCTGTCATTGGGTAGTTATGGCAGCAGGATGCCTAGAGGGATTCCAGGACACACACACACACTCTCTCTCTCTCTCTCTCTCTCTCTCTCTCTCTCTCTCTCTCTCACACACACACACACACACACACACACACACACACACACACACACTCTCACACCTGAACTGCCTGTGCAGTCTGCACGTAGCCTGGCTCATAGTCTCCCCTAATTCAATCTCCTGTCCCTAGGAAATTGGCCAGACTCCAGGACTCAGCAAGCTTCCAGGCAAGCTATGGGGCGAGGAGGAGGGGGCATTTGGGCAGAGAAACTGAGCGATCACCACCTTTCCCTGGCAAGTGTGTCATGCGCAGATGTGTGTGTGCCATACAGTTATGGGGCCATGAGTGCTAGGCCTGGGATCACAAAGGGCCACTCAGGTGGCAAGGGCTTCCACTAGCACCCTGGTTTCTCATTCTTTCTGACTTTGGCTCAGAGACAGATTTCCTGTATCACAGTTAGAATGCCCTCTCTTCATTTCCACCTGTTGAAATCCTATCCCTACTTCAGGGGTATTGGCCAAGGGATGCTTCCTCCAAGAAGCCTTTTCTGGATCCTCAAGGGTGGCACGACCCCTTCTTCCTCAATGTTTCCATAGCCCTGTGCCTGCCTTTGTCTCAGCCCTCAGCACTCACTGCCTTCCCCTGGAGGTATTTTTCTGTTTGATTGTTCCTACTGGATTTCATGTGAGGCCTGGTCTCGCTGTCTTCAATATAGCATCAAACTCTATGCATGTTTCAATCAACAAGGATATATTAAGCACTTACTATATTCCAGGCACCTTACCAGACTCTGGGAATATAAAGTCAAAGCCAACATGCTTATTGCCCTCAGAGAGCTAGCATTCTAATGTAAGCTTAAGTACTTTATGTCAACTTCTCTCTCTCTGAACACCCATGCCAGACATACCCTCCCCTTCTCCCCTCTCTCCTCTCTTCTCAGTCGTTGAGTTTAAACCAAAGGACCTGCCTTGGGACACAGGACAGGAAAGGGGCAGGATCCTTGAAGAGACTAAGCTTTAACCTTATCCCAGTTAGACAAAGGCAGCTGTCCCAAACTGAAGGCACCCCTCACTTTGTCTCTTCTAGACTGTGAATTCACAGAGGGAGGGCAAGGTCCACGTCTGTTCTTCCTCTGTTTCTCCTGGACTATATCCCTCTGAGGGCAGGGCCTGACTTTCTTCCTCTTCCTCTTCCTCCTCCTCCTCCTCCTCCTCCTCCTCCTCCTCCTCTTCCATTTTTAACTTTGACCTCCTGAGCTTGATTTACAGCTCCTGCCATAGATGGGGCTCATCAACAGGAGAGGGGTCTGTATGAGGCAGATGGAAGCTTAGAGAGAGGACAGGGGCTCAGGAAGGGCTTGGTCCTTCAGCAAGAGCATCAGGGTACAACCAATTAGTCAATCAACAAGCATTTATTAAGCTCCTGCTATACAACAGTTGCTGGAAAAACAGACAACTCAAATTCAACATGTTCAACATTTAACTATTTCCCATCTAAAGCCATTTTAGGGCTGTAAAGGTCTTTCAGAGTCTGTTTCCAGCTTATTATTCCAGCTTGATTACTTAATACTCCCACTCATTAGCTCTATGATACAACCAAACACTTCTACTGGCTTTTGCCCATGCATGACATTTAATCTCCTGCCTCCACACCTTTGCATACATCTATGTAAGGTCCTCCATGCCCAGAGTGCCCTCTCAGCTTTGCCTCTTGAAACTCCTAGTTCTTTTCAAGACTTATCATGCCACCTTCTTTAAGAGGCCTTTCCTAATTGCCCCAATTAGAAGTACACTCTCCCCTTTTGCACCCCCAACTTGCTTTGACCTTATTTTGTATGTATCTTATACTTCATCTGTGAACACATATTCTCCACCCCCACTCCCACCCCAGTTAGAACATAAAAATCTTAAGGACAGGAACTGTATTTTTTATTTATATCCTCAAGGTTTAGCATAGTGCCTGGAATGTAGTAGGGCATCACAAAAATGTTGATTGATTGAAAGATAAAAACCTATGGAATCCCTGCCCTCAAGAAGCTTGTATTCTATAGGGGAAACAACACTAGGGAGTCTACAGTAGAAGCTTGGAGGGACTACAGATCAGGGAAGGGAAGGTCTTACACAGAAAAGATGGCGTTGAAGAATGAGAGAATCATGAGAGGCATTCTAGGCATTGGGGACAGCCTAGACAAAAGCATGGAGACATGGTATGCACCTGGAATGCCAAGCAGTTCAGTTTGGACAGAGTGCAGGAAGGAGAGTAATGTTAATAAGCCTGCAAAGGTAAGTGGGAGCCAGAGTGTGAAGGGTTTTAAATGCCAGAGGAATCAGCCTGTTTTTTAGCCTTGAGACAATGTGGAACAACTGGGAGAGTTTTGAACAGGGGAATGACATGATTGGACCTATGACTTAGGAATATTAATTTAGCGTTGTGCTGACCAGGGGTAGGAGAAGGGTGAGGCTTGGGTTAGTGAGGGGATAGTGGGTACAATGAGGCAAGTGGGGGCTTACTGATGACGATGGTGGCTCAGTGAGGGGTTAAGGACTCAAAGGAAGAGAGGGGATAGTGGGCTTAGTGGGGGGGGGGTGATGGGGAGTTATTGAGGATTGTGGTCACTCAGGGAAGGAATGCTGAGGGTTCAGTGCAAAGAGATCAAAAAGAGGGATGGGCTTTCCATGAGGGAAAGGGAGATAAAGAAACAATGAGGGGAGACAGGGTTCAGCAGGAACATAGGGCTCAAGTGAACAAACAGTAGGCTCAGTGGTGTAATGAGGACTCAAGGAAGATATGGAGGGTCAGTGAGGGAAAACGGGGAGGGGGGTGTCAGTGAGGGAACATGGTGAGCGGGGTGGGGACTGAAGGAAGCACCATGAATAAATCCCTCTGCTCAAGAAGAAGGTGCATTTCGGGTCCCTTTTCTGGGCCATGCTGGTCTCTTCAGTCTCAGCAGTTCCCCCCAGGGGAAGGGACCCAATTAGGCCCTCCAAAAGGGTGGGGGTTGGCTGCACGTCACTGGGGGCTCATGGGACCTGACTGTGCAGGGCTCCAGCACCTGCTGCTGATGGCCCTCCTCTCTCCTCTCCAGAGGCAGTGCCTGTCAGGCATCATCAGAAGCTATTTGACTTCAATGCCAGTCCTGCCTCGGATCTGTAGCATCTCCCCAGGAAAGAGATTTTTTGTGGAGGTGCTTCAGGTGGGGGACCAACTGAACACCCCAGAGATGGGTCAGGGAGAGAACTAGAGAAATTTAAGGGCCATCAACCAAGAGGCTCCCTCTGAATCCCAGGAGGTGCAGGGCTGTCACCTTGGGCTTGGAGATGTCTCAGAAACTTCCTGCTTTCATGTGTCATTGGGCTCTGTGTCATGTATTAGGAGCAGCAAAAGCTATGAGCAGGCCTCTGAGGCACTGCGAGCTCCCCTAGGGACAGGAGAGGCTGGGATTAATAATAATAGCTCTCATTTATACAGTGCTATAAGGTCTACAAATGCCTTTCTCACAGCATCGAGGTAGCTTGGGCATATAGAGGTGAAGCAATTTGCCCAAGGTCACACATGGCTATTGAATTTTGGAGCTGATGAGCAAGTATAGCTTCCATGTGTCCAGAATTCCACCCTTTGGGGTACTTGTTACTTCAGTGGGCTAGGAGAAGAGGATTTCGATGATATCTTTAAAATGATCTAATCTAATCCCATCATTTTGCAGATGAAGAGACTGAGGGTCAGAGAGGGGAAAGACACTTACCCATGGTAACAAAGGTAGTGAATGTCAGCACTAGGATTAGAATCTAGGTCATCTGACTCCCATGGTTTTTCCATCAAACTTGGAAAAGCATAGAGAGCAGAGGAAGCTGTCAACTCTAGGATAGGACTGTGCTATCATACCTCTTCATTTTCCTGGGCCTTTGTTTTCCTCATCTGTCAAATGGGCATCCAATAGAATTATAGGTTTAGAGCTAGAAGAAGGGACCTTAGAAGTCAGTAAATTCAACTTCCTCATTTTACGTGGGGAAACTGAGGTACATAGCTTAAGAGAATAACAGCCCAGGGCCACATAACTAGTAATCACCTGAGATGGGATCTGAGCCCAGGTCTTCCTGATTTCAAGTCCAATGCCTTGTTTACTATGTCATATTGCTTGACTGTCATGATCCTAATGCCTGCCATCCCAACCTAGCAGAGTCATTGTCAGGATGGACCAAGAAAATGGTTGGGAAAGCACGGCAGCAGAGGGACAATGAGAAGGACAGGAAACCTCTATAGACATCTACTCCCTGGTCAGCTGCATGTGGCTGACGAGGGGGAGATGTTCTCCATCAATATTGGGCCAACCTCCTTCCCAGGGACATGAGCAGAAAGAAAAGGAAGGTTTGGAGCTCAAAGGTCTTTGAAGAAGCACCTACTGTGCTTTAGAATAATATAAAACATAAGCATGGGGGGACGCTAGGAGGCTCAGTGAATAGAGCACTGGCCCTGGAGTCAGGAGGACCTGAGTTCAAATCTGGCCTCACACACTTAACACTTACTAGCCATGTGACCTTGGGCAAGTCACTTGGCCCCAATTGCCCCGCTTTCCCCTCCAAAAAGCAAAAATAACCAACATAAGCATGAACCCAAGCACCCTGTCTGCCAGTCCCATACCCTCCCCTGCTTGGGTAACTGTCTTGTACCATGACTCAATTTGCAGTTCTGCCAATGGGGAATAGCTCTTCGGGGAACATTAGGGAAGGCAGGCATTCCAGAAAACATCATCGTTATTTTTGAGTAAATAAAAGCTGATGAGCAGGAGCAAGCAAATGGATTTAAACATCCCCCTTTCCTCTTTCTTGGAAGGCTGCAATGAGGGCTGGGATGGTCTTCTCATCTGCAAAATGGATCTATGGAATTCGATGGTCTCTGAGGTTTCTCTCAGCTCTAACACTCTGTTTTCTGTGTTTTAAAGTCCCTCCTGGCACTAACATTATTTCTTCTGTTTTAAAGGCCCTCCCAGTTCTAATATTTTGTTTTCTATGTTCTATTTTCCAGAGTCCCTCCCAGCTCTAAAGTATCTCCCAGCATTGACATTCTGTGATCACGTCATTCCTTTGAGGATATTCACTTTGACTGAAGGTTGAGGGTAGTGGCAGGATTGGAAAACATTATATTGTGGAAAGAGTACTGGATTTCAGGGAAAGTAGATACAAATCCCAACTACTACTAATACAAGTTAGTCCCTTTCTCTCTCTGAGCCTCAGTTTCCTCTTTAGTAAAACAATGAGGTTATACCAGATGATGTCCAAGATCTTGTGCAATTCTAAATTTTATGACTCTGAAAGTTGGGAGTAATCAGGGAAAAGAAGTCACCAGGTGAGGAGAGAGCTCTCCAAGGCTTAGCCAGAGGCTCTATTCCCAGTCGGCACAATCCCAACACAAGGGGAAGTTTTGGGAAGGAGGGGATCACAGGGTATAGTCAAGAAAAGCAGGGATGGACGTCAAAAAGGCTCTAGGGAACCATCAGAACATTTTCAATCAGGATCCTTGCCCTATGCTTGGGAGAAGGAAAAAGATGATGCCTCGGGGCCAGAGCTTCCCATATCCTATGTAACATTCTCAGAACAACTATATACGCAAATAAGATGCCTCTGCTAGAAGAGACTGAAAATGAAGAGCCTGAAAGGTCAATTCAATTAAAATAGCATTTATCAAGTACCTACTGTATTCAGAATGCTATGGTGAATCTCCTCCTTTTGGTGGAGAGTTGAGGGGACTATAGATACAGAAAACTGTTAGGCAGTCACTTTGTCAGCTGGTTTCGTTCTCTCCTCCCCATTCCATATTACAAGGGATGGCTCGTTTCAGAGTGGGGTGGGGATATCTGGAAATGAATAAGTCGTGAAAACAAAAGATATCAAAAAAGTATACGAAATAAATAAAAGATATGAAAATATACTAAATAGTAAATAAATAACAAATAAGTGATAAATAAATAATAAAATATACTAAGAACATACGAAACATATGAAAAAAAATTCTGATTAGACCTTTCCCAGCCCTTCCGTAAAAGGATAATATGTTGGCCCCTGGGAGAGGCTACAAATATCAAAAACCGACAATTCCTGCCCTCAAGAAGCTTGAAACCTGCTACTTCATGTTCAAACAGACGTACGCTGCGAAAGAGAGCTCTAGCCAGACGCTCCAGGAAATGTGAGGAGGAGGGAGATGGCGCTTTGAAGGAGGCTTATCAGGGAAGGCTGCATGAGGAGACGGTGCCAGAGATGAGACTTTTACAGGACGAGGGTTTCAACAAAACAGAGATGGAGACAGCTCCAGATGTGAGGAGCCCATGCAGAAACGTGGACATGGAAGAGGGTGAAGGAATAGGTTAGTTTTGTGGATTGATGTAGGGAACATGAAGTAACTAAAGTGAGATAATGCTGATTATGGAGGGCCGTGGACATTAAAAAGTTTACAGATTATAGGATTCAAAGCTGAAAGGGGCCTAGAAGGTCATCTAGTCCATTCCCCTCATTCTCCAGATGAGGAAAGTGAGGGCTTAGATTAATTAATGGCTTCCCCAATGGACCCCACATAGGAAGGGGGTATGGAGATTTGTCCCTCAGTTGAGGTGGCTAGATGAGTGGGTTAGTTTTGCTGAATTGCGTGGGGTTTTCCCCCTCTAACTTGTTTATTCTTTGTTCTAATGGAAGACTTTCTGTGCAAGGGAGGGCTATGTTGGGATATAAAAGTGATGTAAAAAAACAACCCAGAAATATAAAAATTTTAAAAATAAAAATAAAATATGGAGCCCAAAAGAAGGCACAGTTCTCTGGATATGATCTGTCATCCAATTTGTAGTTCAACTCAGGTGTCCTGACTCCCAGTTCAGTGCTCTTTTCTACCAAAACAAAACCCTGTATTTCCAGACTTATTTCACATTACTCCCTCTAGCATACACTGTGTTCCAGCCCCAGTGCCTTGCCTGCTTTCCCTTGTATACAACCTTCAATCTCCCATCTTTGTACAAGTTATCTCCCAAGCCCAGGATGATATCCCTTCTCACCTCTGCCTCTTGGAATCCCTAATTCCCTTTAAATCCTGTCAGCTCAGATATCACTTTCTATATTAATCCTTTCCTGATTCCTTCAACTGTTATCGCTTCCCATCCCCACCCCTGCCATATTGGATTGTTGCTTTTTTTCCATATATCTTATATTGACTTTGTACATTTATTTTCATATGTGTTTTTTTCCTCTGCCTTAAGGCAGGGACTGTTTTCATTTTTGCCTTGTATTCCCAGAGCCCAGAACAGTACCTGACACATAGTAGGTACTTTATAAATGCTTGCTGAGTTGAGTTGAAAGATAGATTATATACACAGGAAAAAATGGGAAGGTATTCTAGATGTGACAAATGGTGTTAGCAAAAGTTGAGAGATAGGAAAGGACGAGATGCTGATATATAAGGAGGATAGTCTGTCTGGAGCAGAGAGTTCAAGGGAGTGGTGGAAAGATAGTTTGGGGCCAGCTCTTGAAGGGCTTTGAATGCAAGACTGATGTCAGTAATGGGGAGTCATGGATAGTTTTTTTTTTTTCAGTAAGGAAATATCATGGATGGATGGATAAATGGATCAGGGCTGTGTATGAGTCTATATATAAAGAATTAGAAGGAGAAAGACTGGGAACAGACTGGTGAGGTAATTACAATAGTCCAAGCAGGGGAGAACATGGAATAGCTAGGTATTTAATTAAGCCCTGGGTAACCACACTCTCTTCTCTCCACTCTCCACCCTCTCCCAGTTCCTGTCTGCCTCTCCCAGGCTAGAAGCCCCCTGATGACATGAATCAGTTTCTCCTTACTCTCTTCTCAGAATGTGAGCTCCTAGAAATCAAGGTCTGTCTCTATGACTCCTCAGTAGTTCTTTCCCATACTGGAAGCTCCCTGAGGACAGGGCCTGATTTCAACATCTCTATTTTCTCAGGAGGCAGTCATTGCTGAGCATGGAACAAGATGAACTAGCAACACAGGCATGATTGCTCTGTTGAAGTTGAAGGTTCAGGGGAGCTGCAGAGAGGACACCATGTGGGGAAGGAGTGGTGGGAGGCTGGGGTCTGGAGAGGTAGGAGACTGACAGCCAGCTCTGAGGAGGCTCAGATGATTCCTACTCTACTTATCAAAGAAAGAGTGTTCGCTGGAGTCAGGTGCTAAGGGAGAGGAGAGACTGACTAGATTCTCTCTTTCCTCCTCCGGGTCAGTGAAAGAGGACAATGACCAGGGAGGGGGTTCCTAAATTAACCTGGGGTACAGCTCTCAGGCCCCAAGTATGAGGCCCATCCTAGGGATAGGCATAGCTACAAATACTCTGGATTCTGAGATTAAGTCCCAGAATCTTCTCCTACCAAATTCCTCATCTTTTCACTACCAAGCAAACTATAGTTTCCATTTAAACTCTCAGAACACCCCAGATGAAACAGGTGATAAAGCCTACCATGTGTTGGCTTTGCCTCTGGGGTGGGACTTTCCCCACTGGGTTCTGATTTAGTAAGGAGCCAAGGCCTCCATCTCTAGCCTTATTTCCCGGGCTCTTCTCTACCCCCTAGGACTGCCCCCAGCCCACAATTCCTACACTCATCAAAGTGGGGAACCTTCTCATGGAAGGAAAACCGAGGGTCAGAGGAGTGAAGCAATGGATGTCATCCAATTTCAATCACACTTCCCAGGGGAAGCTTACACCATTCCCCCCACTCAGTTGGTAATAGCCTTCCCACAGGGCCTGGTATTCACCATCTCTATTTTCTCAGGAGGCATTCCTTGCTGAGAATGGAACAAGATGCACCAGCAATGTGGGCAGCTGATGATGATCTGATGAAAATGAAGGTTCAGGAAAGCTGCAGAAAGGACCCCATGTGGGGAAGGCATGCTTACAAAGTGCTGGCAGAGCTCTTTGTCCCTCTCCAATGCACTCACTTTTTGTGCATTGCAGATGTGTATGCCTCTTGCTTCCCTACTAACAATGAGGTCCGTGACTGTAGAGACCATGTTTTATACGGAAGTTTGGTATAGTGGAAATCAGGCTGGACTGTAGAACCTAGACTCAAGTCCATGTTACTCTGCTCAGTAAAACGTACATTTAACTGGTGTTAAGTCTCTCCCAGTCTGGGAGAGATGGGCAGGACCTGGGAGAGGGGGCTGTGAAATAGAGAGAATAGAATGGTGGCTACTCAGGGCTTGATTAACAGGAGCATCCTTTTGCCTTTGTATCTTCACCATCTAGAACATAGTAGATTATATTTATATATGTATATATATCTACAATTATGTATTGTAAATATAAGTATATAAAATATAATATACTATAAAATAATTATATATTAGATTGTGTCACCTTGTGCAAGTCTCTTCATCTTTCTAGGATTTGATTATGGCCTCTGTAAAAAAAGAAAGGGGGAGCCCATCGTAGGTGATCTTTGGAATCACTTTCCTCTCTAAATCTATTGTCTAAGCTTTGTATCTCAGTCAATTCCTGTTCCCCTCTCCCACACACACTCTTCAGAATGAGGAGGGAAGCTCTCTGGTAAGAATAGGGGGAGTTCAGACTTCAGAGTTCTCAAGTCCCTTTCCCAAGGCCAGTGACCCCTTCATTCCTTAGCCTTTGGTCCAGGGAAATGGGTTAGCTCTCTATCCCACCCCCAGATGTCCAGAACTGGTCTCAGGCTGGTGTCTGCCACTCCATGATTCTTTCTCTAAAAGTCAGTTTTAAAAAGGACCTGTATTCAAATACCTCCTGAACTAAAGAAGCATTGGTGGAGGGGCCAGAAAGACAACTTGCATTTCACTCTGGATAAATCATTAAGAGCAGACCCCAGAGCCTGAAGAAACTGCTCATTCCCTTGGAACCTTTCAAGAACATCTCTTGGGATCTGGGACTGTGGCCAAGAGTATCAACAGGCCACGTTCTACCTTGGACAGCTCCTCCAGGAGCTAGCTAGAGATCCCTGAAGAATGATGCATTTTTTGTTATATATGTTAGTCTTATACTGTATTCCTGAGGCCCAGTCACATGGGTGCTTCCTGCCTTCCCTTTTAGATCAGTGACTCCCTGAGGGTATCTTCATGTCCCCTTCAGACAAAGGACTCTTCCTTCAATCTCCCCTGTGGACAAAGATTGTATCTCCTCCTCCTGAGACTAGGGGGCATGTCTACTCTTTCCAATATGCAATCCTTTGCCAAGACTCATTAATGACTTCTCCATACCATGTCTCCCACATCTCCCATCTTCCAAGTACACTTATTTGTCTGTTGTCCTTCCTATTAGAATGTGAGCTCCTTGAAGGCTTGGCTTTCTTTGAACCTCCAGCATTTTGCACAATGACACGTAGTAAGCATTTAATGCTTATTGACTGACATTGCTTTTGGACACAACCTTGGGTATAAGTTTAGGACAGCTCTGACCTTTGTAATTCCTCTCCCCTCCAATCCCACTGGCTGCTGGAGGCTTAAGGGGTTAGGGAGAGAGAGTTGCAGAACTGTCAGCTGCTGAAAGCTACCTGAACAACATTTCCAGGAGATGAGAAGCTCTGCTCCGTGCCCCCCCATCCCTGGGGCTAACTCTACCTATCGCCATTGAAACAGGGGAGGCAGAAGGGGTTCCAGGCTCCACATTTTTCCAGCTCTTCTTTAAGCCTTCTTCAGGAGACCTCCCTTCCTCCTTCCCTTCACTCCCCAAACAGGTGAGCTTAGCTCCCTGAGTGGGGCAGGGAGGACTGGGGCTCCAGGTACCATACTCCTCTGTTATTAGGGTAAGCTACTTCAGTTCTCAATCCCTCAATTCCCTTCCTTTCAGTCTCCCACAGGTGAGCTCATCTCTCCAGTCAAAGAAATCACTGACTGAATAGAGACTTGTTGAACTGCATTCTGCATCAGTGGAATTTTTGCAGAGCACCAAATATTTCCAGTGCTCTTGGAGAGCTGTGGTGAATCCCTTTAGGAAACTAAAAAAAGAAAGGATCCTTTGGAACAATTCCATCCTGGTTTTTCATTTTGCATGCTTGGATTCTTCAGATCAGCTTTTCTTTAAATGAAGTCCCCTTGGGAGAGAACAGTCCTTGTTTGGGCCCTCAGTTTCTCCCTTTGGAAATATGGAAAATATTCCCTTCTTTTCCGTAACTTTATGGTTAACATTTTATTTTCTTCCCCTTAAAAGTTCAGTGTTGGGCCCCAGATTTAGAACTGGAAGCAAACCCATTTTAAAGATAAGGAAACTGAGACCCAGAGGGGTTAACCCAATTGACCAAAGTAGCAGAAATAGGATTAGAACAGATCTGGCTATGGTCCAGTGTTATTTCTACTACATTTCCTCTTATTCCTTCCAGAGTTCCTAGCACAGAGGGGTGGGGGAAGTGAACCCTCCACAATGGGAAAGGAAGATGGTGGCCTAAAGAAATTAAGAGAATGACCCAAGAAGATCATCTAGGACTCTGTGGAAGCCAGGTATCTAGAATCCTGGTTTCTGAGGTGGGAGTGGGTAGGGGGAGGATGCAGGTGGGCAAAGGGGTCTGTCCAAGGACAAGACTGACCATCAGTGCCTCAGAGTTATGTAACTGCTGAGTCAAGCACAGACCTGCTATTCATTAAGAGGCTATTTTTATTTGGGCAACACATCCCGGCAAAGGGGGAACTGCCACACACTGGGAGGTTAAAAAAAAAAAAACATCTGTTATTTAAATTTCTCTTCGGTTTTAAAGTTCAGATTCAACTACTCTAAATACTAGTCAGTTTTTTGTTTTAATGATGTCATTCAGTTTGCAATTAATTAACATTCAATCAGCCTATTTGTCAAAATTCAGCTGTGAAAGAAAAGCGTCTCACTATTGTCAGAATCCAGAAACCTGAGGAGATTCTTCCCCAGCGTCAAGTCTCTGGAAATCTGTAAAATGAAGAGTCTTCTCACCCACCCTCAACTGCAGAGGAGCAAACTGAGGCAGAAGGAGAATGATTAGGGAAGGCAATGACTAAACTACTACGTGGTTAGAACACAGGAGATCTAGCCCCGGTCTTTAAATGACTACCCCCTCAGGCTTTGCAGAGTGCCTAGTATATGTAAGTGCTTAATAAATGTTTGGTGGCTTAACTGTCAACTGGAAGAGGATGTAAGCCCCTGGGCCTTAAAAATAAAGAGTTTCCCTTGTAGTCTACAAGGATTATTACCCTCATTTTATTGGTGAAAAAACTAAGGTTAAGAGTAAGATTTTTGGGCGCGGCTAGGTGGTGCAGTGAATAGAGTTTCAGCCCTGGAGTCATGAGGTCCTGAGTTCAAATTTGACCTCAGATACTTAACACTTACTAGCTGTGTGACCTTGGGCAAGTAACTTAACCCCAATTGCCCTGCCTTTCCCCCTCCCCCCCAAAATTAAATAAATAAAAGATTGAGATTTTTGGCTGCTTAAGTGCTGGAAATGCAATTAAAATCGAAGTCTACCCAGGTTCCAAATCTAACACTCTTAATGACCACCATTTCCTTCTCCATTTCTAATACCTCTCTGCCTAAAAAGAGACCTCTCCCTTTCCTTTCACGATATAACCCTCCCCTGACTCTCTACCCTCCCCCACCTCCAACTTTCTTACCTTCTCTAGGGAGACAGCGTTTCTCACCATCCTCCACTGACTTTAGGTTTATTCCTGGTTCAATGACTTTGCTCCCAGTTCCCCCTGATGAAATATCATCTTCCTACTTTCCATAAATTCAATTATTACTCTTGGGTCCCAGATGGAGCTCCAAAAATCTTCCCCCACTTTTCCAGCACACAGTTCTGCATCCCCAGCCATATGGGGAGTTCCCAGAGGGCAGGACCTGAGTCTGTCAGGGCCTTCTGTCTTCCATGGGATGGGATCAGAGTGGGAGGTAGAGATCAGAAAAGACTTGCATTTGGACCTTTTAAAAGCCTGGATTTGGCCCTGCAACAAAACAAGGCAGGCATTTGACATCAAAAGAAACAAGTTCCTTTCTTTGGATCTCATTTTCATCATCTATAGAAAGAGTGGGTTAGACTACTTTCTAAGGAACTTTCCAATTCTAATAGGCTATGTTCTAAGGTCCTTTCTGGCTCAGAAATTCTATGTTCTAAGGGGCTCTTCTAATTTTAAATCTTTTGATCCTCTAAAAATCCTTTCCTCCATTTTTTGGTTTTCTAAATCTCTCCTTCCCCCTCCCTAACACTCACATGAATGCCTCAGGCTAGAACTGGGAACTAGAGTCCCAAGGGTATTGACAGTAGAGGGGGAAAGCAGGAGGGGAATTGAGGGGCTGTCATGGAGTGCCATTGTTAGCTAAATAAATGTGCCTGTCAGTCAAGTGGAGATGACAAGCCATTCAATTAATGGGGAGCCGTGCTGAGAACTAGGGAGGGAGCTGTGCTTAGGGACAGGGTTCCCTGGGGGCAGTCTGTCCCATCCTGTCTTGTCCTTCTGCCTGGATACCCATAATTCACCACAGGACTTCACTATCAGGCCAAGTCTGGTTGGGGAATATGAGGCTGAGCTCCTGGCCCTCAATCTTTGTTGTTATTGTTGTTCAATTGTTTCAAGTCATAGCCTGCTCTTCGTGATCTCATTTCTTAGCAAAACTAACCAGAGTGGTTTGCCATTTCTTTCTGCAGATAATTTTACAGATGAGGAAACTGAGGCAGAGTTAAGTGACTTACCTAGGGTCACACAACTAGTACGTGTCTGAGGCCAGATTTGAACTCCAGAAGATGAGTCTCCCTGACTCCCTGCCCTCCACTCTGTGCACTATGGCGCCACCTAGCTGACCCTTGATTGTAGTTTACCATATAACATTTCTGCTTAGCATGGCAGATTCCTTGTGTACTGGGCTTCTCTATCTTCTCTCCCCAACACCCAACCTGAAGTTCAACCAGGTGGACTATGCTCCCCTCCTTTTTATATGCTAACAGGAAAGAAGGAAGGGAGGAAACAAGCATTTATTATGCACCTACCATGTTCCAGGTACTGTGATAAATGCTTTACAAAAATTATCTTATTTAATTCTTACAACCACCATGGGAGGTAAGTGCTATTATTATCTTCATATTATAATTGAGGAAACTGAGGCAGATAGTTAAGTATCTGAGACCAAATTTGAATTCAGGTCTTCCTGACTTCAGGCCCAATGTTCTATCTATTTTACCAATTAACTGCTTCTGATAGGGTCATAAATCTAATAAGTAAATTTATTTAATTAATTTATTATGTAATAAATAAATTAAATAAATTTAAACACAAGAGAGCTGGTTTTGGGGAGTCAGGAGATATGATTCCAATTTCAGCTCTAACATTTAGCTAGCTATATGATCATGGACATGTCACTTAACCTCAATGATCCTCAGTTTCCTCACATGTCAAATGAGATTAATCATATGCTATTGTTATTATTCTCATGCTCATGGGCTTACAGTGGGGAAAGTAACTCATAAAATACCTTAAAGCATTATAGAAGTTATTATCATAATTTGGTTCTTCACAGATTAGGGACCCACCTTAAGCACCTGGTTATATTATAGCACATCTAGTTCCCTTGCTCAACTCCTTTCCCTTGTCTGGGGGTAAGTTTGTCCTTTCATAAAGAAGGGAGCATCTCAGTTCATTTACCCTTTTATTGAGGGGGAATGGAGTTTAAGAGTGTGTGAAGTGTACAGGGCTAGAGCTAGAACTGTGAAGAAGTTGACTTGGGACACTATCAGCTCTGCCTCCTGAGCTGAACTAAAAATATTCCCTGCATTTGGGAAGCCAGTTCCCTAGGGAGCAGCTGGGGGCTCCAGAGCCTGAGGCTGATACAGGTTTTCTATGAAGGGTCTAGAAGGATTCACACTGGAAATGCTATACTTCACCCAATCTGTGGGCAGGACATGGGGGAGAGGGAGATTGGAGCAGGGACCCTTCATTCAGAACATGGGGAATGTTTAGAGAAAGCCCTGGTCTGGGAGTCGGGAGACCTTGGTTTATAGGATCCTAGGATATGAGTTATCAGGGATCTCAGGGATCATATACCCAAATCCAACAAGCCTTTTTATGCACCTACTATATATAAGTAAGGCACTGTGCTAGACACTGAGAATATAAAGACAAAACAAAGTAGTCTGTGCTTTCAAGAGCCTTACACTCTACTCAGATATGACTTATAAACAGATAAGTATATAGTTGATAATTGAGGAGTGAGATGGTACTAATAGCCAAGGAGATGAGGAAAGGCTCTTTCCCCTAGAAGATGGCACAGGAACGGAACCTTGAGTGAAGCTAGAAATTCTGAGAATCGACATCCAGAAGGAATGGAGTCCAGGCCTGGAAAGATTGATTTAAGCCAAACTTGGAAGGGCTTTCCACTGGAGGGAGAAGAAACCAGAAACCAGAAACCAGTTCAGTTAGGAGATATTTGGGGCAAGAGGTAAAGAGAGCCCGAAGGAGGATATTGTTCATTTTAGAAAAGAGAAGTAGATGAATGTGAAAGAGGCTGTGGAGGTAGAATTAACCAGACTTGGTAACTGATTGGATATTGGGGGTGAGTGGGATGAGGGAGAGGAAAGAGGCCAGATGCAGATATTGAGGAGTAGAAAGATTAAGTGACTTACCAAAAGCCATGCAGGTAGTGAGGAGCAAAATGGGAGCCCAGACCTAGGTCCTCTGTCTCCAAATCCATCCCATCAAACTGCCTTCAATTCCTGACTTTGCCGCTAACTCTACATGCTAGAGCAAGTTCTTATCCTTTATTGGGTCTTCTTCACTCTCTGTAAAATGAAGGACCTTGAAATCACAAATAATTAAAGAACTGAAAACAAAACCAACTCTGAGGCTTGACCTTACACCCATCAAATTGGCAAAGTGAGGGGAAAAAAAAGGAAATGGCAAATACTGGAGAGACTGTGGGAAAGCAGGTGCAGTTACCCCTTCCACATCACAACTTTCCCCATCTATGTTTCAGTACATTGCAGGTCAGCATAAGAAATTAAATGGGAATTTGGGAGAATTTTGTGGAAGCTGCAGACAACATGCAAAGCCCAGCAGACTACACAGAGCCTATGACCAAATACTTAACCCAAATTTTACAATAAGGTACTATAAACACCCCATAAAAAAGAAAAAATTCAGACTTCTTCTCTGGTATGAAGGGAGGGCCAAAAAACCTTACAGGGCTTTTCCAGATTGCAGAGGCACTGCACCCTTAAGCGCCGAGACGTAGGAGGAATAATTATATACTAATGCATTGTTGATGGAGCTGTGAACTTATCTGGCCAATCTGGAAAGCGATTTGGAACAAGGCCTAAAAAGATATTCAGCTCTGCATATCATTTGACCCAGAGATATGACTACTGGATCTATGCACCAAAGATATAAAAGGGGAGGGGGGAAGACCAGCTCTTTTTGTGCTGGCAAAGAATTAGAAACTGAACAAAGGCCCCATCAAAGAGGAATGATTGAAGAAGTTATGGTATATGAATTTAATGGAATACTATTGTATTGTAAGGAATGATGAAGGGGATGGTATCAGAGAAACCTAAGAAGATTTGTATGAACTGATGCAGAGGGAAGTGAACAGAACTAGGAAAACAAGTTGTAAAATAATATGATAAAAAAATAACTTTGAAAGACTTAGGAACTCTGATCAGCATTATGACCAGTCATGATTCCAGATAGAGTGCAGCTGAAGTGTGGTTTTTTTTGGACATGGCTAATGCAGGAATTTGTTTCACTTTACTATACATGTTTGTAACAAGGGTTTTATTTTTCTTGCTTTCTCAGCTGAAGGGTGGAAAGTGGGATGGTGGATCTTTATTTAAAAAAAAAAGAATTTTTAAAAATAACTACTCCCTAAAAACTTTGACATACTATGACTTCGTGGTTCCCTTTTTCTTTTCTTCCTTAAAACTCCAGGAACAGATCCAAGCATGTAAGTGGTGATCAGGGTAGATAAGAGAAAATGAATGGGATGGCAAGGATATTGATCTAAAATGACTTCTCTGTGAAGAAGAAACCAAATGAGATAGACTTAAACAGGTTGGGAGTATCCTCTGGTATGTCCCTAATAGCCAGTTATTAGCAACTTTAGAGCATTTACTCTCATAAAGATGGTGAGCACTATCATTCTTTGAAGACACATTCATTAAGCACCTACTCTTTGTCCAGATGGGTGCTAGGTGTTCCAGAGACCCAAAGATACTTGCTGCCCTCAAGGAATGTAGATAATAGGATTCAGACCTAGACAAAACTTTAAAGATTATTTAATCTTCCTTATTCATTTAACACTGGAAGAAACTGTGACCCAGGGAGGTTAAGGAATTTCAAGTCAATCAACCAATAAACATTTATTAAGGGCACTATGCTAAGCCCTGGGGATACAAAAGAGGCAAAAGACAGTAATTGGCCTTAAGGAACTTACAGTCTAATGGCAGAGACAACATGCAAACAGATATATACCAACAAGCTATATACAGAATAAATAAGAAATAATTTACAGAGACAAGACAAAGGCTTTCTGTAAAAAAAAAAAAAAAAGATGAGATTTTAGTTGGGAATTATAGGAAGCCAGGGAAGTCATTAGGCAGAGCTGAGGAGGGAGAGCATTCCAGGTATTGAGGACAACCAGAGAAAATGCCCAGAGCTGAGAGTTGGTGTCTTGACAGAATAGAGTGGCTTGCCATTTCCTTCTCCAGGAGACCAGGGTTACTAGATCAAAGAGTACATACTGGGGAGTAAGGTCTAAGAAGATAGGAAAGGTAGGAGGGGTCTAAATTCTGAATGGCTTTGAATGATGAATAGAAGCTTTCATATTTTATGCTGGAGGTGATTGGGAATCACTAGAGTTTATTGAATAGTGGTGGTGAACATGATCATTCAGACCTGAGCTTTAGGGAAAACACTTTAGTGGCCGAATTGAGGAAGAATTGGAGTAAGGGGACACTCTTTGAGTCAGGAAAACCCTCCAAGAGGCTATTGCAATAATTCTAGGCTTGAGATGTTGAAGGTCTGTACTGAAATGGTGGCAGTGTCAAAGGAGAGAAGAGTTCAAGAGATGTTGAAATTGGTGAAATTGGCAAGCATTGGCAATGGATTGGATATGGGGTGGAAGAGGGAATTGAAAGACAGAGAGGCATCCAATTTGACTCCTAGGTTGTGAGGCTGAGGGTCTGAGAGGTTGGTATCACCCTCTACAGAAAGGGAGAAAGTAGGAAAGGGGAGGGGATTTAGGGGGAAAGATTGTGAGTTGTGTTTTGAATATATTGAGTTTAAGATGTTTACTGGACATCCAATTCCAGACATCTAAAAGGCAATTGGAGATGTGAGATTGTAGGTAAGAAGAGAGACTGGAGTAGGAAAGGTAGATTTGAGACTTCTCAGCAAAGGGATGGTGACTAAATCCATAAGAGCTGATGAGCTCCTCAAGTGAAGTTGTATTGAGGGAGAAGAGAAGAGGTCCCAGGACAGAATTCAGTGGGACACCTATGATTAGATTGAGGAGGATCCATCAAAGCAGGCTAAGAAGGTGTGGTCAGATAGGTAGGAGGAAAACCAGGAGAGACTATCAAGGAGGAATGAGTGTCAAAACCTGCAAAGAGGTGAGGAAGAGGTCAAGGAGAATGAGGCTTAAGGAAAAGGCCATTGGATTTGCCGATTAAGAGATCACTGGTAACTCTGGAGATAGTTTTGGTAGAATGATAGAGTTAGAAGTCAAATTGCAAGGGGTGAAGAAGAGAGTGAGAGGAGAGAAAATAGACATATCTATTGATGGACATTTCAAGGAGTTTAGTTACTAAGGGCAGAAGAGATATAGGATGATAATTAGCAGGGATAGAATGATCAAGTGAGGATTTTTTTTTTCAGGATATGGGAAACATGGGCATGTTTATGTTGTTTAGTCATTTCAGTTGTGTTTGGTTTGTCATGACTCTCTTTGGGGTTTTCTTGGCAGAGATACTAGAGTGGTTTGCCATTTCCTTCTCCAGATCATTTCACACATGAGGACACCGAGACAAACAGAGTTAAGTGACTTGCCCAGTGTCACCCAGCTAGTAAGTGTCTGAGACCAGATTTGAACTCAGGAAGATGAATCTTCTTGACTCTAGGCCTAGTACTCTATCCACTGTACCACCTATCTACTCGGGCATGTTTGTAGGCAGTAGGAAGGGATCCAGTAGAGAGAGAGAGATTGAAAATAAGTGAAAGAGGGGTGGCTAGGTGGCACAGTAAATAGAGCACCAGCCCTGGAATCACGAGGACCTGAGTTCAAATCCACCCTCAGATACTTACCACTTTCTGGGTGTGTGACCTTGGGCAAGTCACTTACCTCCAATTTCCCCACTTTCCCCCCTGTAAAAAACATTTTTTTTAAAGATAAGAAGTGTAAGAGTGACGAAGATAGGTGACAATCTGGTGGAGGAGAAGAGATAAAATGGGGTCACTTGAGCAGGAAGAGGGGTTAGCCTTGGTAAGGAGCAAGGCTACTTGTCACGTGAGACAGGGGTAAAGGAAGAGATGGTGACAGAAAGGCACTGACAGGAGTGACAGGAGAGAAGGAAGAAAGAATGACCTCAATTATTTTTCTGTAAAATATGAGGCAAAGTTCTCAGACCGCAGGGAGAGAGAGAGCCATGGGAGGTCTGAGGATGGGTGGAGAAGTTTGGAAGAGCCAAAGAGAAGTGGGATAGCAGTTGATAAGGGAGGTCTACTGTAGGATTGCTTAGCAGCAGTGAGGGCCCAGCTGAAGTTTCTTAAGTAGCAAATCAAGGATTCAGATTCAGTTCTTCTGCCTCCAGATCCTATTGAGAATGGTAGCATCAGGTCTTTGCAGGAACAGGTGCCCTGCTTGGGAATAAAAGAAGACAGAAGGAAACAAGCATTTATTAAGCTCCTACTGTATGCTAGGTGCTGTGCTAAGCGCTTTATAAATCCTCCCAACAACCCTGAGAGGGAAGTGCTATTATTATCCCCATTTTATAGTTGAGGAAACGGATTCAAACAGAGGTTAAATGACTTGTCTAGGGTCACACAGCTAGGAATTGTCTGAGGTCGGATCTGAACTCTGATCTTCTTGATTCCAGGCTCACCTAGTCACCTCTGAAAGGCAAAAGGAATCAGGTTTCAATCAAGAAGGGAAAGGAAGGAGTTAGTACAGAGGAATCGTTCCATTCATTCCCCAACCTCACAGCCAGAGTGTTCTGTGCCAGAAGCCACGTGACTTTTAACTTTCCCAAGTGTGTTGTTTATTTTAGGCAGTCTGTTTCCTGGTCCTTAGGAACAGTAAAAACACTGTGATACTCTCCCCAGGGAGAGAAGGGGAGAAAAGGAGCCAGGAGACTTCATCCTGTTCTAGGATGTAGCAGTGGACAAGGAGCCAGCCTGCCAAACTCTACCTGGACCCAAAGGGAGAACAGAACAGGTGACCGAGAGATAGTTCAGGAATTAAGAAGCATCTTCTTTGGGGCTTGGCACCATCAATAGACCCCAGGATGAGCTCAGCAAAAGACTCAAGGATGGTCCAGGCAGCTCCAGGAGATCAGACCTGGGATGCTATGGGATCCAATCACATTGGGGGCTGGAGCTTGAGGGGAGACTGGAGAAGGTACAAGCTCTGCTCGGAATATGAGGAGGGGGAGGGATGAACTTGTCTGGAAATCCACCTCTCTCTCTTCCTTTTCGGAGGAAAGGACCTAATTTGGATAGAAAGAGAATTCACCCTCAAGCACACAAAATTCCTGCCAAAGGGAGCTTAGACCTGGAAAGAGGAAGAAATAGAGGAAAATGTGGCTGATAAGGGATGGAGCTGGAAAACAGAAGGAGCTATTGTTTTTTGGAGGCAGGGGAGGCAAAGGGAAGGCTCTGCCATTGTTGGGGACTTCGAGGGACTGAGAAGGCCTGAGGGCTCCCTGGCAGAGGAAGCCACTGAGCCAGATGTAGCTAAAAACAGTGGGCCAGGCATGGGAAGACCTAGTTTAGACTGACTGTTCTTAGCTAGATAACCATGGGCAATTTTCACCTCTTTGGGGGCCTTAGTTTCCCCATCTGTAAATTGAGGGGTTTTTGAGATCATTTTCATCCTTGATTTGGTATCTCTAGGGTTATCCTAACAGTAGTGGGGCCTTGCTCTCCCTGCAGCTGGGTGGGCCAGGACCTAGGCTGTCCTTTCTGCCTGCTTTCCTCTCCCCTTAATCTCTCAGTCACCCAGAAGCTGGATTTGGCTGAGGAAGTTGCTTTGCTATGTATATGTGGGGGGGGAGGGTTGGGGTTTGGGGGGGAAAAAAAAAAACAACTCTGAAGTTACCATGGGAACAGGCAGGGCTTGCGCAGTCCTGGCTCCTTAACTCCCTTGAATCATAAATAGAAATGCAATTCGGTCTCATTGGGGAGAGAATGTAAACAAAAACGATTGGAGGAAAGGTCCTTAGGCTAGGGTCCCTCCACCCCTCTTCTCCAGAGGCTTGCAGTTGGGGGTAGGGAACGTAGTCTGTCTATTTTTGGGTCTACGATGCCCACCCTGGCCCCAGGCAGGAGCTACCACTGTGGATTTTCTCCACCAGAAGCCAGATCCAGGGGGGCTCTGGGTCAACCTGTAAATTCAAATCTGATCTCTGCTGGTGTTAACTCTAATCCCAACCTGAATCTCCCTACTATCCTATTCCTGTCTAGAAAGGGTGTTTTTAAAAAAATGTCATTTACTCCTCTGACGATCTGGTGAAACCTGTGGACCCTTTCTCAGGACAATATTTTTAAATCATCAAAGGAAATACTAAATTTCAATTAAAGGTTAGTGAAAATAAAGCTATAATTTTTTATTTCTTATCCAAGTTCACAGATCTCTTGAAATTGATCCAGGTCAAGAGCCTGTCTCATAGAGGGTAAAGCAAGCATGTTCACAGTCACTGTAACAAATCACTGATATAATGATAGGAAGTAAGGGCTGGGGCAGATGGGAATAGGGTGGGTAAAGAGGCAGAACACAAGTTTACCCTGAGCAAACTACTATGCCCAGATCTTGGCTCCAGTGGATCATAGGGAAAACTGAAGAAAAGAATCTGAAGGAGACAGACAGGCTCTGATTTGAGAGAGCAGACAGTCTAGGAGCAGAGTGGACCATAGTAGGGGGTCAGAAATGTTCAGTGAGAGTTCAGAGTCTGAAATGGTAGAAGAGGATCACACCTGCTCTTTGTTGTTAGGGACTTCTTAGTCTTTTGCAGAGACAGAGGGGGAGCAAACCTGTCTTTTGCCTTCAGGGAACTCCTAGTCTGGGGAGGGAGAGGAGGCTCAGGAGAATAAGTTTAGAACTGGAGAGATTCTGAATATAGGCTCAGATAAAATAGACCATGCTTGATTTGAAATGATGGCATTCCAACCCTAAGTGTTTCTGAGATATGTCCCCTGAAATGGGGAAGGACGCTCTATGGTTTGCTTTGGTGTTACGGGTATGTGTTTATAAAATGTCCACATCAAGCCTGCAATGGAGATAAGTGCTTAGCCTGTTTCCTGCCTTTTGGTTCTACTCAAGTTACCTTTCTCTTAGGCCCTAGGGGCCAATCTCACAGCTTCTTTCCTCCCTTACTTCCTGCCCCTGACATGAGTTCTCAGTCCTTAGGAGGCTGCTCCAAACAACAAGGAAACAGATGGGGTAAAATAACTGTAAGAAAATTTTTTTACCATGTCACAGGTCAATCTAACAAATCCTCCCTGGTGTATGTTGTGATGTCAATCACTGGAACTTGGTCTCATCTCACTGATTTTCTCATTTCCATTTAATTCTATGAAATGGTAGTAGTAGTGGCAGCAACAATAACAACAACCCTTTCAAAGCCTAACCAATTGTCATGTAAGGTGAGGACAAGGGCAAAGTTTACGGAATGCCAGCCAGGATGACATACGGTGGGGTCCCTAAGTGCCCCTAGGCTGCTCACTATAATAGCTATGATGACCTGGCAGGGAACCGGAAACCATGGGCAGTATGCTCTAGTGAGTACCCCAGGCCTCGTATTGTAGGCTGGCTCAACTTTGGAAACATCTTGATGATCACTTTGACACCAAGAAGAGTAGAGCATGTGGTACTTTTTTGTATTCTGGTTCCACCTCAGGAGAAGGCAAACTACATTGGAACAAATCAGAAATACCAATAACCCACCTGCAGAAAATGTTTCAGGACAGATGGTACTGGCCACTAAAACAGGCAAACCACAGGTGGGGAGGAACTGAATTGAAGATGTGAATGCTTTTAGAGTATCATGAGCCATTATTACATCATAACAAACTTGGAAATAATCTTACCAGTTCTAGACAATGACTTTGTGCCACTTTTTGTCAACAAAGCCACACAGTAACATATTACAGATCTATGCAAGCCAGGTAGAAGAAAGAGCTTCATTACTCGACCTGAACTAGATGAAATGAGTGAATAATGACTTGTTACTTGAATTCAAAGAAGGAAAATTTGAAACATTTGAAGTCACTAAAAACCTACCCTTTCCCAATAGTGAAATGAATGACCAAAATAATGCTTATGTCTCAAATAATTTTGAAAAGGGAATGGATATACTAAGACTTAAATTTTGAAAAGTCCTTTTTAAAATAGCTCAGCTATACTAAAACAGAGTTCTTTTTGGAAATCCATTGTATGCCATAAACATAATGCATTTTCCCACAGTATTTTACAGAGTATAAAAATATTTCATGGCCTGTACACAAGAGTATATACTACAGTAAGAACCATAGGAAGAAAAGGCAGCATTATGTAGGAATACTCCTAAGTCCAGGAATCAAATACTACACAATGACAATTCAATGATTATTGAACAAGCCACCTAAAAGCACCATAACATTTATACTACTTTTTTTTTTTATCATTGAAAAGCCTTTGACTCAGTTCTATACTCATAGCTTAGTCATCAGCTGAAGATATATAAAAATTGCAGGGATGGCAAGAATCCTAGAGTATTTGATATTCATAAGGAAAATTAGTCTCTATTTAAAACATACCAAACTAATAAAGTAATGTTAAGAACAACTCATATAAAATGTGGTAAAATCTTCTATGGAGATATTCCCAACTAACTAGGGCTCTCCTTAAATCCACTTAAATCCTCTTGACTAGAAATGATTACTGATTTCAAGACACAGAAGGAATTATACCAAAATATCTTTTAAAACACTTGAGGCACATAAATGGTTTCACTAAAAAGCACATTAAACAGCTTCATCTCATGAAAGCTCTCTCCAATTATTAAAATATCATTTGCACCTGATAAGGAGAAAAAGGTTCATGTACACCAAGTAATGATAGAAACTGAAGGCTTCGAACTTGAATTCAGAGGCCAAATTGAACCAATGGATGAAGTATCTACAAACACCATGGTCTTCAAGCAAGACACATCAAGTATAAGTGTGTCAAGGAGAAAGCTGAGGTTGTATATGTTAAGAAAATGAGAGGCATTTTGAAAGCAACACTTAATGGAAAATGTACATTTAATGTGATTAGCCTGTGTAAAACCAGTCAACGGATGCTTCTGGCACAGTAAAATGGAAAATGATAGCTTTAAAGGGTATTAAAAAAATAAAACCCTACTCCCTACAATGTTAATGAAACACAAGACTCATCACCCTAAGCGCCTGTGTCTGGATACAGTAAGTACCTAATAAATGTTTGTTGACTGATTAATACTTGAAAAAGGAGGAAGATGATTGAAGCACATTCTCAGAACGTATACTAAAATAGGCTAAAAACATACAGAAATACTTTGGGGACACACAAACCCTACTTCACAAAGAATAAAGTCTGACAACAGGTGCATGTCTATATCTATGTATACATACACACATATAGTTCAGACGTGTAATTTGCAAACATTTGTATGTATGTACATACATATATGTTTACGTGTATGCATATGAAACACATGGCTATAGAACCGTGAATCCAGTGGCCTGTGTGTATACATGCAAGTATACATATACACGTGTATCATATGTACATACATACAATACCCCACTGGATTTTTCTTCATGTAACTAAAAGTATTTTATCTCTAGTCAGTGCCTATGAAATATCTAAGACCTAAAAGTAGAATGAAATAGTACTCCACGGATGATATCCATATGAATGCAAACAACATGTTGAAACAGATTTGTTGTTGTTGTTCAGTCATTTCGGCTACGTCTGGCTTCATGACCCCATTTGGGGTTTTCTTGGCAAAGATACTAGAGTGGCTTGCTATTTCCTTCTCCAGCTCATTTTATAGATGAGGACACTGAGGCAAACAGGGTTAAGTGACCTGCCCAGGGTCACCCAGCTAGTAGGTGTCTGAGGCCATATTTGAATTCAAGGAGTATGAGACCAGGCCCAGCACCCTATCCACCAGCACCACCACTAATTGCCCCAGAAGCATGAAATAAATGACTCTGTCATACAAATTTATTTATAGAAGTGGAGAAGCTTATGTGAATCATTTAGAATCGTTTGTCACTGCCACCAGAAATGACAGAAAGGTTATCTATAAAGAAACCAGATTCATTGATTAATATTGATCTTGCAATGAAATGGGTGAAAATGTGCAACATATCACTGCAGGCTGCAAAAATAGAGTACCCCAAGGATATCTAAAAATTAACCGCTTGATCAAATGGCTAGGACTATACAACAGAAGTTTGATATCATATATAGACTAACAGATGACAAATCCTTGTACTACAAACACAAATCCCAAGATATCCTTGAGAATTCAGGAAATAAACAGTACTAGCATTTGAGTATCATTTACGGTCAGCTGCTGCCTACAACTGCCTGGACATAACATTGACTGGATCACTGAACTTCGAGTAAGGGAGAAGGGTTCAAATCCCTTCTTAGACACTTTTAAGCTAGTGACTCTGGACAAATCACTTAACTTCACTAGGATTCAGCTGCCTCTTTTATGACCTCTATGGTTCCTTCTAGTCCTAAATCTATGATCCTACAAAAACTCATAATCTCTAAATTATAGTACATGGAAGGAAAGGCTTTCAAAATATAGAGACCTGGCAGAAGAAATTAAAATCACATGGGAAGAAGACAAGGTCTATCATGTGGTCTGCTATTGGATTTTTCTCAGATACTTCCAGTGAATCTACAGAAAATGAGCTTATATTCCAACACTCTTATTTAGTTACAATAAAGCCTCTTATCTATTTATACTATCACCTACAAAAAATTAAATATAAAAGAATAATAGCATGCAGCTATTATGACAATAATAATGTAGCAATTAATTCTCAGACCATTTACATCCATATCTAATTTCTTAAAATATGAGAAGAGAATAAGGTAAAAGTTATAGTAATGATAATGATTATTTTTCATAGTTCAGTATATGATCTATATTAAATAAAAACAAATCTGTATTAAATAAAATCTGTATTAAATCAATGAGTTTGGATTCCTTAACAATTATCATTGCTACAACTACTACCTAGTCTTCTTCTTATCATCATCATCTTTACAAATACCTTGGTCTTCTCTAGGTAAGACAGATTGAACATAAAATTATCAAGGAAAAAAATCAAGGAAAAAACATAAAATTATCAAGGAAAAAACTGTTACTGTATATTTCTTATTGGCGTCCTACGGTTATAGCCAAATAAGGACAACAAATTTAGGGCAATTAATAACTTCACAATAAGGTATACTTTTGAAACAGCAAAATGGACTACAGATTTAGAAAGTATCCATACAATATTAATGAAACAAAAGGCCCATCACCCCAAAGAAGCTATAGTTTATCTTCAGAAGGAAGAGGACTGTTCTCAGATTACATAATAATAAATTCCATACTTCTGGAATTTGCCACTTCGCAAAGATCAATAGTTAAAGCTGAAAATAGGGATGTCACTGTACCTACCAAATATGACTTATGTATGATGTTTACCTCCAGATGGAACCTACAAAAACTCTTCTTTTTCAAAGAGGATCAATGACATCATGGGGGTGATGTCTTGACTTGCATGTGAATTGGGTTTAAGTGAGGCAGAGTTGTAAAAAGTCATCAGCCTCACTCTCACTTCCAGAGTAGTCAAAGTCCAGTGGCAAGAGAAAAATCAGAATGACTGGCAACGTCCCGGGATGCAGTGGATGATGTTGGTCTCTTCAATGTCTGACCAAGCTCTAAGTGTTCTACAATGCCTGCTTCAGCTGCCTTCATGGCCATTGGAACAAATTGTTGCCATTATCTATTCTGTCGGGGGCAGTCTTCACATGTTTGGGGCTCACATCTGCCTAACTCACCAATGGGCTTGAGACCTACCAGTTACTCTCAGCCTGATTTAGCCCATCTGCCAAGATGGTTTTACCATCTTTACATATGCTGCAATTTCTTGGAGCCACAAAACCTCTAAGATCAAAGAGTAGAGCCAAAAGCCTGGTCATAATGTCAACATGGAACTGAACAAAATGTTGTGTGTATTTGTTTACAGTCGTATATATTTGTTTACAGAAACAGAGGTATTTATTACAGCCTTTAGGCTTTACCACCCTCCCCAGATAGCACTCACAAGTTGAGTTCTCTGGGGTTAAATACCCCAGGTTCCAAATACCCTATTTCTGTCCTCCTAGCTCTCAACCTCTCACCATTGTATTTTACTTTGGATTGTCAGAGGACACAGCTCAAAACAAAGGCATTTTATGAATGACAAAGTCAGAAAAATAGCAACAAAACACCTCCCCCATAAACCCATGGTGTGATGTCCTACAAATACAGAGTGTTAGTGGGAAAAGTGGATGCCCAAGAAGTTCACAAATGGAGAAGCACATATGTTGGGGACACGTGTGGCCTAGGGAACTTACAGCTCTGGAGCTCCTCTTCTTTCCATATATTCTCAGGGGATCTTCCAGATGCTCCTTGCACAGGGTCTGGCATCTTTGGCATCTTTGTTGAGTGAATCACTAGATGCCTTCCCTTATGGGGCACATGACATCATGTTGGGTCATAGTTGGGCTTTAGCTTCAGGTTCAGCTAAAATCCTGGCCCAAGATTCCAGCTAGTTTCTCTTAAAGAACTAGAATCCATACCATCATAGGGCCAGTAGGCTCCAAGACTGACATCTCCCGAGGAGGACTGCAGCTCCAGTAGCTGGACTTTTGACTCCTCTTGTCAACTTGTAATAGATGGTACATGCATGAAACCAGTTTACCCGAAGGTATGCTTATTAGGGCTGACAGTACATTACTAAGACACATTCATCGATGCGCATACAGTGAAACTGTATTGACTTTTCCATAACACAAACATCAGACCCTCTGGGAACAAACCACCAACCTCATTCCTAAAGGTCCCAGTAAGCATTTCTTAAACTGGTACTCATGACAGGGCTCCCACTCTTCCCAGCCAGAGGAAATATGGCAGCGTTCTGTCAATGAGAACTGTTTTCATACTCACATTTCCAAGTCCAGGGAAAGCAGGAGTTTATTGTAGTCACGACAGAGGAGTAGGTCGATGTCTGAGACCTCCTGTGAGTTTTTATGTTCTAGCTAACAGCGGTTCTCAACCTGTGGGTTGTGACTCCTTTGGGGGTTGAACAGGGTCACCTAAGATCATTGGAAAACATATATTTCCAATGGTCTTAGGAACTGAGACACTGCTCCTCTATCCATCTCCAGGCGGGTCCGCCCACATGCAGATACGCCCACATACGCTTATTAAAGGGTCGAGGCATTAGGAAGGTTGAGAACCACTGAGCTAAGAGCATTTACAAATTACATCTAAGTTCTGATTAGTGGCCGTTACCTAAGCTTATGATACATGGAAACTCTCAATGAAAGCTAATGTCATTAGCAGGTGTTTATCTGTGCTTTACAAGATTTGGGAGGGACACATGCCATTAGGAATTATTTGCCAATTTTGGTGGACATATATCACTGCCAAACAATACAGCTTATCCTGATAGGGAAAAATATCTTACATAACGAGTACTTAAGCACAAAATGGAGCTACTCATTCTATGTTATTCTCACTACACAACTACATTCAACATGACTCCACAGCTGGGTTCTCTCCACTGGATGCTGCCATATACTTCTGCTTCAAGAAACCATCACCAGTGGTGGGGGAGAGAAGAGAAACCCCCCCCCCCCCACACACACACTTTGCTCGTTAGACCCTCCAGGAGGCCCAAGGGGAAAAGTGAAGAACAAATTCACAGCAGCTGAGTCCTTTCTTCATAGCTGGAATTTTTTCCTCAACTCTACTAGGGTCAGGTCTCTCATTTTTATATCCTCACACCAAAGCAGAGTGGAGGTGGAGAAAATTCATGGACAAATCCATTGTCTCTGTCTATCTTCAGCTGAATTTTCTGATCCTTTCATATGCAAATGATCCCTCAAAGTCTCTCTTCTTTTACAAGCTTCAAATGACCCACTCAAAACCTCAAAGTGATACATCCTTACACCTGTCCCTTAACATTTTCAAAGTCTGATAACTGTAATTTTCAATGTGCCATTCAAGGTTTAAGATGCCCTTTTTCATTCAACAGCTCTGACAGATGCATCTGTAGTATCCTACCCATTTTACAGATTCATGGGCTTTGACAGGGCTTATACAAAGATAATAGTATTTTAGATTTGGAAGGGATTGTTTAGTCCAACCTTCTCCTTTTACACATAAGGAAGCTGAGCCCCAGAGATAGGAAAGGATTTACCTAAGATCACACAGAAAGTGAATTATAGAGTCAGGACTTGAACACAGGTCTTGCGACTCTTAAGTCCAATGTACCTCCCACTCCATAACAATTGTACATTATGATATTCAAGTCAATTCAATCCAGCTAACTCAGGGACCTGTGGACTAGGCCTTTGTTAGAAATGGAATGTTACAGAGATAATAATGAAAACATTACATAGCATTTTAAGGTTTTCAAAACAGTTTACAAATATTACCTCATTTAGTCCTCACAACAGCCCTAGGACGTAGGTACAATATTACCTTTGTGGAAAATGAGGCAGTTAGCAGTTAAGTGACTTGTCAAGGGTCACCCAGCTGGCAATTGTCTGAGGCTGGATTTGAACTCAGGTCTTCTTGACTTCAAATCCTGCATTTAATCCACTCTCACATCTTCTTTCTTATTTCCAAAGTCTGGCCCAGCCTTTGGTTCTTTGCTTATGCCCTAGGCGACCATTCTTGGATTCTCCCCTAACATCCACTCTGTCCCTTGACCTTAAATAATAATACTACTGAAACACCATCTTCCACGGGAAGCCGTCCCTAACCTCTCCTAATTCCATCTCCCCCATTAGATTGCAGGCTCCTTTAGGGTAGGGACTGTCCTTTGCCTCTTTTTGTATCCCGGTCTTTAGTACAGTGTCTAACATGTGGTAGGCACTTAATAAACATTTATTGTTACAAGGGGAAGGGTAAGATGAAGGCTTGTGAAAGCCAGGGCTTTGGGTGGGTGTTTGGTGATACTCAGGTTTCATGGGAGATGATGCATCGATAATTCTTCACAAAGAAAGAACTCTTTTAGAGTAGACATGGGGCTGGAAATCTGGGGTTAAATCTTTGTTCCAACACTTGTTATCATGGGACCCTGGGCAAATGACTTCACTTAGGTTCTTCATCTATAAAATAGGGATAATGCCATGTGCAGTCCTTCCCTCACAAGATGTTAAAAGTATCTTGATCTGACTCCAGGTTCTCTGATTCGAAAACCAGTGTTTATAGTGGACTATGTCATAGGGTCCTAATTTTGGCTAGACACACAGAGTTTTAGGGGGACCACCTTAGTGGTATAGACTGAGGAGAACAGGAATGCAATAGGCTCAGTTAGGCAGGGCTGAGGAGTCACCTGAATCTGCTTTAATCTCTCCATCTTTCTATGCCTGTAGATGTCTGACTTTCTTCTCTGCTTAAAGGATGCTCTTTTCATACACTAATGAGGCTGCTAGAATCTGTTCACACACAAAGCTTCTGGTCTGGGACAGACAGCCCCAACCCTCCCTTGGAGATCAGGCCAGGGCACACAGTGAGTATGAAGTATGGGAGATGGTCAGGAGGAAGCTTTTTCTAGTGGAAGATTAATTTCCTCCTGACTCTAAGATGTATAGGTTAATCTGCCTCTGAAAGAATCAGAAGGACTCCACTGTCCTCTTGGGGGTTTACTGACTGGAAAAGTATGTAGGAAACCCTGAATAACAACCTGAGCATGTCAGACTACTGGCCATACCATTTTGTGTTCCCTTGCTTGTGAGCCTAGGTGTTGGGGCTGGATGAAGATGGGGGGGGGGGTTTGGTGAATAAGGGACAGTGACCAAGGAAGGGTGGGAAGAAGACTGGCAAGCAGAAATTTGATAGGCACATGACTAGTGGGCGAAGAATTGACAGATCAAGGTCTAGTGGGTCTGGCAGACAGAGGTCTTTTCAGGAAGGGCCCAGTGGTCAGGGAATTGGTAGTCAGGTAGGAGATGGGGCTGGCAGGTAAGGAAATAGCAGGCAGCGGATATAGGAGTAAGGGACCAGTGGACGGGGAGCTGCTCAGGAAGGAGACCCAGAGACAGGGGCAGGTAGATAGAGGAATGGCAATGAAGTAGGTTGTGAGAAAGAGCCTAGAAAACAAGGGTTGTCTGGGAGGTGAACTTGCAATGCAAAGGGAAGAGTGAACAGGGAGGTGGCTGGGTACAGGTTAAGCAGACAGGTGGCAGATGGGATTGGCTGGTCGAGGAAGCATGGAGCATCTAGTCCTATCTTGATTCCTCTGGGCTGGGCCTTTAAAATGGCTTAAACAGATACGACACAGAGTCCTGAACTGTCCCAGTTTTTTACTTTAAGAAAAATCCAGCAAGACATTGGAGAGACAAGAAGGGCCAAACTAAAGAGGAAGAGAGGAGAGGAGGCTGAATCAGGGATTAGCTAAATTGCTCCAATTATGGAGATGCAAATTCAGCATCTCTTCTGCCGCTGGTCTTAGTCCCCTGGTATCCCTTAGCAGTACACCCTGGATGTTGGGATAAAGAGTGTCTATTTTTAGCCTTCCTGTAAATACCACTTTGGAGATGTTCGAACTGGACTCAGCCTCGAGAAAAAAAAAAACCAACAGAAACAACAACCCTGTTTCCAGGTATAGAAATACTGAGGTCCAAGGAGAAGAGCAGGGCTCTGGAAAGAGAGGGAAAAGACCAGAAGATTTAAAGCTGGGATGGGCTTTAAAGACCATCTAGTTCTACTTTTCATGTTACAAATGGGGAAACTGAGGCTCCAAAAGGTTAAGTGGCTTGTAAAGGTCATAAAAGGGGAAGAAGTAGCATAAAAACTGGGATTCCAAATTTGGGTCTTTGATTCCAAGTCCCGTACTCACTGCACTATGCCATAAGACATAACAACAATGAATAACAATACCTATTATTTTTTAGTATTTTGAGATTTATAGCACTCTCTTCACAACAGCTCTGGGAAAAGGTAATACAATTTTTAGCCACCATATTTGAAAATGAGGAAACTGAAGTTTACACAACTTACTTGGTCGTACAATTGAGGAGTATCCAAGTCAAGATCTGAACCTAAGAGGGATCCTACCTCCAATTCCCCTCCTCAATAGTTGAGGATCCTTAGGAAAGAAAGAAACAAGTATTTATTAAGTGCCAGGCACACTGGAGATGCAAAAACAAGCAAAGAGCTTACCTTCCAGGAGCTGCCCTCAAGGAGTTTACATTCTAATAGGGAAAGACAACACTCAGAAGGATGCTTAGACAGGAGGAAGGAGAGTCAGTTATGGGAATGAGGTACTCTGGGCAGGGGCATGTCTCTGAAGTTCAGAGGAAGTTGAAAACAGGGCTGGGAGGGAAGTGAAGGTAGGCAAGTCTAGGGCCCTATACAAAGTGGAGGGTCCCGGAAGAACTCACCTGTGGGAGAAAGGTGGGTCTTGAGAAGGGGAGAAGGGATATTCCATGGTGAGTAGGCCATGGGGAAGGAGGGGCTAGGAAGTAAACTTAAGGCCCTCTCTGTTTCCTTCTTATGCAAAAAGCCCTCAAGTTCCTTCTCCATCAATCAAAAAACATTTATTAATTGCCTACTATATGCAAGGTTAGACATTATAGATACAAACACACAAAAAATTGAGACAGTCTCTGCCCTTGAGTAGCTTACATTCTTTTGGGGAAATATAATATAGTCACAGACAAGTAGATAAAGAATATACACAAAATAGCATATGTATGTATATGTGTGCATTTATATGTATACACACATAAATGTATGTATATCTAATGTGTATGTGTGTATGTATATGTATATGTATATGTACATATGTGGTGCAATGGATAGAGTGCTGGACCTGGAATCAGGAAGACTCTTCTTCCTGAGCTCAAATCAGGCCTAAGACTCTTACCAGCTGCATGACCCTGGGCAAGTCACTTCACCCTATTTGCCTCTGTTTCCTCATCTGTAAGATGAGCTGGAGAAGGAAATGGCAAACCCCTCCAGTATCTCTGCCAAGAAAACCCCAAATGGGGTCATGAAGAGTTGGACATGACTGAAACAACTGAACAACAACAAAATGCAGTGATGTTGGACCTCAGTTTCTTAATCTGTAAAATGAATAGGTCAGATTAGCTGCCCTCTAAAGTTGCTTCCCCTCTACAGTTACTTCCAGACCTATCATTTTATGTCTCAGGGTGGCACTAACAATTGGGAGAATCAAGAATGGCCTCTAATGGAGGCGGTAGTTGAATTGAGCCTTGAAGAAGTTAGAGGTTCCATTCTTCAGAGGGGAAGAAGAAGAGCTTTCTAATGTAAGGGACAGCTGAGTCAAAGACATGAAGGTCAGTGGTGGAAGAGTGTTTATGTGGAACGTGCAAGTAGGCCAGTTTGGTTGTAGCATAGAATAAATATGAGGGAAACGCCAAACTGATAAGTTTGTATTTTATCATAAGGGTAACAGGGAGCCATGGAAACTTCTTGAGTAGGGGAGTAGCATGGTCAGACTTGAGCTTTATGGATATCAATTTAGCATTCATAAGCATTCATATGTAGAGAGGATAGATCAAAGAGTTGAGAGACTAGCTATTCAGAGAAACCTTTAATAAGTTATTTTGATTGTCCAGGCAAGAAGTAATGAAGGAAGACCCACTAAGGTGGTTGTGATATGAGAGGAATAGTCAAATGGGAGAGATATTGAGTAGGTGGAAATGATGAGACTTGGTAACAGATCTGATATGGCGGGAGGAGTAGGAGTGAAGATTTGAGGATGACTTCTAAGTTGGGAATTTGGGTAAATGGAAGCATGATAATACTCTTGACAGAAGTAGGGGAGTTAGGAGGGGTGGCTTTAGGGGAGAAAATAATGAGTTAGTTTTAAATGTGTTGAGTTTGAAATGCAGATGAGACGTCCAGGTGGAGATGTCCAGTAGGCTAGAAATGCAGGACAAGAGCTCAGGGGAGCGAGAGTTCTAGCTATAAAGCAGGAGCCATTTGAGTTGAGAAATAGACTGAAAAAATGGGAGCCAGGGTTAGAGTGGCACCTATTTTATGTAGGCTTGTCTGGTTTCCTTTAAAGGGAGTGGGGAAAGCCTTTTGGGGATCATCACTGATTTGCCAGAAGCTTCTGCCAGAAGCTTCAACCCCTTCAGTTTTAGAGACACCATCTCCTTCACCTGGCTATTTGGATGGTCCCCGTTTAACTAGTCATTCCCATGTCTACCTCTTTGCAGTGGGACCTTCCCCTAGGCCCCTGTAGTCATGTAGGGCCATTAGGGGTTCCATAAGGACTAGGCTAAGTGGAGCCTACAGTGGGCACCAAGAGGTGGCAAAATTAAATGGCCATTAGGCTTTTGGAGTTATAAGCTCCTTGAAGTGACCACTCCCTGCTTTTGAAAAAATAGTTAATTTGCCCATTGTTGTGCCCTACTTGCTACTAAACTGATGACGCAGGGTCTTACCATTACCCTACACCCAGTTTCCCATTAGGAGTTGAGTGATGCAAAATTGGTAAGGTACGGGGGTCTCCATTGTTAAATCATGCTCACATAGACCCATGAGGTGTTAGCTGCCCTTCGTGGAGCAGACTGTGACTTTGTCAGAGGCTGACTTCCACTTCCAACCTCAGCGCTCTACCTATTCTACTGACCCAGTTGATCCCTACTTACAAGGACTTAGTTCTTGTGGGATGCTGGTTTTCCTGGTTTACCAATGGCTCATGTCTTTTTGAGAGAAGTCTTACACCACTGAACCTTGGCGGCCATTAATTCAATAATAGGGCACAGCCTGGGGTATCAGGATGCTGGCAAATCCTCCCAGTGAGCCAGTGGCTAATGATTAAGGGCCATGAGGGATGGGGGCAAATAAATTTTTTTTCATACTGATTCCTAGGTAGTGACTATAGATCTGACTGAGTAATTCAGGTACTGGAGAAAATAGAACTAGACAATTAAAAATTCCTCACTTTGGAGTCAGGACCAATGAAGGAATTGTGCTGATGCTTTCAGCTATATAGCTGTTTGTAGGGCATATTAGTGCCCATCAGAAATTTCATGTACATTTTCCATCCTGCTGGACTGAATAATGAGAGTTTGGGTCCATCATCAAAGGGGATCATCAATGGGCATGGAACAACATGATCCTATAAAGATGCTCCTGGGAACATCTGCTTTTGAAAGTTCAGTATGATGGGATCCCATATAGTTCCTGACCCACCTCTGATCTGTAAACTGATTGTATTGGCCCTCTTTCGCCATCTCAGGGTGAGAGGTTGGCCTTAACAGCTTGTGTTGTTGTTACTCAGTTGTTTTAGTCGTATCTGACTCCTTGTGACCCCATTTGGGGTTTTATTGGCAAGGATATTGGAGTGGTTTACTGCTTCCTTTTCCAGCTCATTTCACAGATGAAGAGACTGAGGCAAAGAAGATTAAGTGACTTGCCCAGGGTCAGGCAGCTAGTAAACGTCTGAGACTGGATTTGAACTTAGGTGGTCCCGACTCTAGGCCCAGCGCTCTATTCACTGCACCACCTAGCTGCCCTACCTTAACAGCAGGGTATACCTATTGAAGATGTAGGATTGCAGTGCCAGTTAAGTCTACCACCAGACCAGCCAGCATCAAAGTTCTTATAGAACATAGCTTTCTTCCTTGTGCCTTCCCCTGCACTGTACTAAGCATCCATTTTGCCAGCAAGAAGGTATGAGACTGGACCCATCGCTACCATGTCAGGTGGATCTTCCATCTTTCATACTCTCTCCATGCAGTTGGAATCATGGAACACTGCAGTGGACTCTTAAAAAGGTATGCTCCTTCATCACCACACCCCGGATTTTGAGGGGTAAGTAGCCTACCTTCCAGAGGCTGTGTTTTTGATAAATCAGCATTGCCCCAAGAAGAGGTAAGACACTCCATCTCATTGGTTTTTCTCAGACCCCATGAAAGTGTTCAGGCTAACAAAACACCAAATATGTGATAGGTTTTGGTTAATATGACAAAAACAACAAAGAATTTGCACCCAAGCCCACAAATAGTCATAATGACTTCATTCTCTGACTCCCCCCACCCCTCCCTTTCAGCAGGTCTTTGTCTCTTAGGGATATTTACAACCTTCTAGACTTATAGGACTGTCCTAGGTAGGTCTCCCCTCCTATCTCCACCCCAAAAAAGCCAAAAGCACCCAGGGCCAGTAAGGGTGTTGCTTTACTGTTTCATGTCCAATGCCCAGGTTGGCTGCTCTGCATTGTGGCCCCAATTCCTAGATTTTCTGTTTCAGTTATTCCTTGGTACAGAAATTTGGTCAAGGAACTCTACCACTAAGCCCTCCTCACCTGGCATTGGCAGCTGGTGGTGCAATGGATAGAGAGCTAGACCTGGAGTCAAGAAGACCTAAGTTCAAATTCAGACTCAAGTACTTCTTAGCTGCATGACCCTGGGCAAGTCTTTTAACTTCTGTCTCTTCAATTGTAAATTAGGGATAATAATAGCAACTCCCTCTCAGGGTGGTGAGGATCCGATGAGATAATATTTGTAAAGTATTGGGGGCGATGCCTAACACACAGTAGGTGCTTAATAATTGTTCCCTTCCTCCCTTTCCTCTTCTTCAATTCTCCTGGTTCCGTAGATATGCCTGTCTCTCTCCAGGAAACTCAGTTTGAATCTGTAAGTAGCCTTTCTTCTCTCTTCGTATGTCTCCAATTCTTCAGTATATGTAGGCTCTACGGCACATTTGAAGACCAACTCCAAGAATATATCATTCAAGTGTATGAAATAGTCCCTAAATCAGCAAACAACTCCTTTTCAGCTTAGGACAGTGCAAGTTTACACCCTGACAAAGTGTTAACCTTATGAGGATTGGGAAGGAACCAGTTAAGAAAATCAGAATTCCATCCTGCCCTATCGGAAAGTTAGAGGAGTGATGGGGGAGGACATAGGAGTGATTAGATTGGGGGAGGGGTCATACAAGGGGATGGCTGTTTTGAGGGGGGGTAGGGGAAAGATGGGAAGAAAATTTGTAACTCAAAATCTCATGGAAATGAATGATGTAAACTAAAATAAATAAAATAAAATATCAAAAAAAATAAGAATAAAAAGTTACACTAAAAGTAAAAAAAAAAATCAGAATTCTTTTTCCTGCTCTTCAATTCAATATTTATGGGTCTCCATGTTACTTGGGACAGTGGGGCACCTTGGAAAGAATTCTGGCAAAGGGACCCTTATTCAGCATACTCTCTTGGCTATACCTCACCTTTATGGAGTGAGTACTAGTACTTGGGTTCGAAGCCTGGATTCAGGACCAGCTCCCCAGCTTTGTGAATGAGCAAGTCATTTCATTTTCCTCCTTATTTTCACATCCTATCTCACAGGGTCATTGTGGAATAAAATAAACCCTAAAATATAATAAAATAGAGGCCATTATCATATTTCCCTTGGTGGGATGTTGGAAGTTCAAGAAGACACAGAGTCTTGCCACTGGGACCTCAGTAGATCACAGAGCCATATACATTACACTCTACTACTCCTTGTCCTTCCTTCCTTTTCCCTGGGTATATTGAAGCAGGAAACACGAACTGTTCTCCTTCCTCTCAGTCCCACTCTAGGGGCTGGGCCATTGCCAGGAGTTACTGGAGGTTCCATTCTCACCCACCCCCATTCCCCTGCCACTTGAGGTCTTTCCTCTTCCAAGAAAGTATTCCTGGGCTCTGCCACATGCATATCTCAGGAAAGAAAAAGTTGGTGTCTCCAATACCTTTAGCTCGGTGCCTGGTCTCTAGGAGTCTCTGCCCTCATCCACCTTAAAACTGTAATGTGAAATATTGTCAGGGTAGTGTTGGATAGGGTTGCCATAAAGAGAGGGAGCCTGAGTTTTCAGATGAAGAAATCAAAGCTATTTATAGTCATATTTAAAAAATACTCTAAATTGCTATTAATTAGAGAAATGTAAATTAAAATAACTCTGAGATACTATTTCACACCTACCAAATTGGTTAATATGACAGAAAAGAAAAATGACAAATGTGGGGGGTATATGGAAAAAAATTGTAACACTAATACATTGTTGGTGTAGTTGTGAACTGATCCAACCATTTTGGAGAGCAATTTGTAACTAGTTCCAAAGGGCTACAAAACTGTGCATATCCTTTGATCCACAATACCACTACTAGATCTGTAAAGAGATTTTTTTTTTAAAGGGAAAATAACCTTTTTGTATACAAATATTTAGAGCAGCTCTTCTTATGGTGGCAAAGACTTGGAAATTGAGGAGATGTCTATCAATTGGGAAATGACTGAACAAGTTAGAGTATATCATTGTAATAAAAAGACTATTATGCTTTAAGAAATGGCAAGCAGTATAATTTTTTTTCTTTTTGGAGAGGAGAAGGCAGGGCAATTGGGATTAAGTGACTTGTGCAAGGTCACATAGCTAGTAAGTGTTAAGTATCTGAGGCCAGATTTGAACTAAGGTCCTCCTGATTCCAGGGCTGGTATTCTATGCACTGCACCACCTAGCCACCCACAGTATAATTTTTTTTTTAAACCTAGACTTAACCCCAATTACCCTGCCTTCCCCCCTCCAAAGAAAAACTTAAAAAATAAAATAAAAGCCTAGAAAGATTTAAATGAACTGATGCAACCTAAAGTCAGCAGAACCAGGAGAACACTGTACACAGAAAAAGCAATATTGTAAGGTTAATCAACTGTGACTTAGCTATTCTTAGCAATATAGTGTTCTAAGACAACTCCCAAGGCCTTGTGATGAAAAGTGCTATCCACCTCCAGAGAAAGAATTGATAGAGTCTGAATGTAGATCAAAGCATACTATTTTTCACTTTATTTTTTTCATGTTTTTTTTCTGGTCTGTGTTTTCTTTCACAACATAGCCAATATGGAAATATGTTCTGCATGACTGTACATTATAACGTATATCAAATTGCTTACCTCTTCAGGGAAGGGAAAGGGAATAGAGAAAGGGAGAGAATTTGGAACTCAAAATTTTTTTTAAAACCAAATATTAAAAATTGTTTTTACATGTAATTAAGATAAAAAACAAAATCACATGTAATTGGAAAAAAAATATTATTTTAAAATGAGAGAACCTGTAAGAGTTATGGAATCTATCAAGAAAGCATTCCCCATCACCAGGAATTTATCAAGAAAGCATTCCCCATCACAAGGAACCAAGCCCTGCACCCTAAATCCCTAGTCATCTGGAAAGTAGCTTCCAACTGAGATGGCCACAGCCCCAGGCACTGATCCTTGTAGTTATAGGTCTGCAGGCCCTATTCTGGAGTCCTTATAGAGAGCCAAAGCCTACTCCCTTGGCCCCTGGCAGCAGCCTAGGAGTGACTACTGGGACCAGATTTGTGGGGCAATGACCCAAAGTGGGTCTAAACTCCATAGGTACAGGGTTGGAGCTGAAGCTTCCCCAGACAGCTCTGAAAAATACCTGCATATCCTAGTTACTAGCCTGGGGTCAATGGGAAGGGTCAATGGACCCATGAGAATGAGGGTCAGCTGATGTAGGCAGGGAAACAAGGACCCATTTTGCACCTGGACATCCATTCAAGAGGCCTCTACAAAGAGCTTCCTCTAGCCACATCCAGCCTTTGGAAACTGCTACCACTGCTAATCCCATTCTAACCAAGGGTGAAACTTACTGGGATCAAAACTAGCAGCAATACATAAAAGCAGTTGCTCCTAAGAGCCATCCCACGAAAGGTAAAGAAATCAAGTAACTAGTCAGAATCTTTACTGGCTGGAGTACAGTCAACCCTGGCCATAAAAGACAGTTCACTGTTGTTAGAGACAATAGACAGTTCAATTCTGCCATACTCATTCATGGGGTACCCATTCAAAGACAGACTGGGTGCATAAGGTTAAGCGTTGCTAGTCCTAGCACAAACCAAATTTTCTTTCATTCATAAAGGACCAATCAAAATAACAGATTAGCAGCTGGTTCCAGCCAGTTGATGCAGGCAAAACCTGGAAAGGCAGGCCATTTTGATGGTGAATGTGACAATCGTACCCACACCAATGTCATTGGTATCCATGGTAGTGCCTAGGGCAGTGCCTCCAGTGATGTCCATGGCATTGCCCATGACAGTGTCCAAATCAGGATGCCCATCCCTAAAGATCTCCCAGACTGCATTAGGGAGAGGGTGATTGCCATACATTCTGGTCCCAATTATAAGTTTTTCTCTAGTGCAGCCAAAACAGTCAAGAAATCCAAGCTCCACTTACTCCCAAAATCTAAAAGTTATTTTTGTCATCATCCCCACTAAAGCTGGGCTGGACAACAAAGACACAACTTTGAATGCTATCTACTAACGAAGAATTCATATAGGGTTCCAACCCTGAGTACCAAGCCATCTATATCAGAGACAAAAAAAGTCTCCTATTAACCCATGGCCACATGCAGCATGGATAGCCAAGAGTTTTGCTCTAGGCAGCCCTCTCAATTTCAGTCTTCTCATATCCTAGGTTCCTGCCAGCCAGACAAAGAGAGCATAATAGTAGACATATGCACTCATCAGACCAAATTTGGGGTTGTGTGTCAAGAAACCAAATTTCATGGGGAGGCTCATTGCAAGGACCACTTCAGCAACCTTACTCTAGGGACACGGCCCATCTATGTCATGGATAATGTGGTCTGCCCCCATTCTCCAACCACCCTGACCATTGATTCCCAGCAGGTTGAACTTCCTAGCAAAATCCAACCCTGGGCCACTAGCCCTGGTCCGTCTCAGACATGTAAGGTCACAGACAGAGAAATCACAAAGTCAGTGACAAGGAACAACAGTGCAAATCTGGAAGAGAGGAGAAGGTCTATGCCCACAAAAATTGGACTACTTAGTGGTCACATACCCTTGGAGCCACCCTACTTTGTTGGACAAAATATTCTAACCTGCCAGAGGGAAACCTGCTGGCCCCAGGCAACATCAGACAAAAGTAATCCTACACCCTCCTCCTGGGTCCCACAAACTTACTCCCCATCAGACACCTCCAAGAGGTCAGTGACTATGGAGCATAGCAAGAATGGTACAGTCAAAAGCCAATCTGAGGAATCAGCCTCCTATGGCTCACCCAGAGAGGAAGGGTTCACTGTCCATTTCTATGGGAACAATATGATAGGGGAGGTTTCTGATAGAGCTGAAGTCCCCAGAAAAAACAACGCCGAGTCCCTCCAATGTGCTTCCCTTTTCCACAAGGAATTAGCTGCAACTACAGCAACCAGCAGCATGGGCTCTACCCAACCCATGATGCAAAACAAAGGTCTGCCCACCCATGTAGGTGTACTGAGGACACCCCTCTCACCAGAAAACTGTATCTGTGCTGGAAAGGACAGGGTATGTCAGGGTGGGGCAAGTAGGAATACTAACACCAAGACTTCATGGGATATAGCCAGCAGTGCCAGCTACAGAAAATCCTCGGATCAAATACTGTCCGTTGGCACCTACTGCTGCCCTGGTGTCACTTACAGAACACTGCCCATGACTCTGGTGGACAAAGGGTCTAATTATACCAAATATTCCCTTACTGAGTCAAGCAAAAACCATTCAATGACCAACCACTTCGAGTTATTCCGAGGACCTTGTTCTGAACCGGTCTCAAATGCTGATTTCCAAGAGCGTATCCCTGCCCAAATGACCTCCTGCCACACAACAGACCTTTACAAAAGCCTGGCTGCTGTGGTGATAGACACAGGAACAGGTTATAGCAAGTGTGGTCTGGCAGGTGAAGATCGGACCCGTGCGGTAGTGCCTACTCGAGTGGGGAAACACCGAAATCCCAAAGGGGATAAAATACCCTACTACATCACAGAGGACATAGAGGCAGCTTCTACTACACTGATCCGTGGGGTGGTTACTGACTGGGATGCCCTAGAAGTCCTATGGAACCACATCTTCTACAGCAAATTGTGTGTGGCACCTGACGAATTGGCTGTACTGGTGGCTGATTCACCAGTTTCTCCCTGTACCAATCGGGAAAAGGTTGTTGAGCTCCTGTTTGAATGCTTTGGGGTGCCTGCTATGCAAACTGTTCATCAGGCATTACTCACCCTCTATGCCTATGGTCGCACCACAGGACTGGTCATAGGTAGTGGGCATGGCACTTCCTATGTGGCTCCCATCATCACAGGTGAATTGGCACCACTGAACCTTTACCGTCTGGATGTGGCTGGGAAAGACCTCTCTGAATACCTCTCCCAGCTGCTTTTGGCTGGTGGGCAGCCACCACCCAAGGCTGATGTGCTGACCCATATGAAGGAGACCTGCTGTTATGTGACCCTAGACATGGTCTCTGAACTCTGCCAAACAGAGGGCAAGTATAGGCTTGACTTTGTCCTCCCAGACAAGCATGTTCTCTCCCTTGGGGCTGAACGGTTCCGCTGTCCTGAGATCTTGTTTAAGCCTGACATCCTGGGCCTTGATCAGCCCAGTCTACCCCAGCTGGCACAGATTAGCATTAGCCAGCTAGAGCCACACTTGCAAGAAAAACTGTTGGCTAATGTGGTTCTGGAAGGTGGGACCACTCTACTGAATGGCTTCTCTGAGAGGGTCCAGCAGGATCTGGGGCCCACAGCCACAGTCTTATCCTTGCCTCACCGTGCCATGGCTGCCTGGCTAGGTGGCTCCATTTTGGCCTCCCTGGATTCCTTCCAGACTCTGTGGTTGAGCCGTGGGGAATACCAGGAAGAAGGCCCATGGGCCATCTATAAGTACCACCTCTGATGGTCATAGGGGTATAAAGTTACTCTGGGAGTCAGAGAGGGCTTTGGATCTTTGATATCTGTTGGGGTCATAGGATTCCAATTGAGGTAGGATGGGGGAATGGCACTTCAAGAGGCATAACGCCATGTCCTTGCTACAAAATGCTCCAACCTTGCTTGCTTCTTCTCTTCCTTTCCCTGTCTTGCTTGGTGACACAATCAGTCTTCCCCACTCTACTCCATCCTCTCTATCTAGAGTCAAAGATCCTTCAGTCCCCACTAGATGTGAGAGGAAAAGACAGGCTCCCACCAACAAACCTAGTGTCTAGCCTAGACTAGGCAGACTGAGTTTCCCCTACAGCTCCTGATTTGGGATCACAAAGATGGTAGTGGCCCAAGAAATGTAAATTTTCTTCTTTGCCTCTAAAGGACAACTGTCCGGGACCTTCAGGGCCCAAGGACCTGCTTCTTCTCTGGGATTTGCCCCGGTTACCCAGGCGACCAGCACAATTACCCTTGATTGCCAGCTGGTTGCCATGGAGATTTCAAACACAAAGTAATAACCCACACAGCATGCCAAATGACTCATAGTTGGGGGGTGGGGACAGAGGGAGAAGATCCTTCCTTTCTGATGGCATGTAGGATTGTAGTTGGGGATGGGGGGGAGAGTGGAGGTGGTCCCTGAGCCTTTCATCCCTCCAGATCCAGAGAACATAGATGCATTCTCATAACACCCAAGGGTCTCCACCCAGAATCCAGCTAGCTAGCCAGGGGACTAGGCCCTAGCCCTGGCCCTTTTCTCCTGCAGGACTTCCACCATAGGACCATTCAGCACCATGGAAGACTACTTTGATGAGGAAGCTATAAATCAGAAAGGATCTTTCCTTGTTTAAAGGACGCCTAACAGGGATAAGAGGAAAACATGGGGCAGAGGGGGGGTGAGTGTGGCTTCTCCTACAGGCAACATTCCTTAGGGATATTGTCCCAGTGTGTAAGAGAAGGAAATGAAAAATCAGAGATGGAGGTAAATACCAAAGGAAGGAACCAGAAAATAGGGCAAGTAGCATAAAATAGAAACAAATACCAAGAAATGGGGGGACGGGGAGGTGCCCATTCCCATTCGGGGTAAACGGCAAACACCAGGGAACAGGGTCAGCTATGAGGGAAAAGACTGTGAATACCAAAAAGTTGGATAAAAAATGCCAAAACCCAAAACATTAGACTAGGAGCAAAGAACAGAGAATGGGGTAAGTGTTAGGACATGAGGAGTAAATAAAGAGTAATTGGGCAGATCCCCGGGGATGGACAAAATAACAAAGGACATGAAAAAGCAAGAAATTGGGGCGAATATCAGAGTGGGAGCAAATATAGGGAAATTAAGGGTAAAAGACCAGAGCATGCAATCAGGAAGACCTGTGTTCCAGTCCAGCCTCACACACTTACTCTGTCCTCCTGGGAAAGTCCTTAACCTCTGTGCCTCCATTCTCTCATCTGTAATGCTGGATCCAATAGCTTCCAAGGTCTATTCCAGTGCTGAATTTATGCTCCTATGAACGGGGGAGTAAATAACCCTTAGTGAAGAGGTAAATGATAAATATCAGAGATTGGGGTGGCCAAGAGCAGGAGCAGAGGCATTTCTGTCTTGTGCTCTGAAAACCCCAGCCAGGAAGCGGAGATTTCAAAGGTTCTTTTGTGAGTGGGCCATTTGCCCCAGTCATGATTTCAGATGTGGGGTGATGCTTGCAACTCTTCCCTCGGACGAGGCACAGATATCCCTCATAGTCAGAATTAACTGCTCCTCAACCTACCAGGCACTCTGTCTGCCTTTAGCTTTGGAGGACCCCTGGGGAAGGAGAAGGACACCCACCCTCCTCTCATGGCTTGCAGGACATGAAATCTCTTTGCTAGGAGACAAGCAGAGATCAGATCGAGCAGCTTATGCAAATTACCCTGGCCTCTTGAGAATCGGACAGAGCTGGGACGATGGATCTGAAATCTGGGCAAGGTTTGAAAATGCTACCCCCTGCGTGTGATTGCCCTTCCCCCAACCTGCTACTATCAGAAAGCTTTGAGCCTACATGATTAACACACAACTGTACCTAACGCAAAATAAATACATGCCCTGGAGAGAGAAATTTTCAAGCATTAAAAATATATGCTTTTATTGAAAGTCACATTTAAAAGCGTTCTCACCACGTGTACATTCTCCTTTGTGTTGTGCTCTGAGTGTCTGCCTGCCTTGCTTATACACCCAGAAGCTAATCCTCTGGAAGTCAGGAGGCCTGGGTTCTAGTCCAGACCTAACTCACTGCACAGCTCTGGGCAAATCCATTCCTCTATCTCTTTAAAGGTTCAGTTCCCCTATGTAAAACTTAGAGGTCTGATTATGTAATCTTTTATTTCTTTTCCACATCTGATATTCTATGGTTCTATGAAATCAAGAAGTATATTTACATTTTCGTAATTGCCCTCCATGCACTCTCTAATTTAACCATACTGGCTGATTTGACATTCTCATACAGGATTCTCCACCTCCCATCTCTGTGCTTTTGAATGTGGTTGTTCACCATACCTGGAATGCTGTCTCTCTTCTCACCTTTCCCCTCTTAGAATCCCTGACTTCAAGACTCAGCTGAAAACATTGCCTTTTGTAGGGGGCCTTTTCCAGTTTCCCTACCCCCACTCCATTGATGCCTTCCCCTTTAAGTTATTTCTATCTACTCTGTGTGTAGTTTGTATTTATTTACATGTCCATATATATATATGGTAATTGTCTACATTATAGTGAAATTGCTGAATTGTCCTGGAAGTCAGGAACGGTTTTTGCTTTTTCTTCCTATCTCCAGGGCTTAGCATGGTGCTGGTGCATGCATAGTAATTCCTTACTTAACAAGTACCTGTTGATTATTGATTCATTAAGGTATATATGACTAAATATTAGGGCCTTTTCCTGAGTTTTTCTTGGGGAGGGATGTGGACAGAAGACAAGTTCACTGTATGATTGAGAGGAGAAAAAAAAGGGGAGAGGAATGTGTGAACTCAGACCTAGGGACAGACTGGCAGAAAGGCCCATCTTAGAACTCTGAGAATGAACTTCTCAGTTCTAATATGAAAAATAAAATCTATTCTAACTACAAGCCAGGAAATAGAGATGGAGGGTGCAATGTTAATTACCTGGTTTGTAACAGATAGTCAATAAATACTTGTTGAATGAAGTTAGGAATGATCAGATGCAGGATCCTCAGTGTTAGGAAGATGGACTGGGAGACCTTAAGCCTTCTGCCCTAGGAAGGGAGCAGCCAGGGCCTAAAACCCTGAAAGCCTGGTCTAGGGGCTGGATGCCTTGGATATGAACAGAAAGTTCTTCTCTTCTGGGTTAAAGAGGATTCTTGACAAGCACTTATAGAGGAATCCTGGGAAACAGGGTTGATGCCTTCCTAAAGCCAGGCAATGAAGGATGGGTCATAGGATAATTTAGAACTGGAAGGAATCAGAGAAATAATTTAAACCAACCCTTCCTTTAGGGATGAGGAAACTGAGGCTCAGATATGCCAGATGATTTGCCCAAGGTCACAGAGACATTAAGTAGCACATTCCAGATTCAAACCCAGGCTTTTACCCATCCATGCCCAAACTAAAGCTAGGGAGTAGAGTTCTCACATGTTCTTATTTGATAGGGAAGAATCCAGCTCTGGAGTGATAGGTGCCCTGACCATAAAAACTGAGAATGGAGCCAAAGTGAAACTTCAGCCTTCTTCCTGCACCACTCTTACTGGAATTCCTTGCTTTCTCAGTGGTTAAATTCTGGAGAGGCCCTTTTTTTTCATATCCCTTCAGTTCAGGACTTCTTGGGTGGTAGTTATAGCAACACTGACTTGCAATCTTCATCCCCTAAGCCCTTCTTTCCTTCCGGTCCAATTCAGCAAGGGGGCTTCCATACATTAGGTATCTTAGTTTCCTTGGTTCCTCCATGGGTCATCTGCTCTCTCCCCCAACCTTCAGAATGACCTAAAACAGCTTTATTCACCTGGTTCTTGCTGAGCCCTGGTCCCTACACAGGCTGTAGGAAGAAAAGCTCAAATTCCTGGCAGGGGAGCTGCTCGTATGACCCTAGGTCATGTCAGACCCATGGCATGTCAGTCATGCATTGCCTTTTCCCCTCTTCTGCACAAACTAGAGATAAACCTAAGGTCTCTGGAGATTATTCCTCATTTATGATCTGGATGCCTGTTTCTCAGAAATGGGAAGAGGACTGTCCTGAGGATTTGTGTGTGCAGTCATGCACACACAAAAGTGCACATTCAATTGGATGCCCAGGGAATTAGAGAGAAGCAGGCACATGTACACACACTTGTGCCATCACAAGCATGACTGCACATAGATACATCATCATGGTCAAGAGTTAACATTCACTGAGTGCCTACTGTGTGCAGATTATCTTCATATACTTACATCCATCTATATTCCTGGGAAAAAACCATCCTCTAGCCTTCCCCTTATTGGTCCCTAGGGAACTAAATAAGGGCATACCCTATAGAAGGTCCAGTTAAGTCTGATCCCCCAAATCCTGGTCTTTTTCCTGTCTCTCTCTTTCCTATGGACAAGATCAGGGTAGCTGGGAAAGAATGTATTAAACTAAGCACAAAAATCAATGACATTTACCAAAGAATATAGTCTATGTGTATTCAATGTGAAGACAGCCATTCCTAGTCGTATACATACAAATAACCACACTGTTGGTATTGGAAGGAACATGGCATAGCAGCCAGAAAGCTGGACTTGAACCCAGGAGACCTACATTCAAATTTCTGCTCAGACACTTAATGAACTATGTGACCATGGGTAAGTCACTAAATCTCTTAGAGCCTCATTTTGCTTATCTGTAAAAAAGGAAATAATAATATTTATGCTGTCTGCCTTACAGAGTTGTTGTAAGGACTAATCATCAAATTCAATAAACATTTATTTTCCAGAAACAGTGAAAGAAGTTGCAGATACAAAGACAAAAACAAAGCAGTCCCTGATCTTAAGGAACTTACATTGAACTGAAGGAGAGGGACAGCATATAAATATTTAAGTAAATGCAAAATATATAGAAAGTATTTTGGGGGAAGGGGAACACTAACAATTGGGGGATTCAGAAAGACCTCATAAAAATAGGACTTTACCTGAACCTTGAAGAGATCTAGGGATTCCAGTAGTCAGAAATGAGGGGGGAGAGCATTCCATGATGGAAGACAACCTGTACAAAGGTGAGAGATGGAGTGTCATGCATGGAGTACAGTAACAATGTGGTTTGAACATAAAGGTAGTGGGGAAAATGAATGTGAAATCAGAAAAAAGAGATTTTATCCTAATGGCAATGAGGAACTAGTAACATTGCATAAACAGAGTCATGATGTGGTCAGACCCATGATTGACAAATGTCAATTTGGTAACTATATGAGGGTAGATTCAAGATAAGAGAGCTGGGAGAGCAGTTAAGAGAAGAGAGGAGAGGAACAACTGAATTTGGATAGTAATTGTGTGTAGAAATGAACAGGTACAGGAGATATTGTGAGGACAGAATCAACAAAACATGGCAGCTAATTGGATCTGAGGGATGAGAAAGAGTGAAGGGTTGCAGATGACACCTATATTGTGAAACTGAGTGATTGGAATGATGGTGGTGCCCTTGACAGAAAAAAGAGTTATATACAACTATTTGAATGTGTGTTGCTACTGGTGGGTCATCTGTGGTTGCCAAGGACAGCAAACCAGAAACCAAAAAAATTTCCTTAGTGACATTTAATAAATATGAAGTTAATTCTCAATTACTTGCATGTGGATTACCTGAATAATACAGACTCTCCACTCTGGGCACTTGCAAACTCATAGAGGAGAAAGACACATAAACAAATAATTTTTATATAAGGTAGAATAAGTGTAAAAGAGATACAGGCAAATTGGTGAAAATTTTAAGGATAAATCCCACTGGACCACCTTCCCCTGCCATAGGTCTCAGTGAAACCAGGAAAGAAAGGCCCTTTGCAATATTAGTTAGAATCAGATAAGATAGGGGAGACACATCTGCTTCCTTTCAAATTGTTTAAAGTGTTCTGAAACCAAAAATACTTTGGGGGATTACATGATTCTGTGGATTATCACCTTCCTGAATCCTTTCCTCTGTAGTGGAAAACTGAGATCTGGTTGTATTTGTCCAGTGCATGTATCTGAGTCTTTATCAGTATGGCTCATAAGCCCCCCAAAGCAGGGGTAGTGTCCAGGATGGACCATTCACAGAGAGGCCAACAGCCTCTGATTCTGGATCATATGATCAAAATGGTGACCAGTGAAGCTCCTAGGACACCGAGTAGGGTGAAGGAGTGAAAGAGGTATACAGAGTTTATAGCAACACCTTCTCTCTCCCCAACATTATACCTCGGTTCTGCTCAGATCTGCCTGGAGATAAAGAGGTGGTTTAGATAACTTACATAAGAGACTTTAAACAGCAGACTTCAGAGTCCCTTCACACCAGAGAACTGGCCTTTTGTATTCCTATCTCTAAGATTTTTCTCCTCCCTATAATACTCTATTCCCGTCTTTCAAAATTCTATCTGTGCTTTAGGGTCCAGCTCAAATCACAGACTCCTCAACAAAAGCTTCCTAGACCACTCCAGTCCACCGAGATTTCTTTCTATTATGAAGTTTTGCAGCCCTCACTTTCTATGTGATATATGAGGCACTGGACATACAAGGTTTGACATTATCCTTAATTTTGTCCTATGTTGCTACCCTGAAAGGCACAGACCTCCTTCTGTTTGCCTGAATCTTCCATAGTTGGGAATCTGGATCAGAATAGGTGTTCAGTAAAGTCTTGTTGATTGATTAATCACTGTAAATAAAAGTTGTTCCAAAAGTCTTAATGCATTTTTAACCTATTAGAGCCTAGATCTCCTTAAAACAAAACAAAAAAACCTTAGAGTTCAAAATTGTACTAAAACTTTTGGGACACACCATCTATCATTTTACCCTATTTTAAAATATTTGTTTTAAATTTGGAAAATTAATGCTATGCCAGGGAGCCAGATTCCTGTGTGCTAGGGTCACATCATCTGAACCCTCAACAGGGCCAAAGGCAAGAGAGAGACCTAAGAAAAGACAAGAAGCAATGAAAAGTGGTACCGGAGTGCCTATAAGGAGCTGTCCAAGTGCTGAAGCAAAGGCAGAAGACTGGAGGTTGCCAGGGATACGATTCAATTCGGCAGCCCTTCAAGACAGAGTTCTGTCAGGTCGTTTAAATCCGATAAGGCAGTTCTCAAGATATCTTTTTACCCATTTACACAACGCTTGCTCTCACCTGAGTCCTTCCTAAGTACTATCTCATAATACTATCCAGTGGGGACGGAAGGGAGATGGAGAGGGACGATTAGTATAACGAGCTCTCCAACAGAACCCCTAAATGTCAAACTCACAATCTCCTATTGACGCATACACAATGTATGAACATATATCTATGTGGACACAATATACAGAAACATACACAATAGTCATATGCTCAGATATACATACAAACGCCCACCAATTCAACGCACATCCAGGGAGATAGATACACATTTGCATCCTCAACACACGCTGATGTGCGTCAGCACAGACACACTAACATGAATTACATGCATGTTTTCTGTCTTTGTCTATGCACACACCCAGCCCAGTCTCTGCCCCAGGGCTTCCTCTCCTCGTTCCAAATTCCCAAGTCCCTCCTCATCCCTGGAATCTCCAGGGCAAGACATCTTCAGTGCCAGAATCACTGACTAGTGGAAAGGACTAAAGCAGTCTGAGCCCCTAAGCAGAGCATCCCGGCTGGCTGAGCTGCCCTGGGCAAAACCTTTTCTTTCTCAGCCTTAGTTTCCTCTTCTGTAAAATGGGCACGTGGAGGCTTAGCCCTGCCTGCTCCCTGCCGCATGGCAGGCTTTAGAATTCTTCCCTGCATCCCGAGGGAAGGAGGGGCTGGAGGGCTGCGGTGAATCAAAAGTTGGGGAGAGGGGTCCTTTCTTGGTTCAGGACTGGTACACTTCCAGAACCTCTCCGAAGAACGAGGGTCGGGGAAGGGGCTAGGAATACTGGGTGAGTCACCAGTGCATTTTGATTTCTCCCCAACCCTCCTACCCCCACCCCTACCCCGCGCCCAGATTCATGGCTCCTCCCCCACGGGGGCGGGCCCGAATAGAATAAAGCTCCACCCCCTCTGACCCGCCCCCGGCCCCCGGTGCGAATCTTGCGCTGGGGAGCGGCGGGCGATGCTGGAGGCGCGCGGAGCTGGAGAGCGGCTGGACTCGGTGCCGCATCTCCCCCGCCCGGAGCGGACTCTGTCCTGCAGCCAACTGCGGCGTCCCTGGACCCTCCGGAGCCCCTTGAGCCTCGAGTCGGCAGCTTCCTCCTCGTGACGGGACAGGCGCTGCAGGTGGGTCCCTGAGACCAACGGCGGGGTTAGGAGCATACGTGGCTTAGCCCTGAGGGAGCTATTAAGACCTCTGGACTGGGTGGGTGGAGGGGTTAATTTAGGTGCGAGATTTGGGGGCACAGCAACCGGAGTGGTGTGGTGTGTGTGTGTGTGTGTGTGTGTGTTTTGGACGTTTGGGGGGGAGTGCTCTGTGGCTTTCCGGGGCCGTAGAGTGGAAAGAACTGAGTCCCCCTGGGGAGGGGGGCAGCGAGGACTAGCTTTGAGAGCCGAGCTGAGCAGCCTGTCAGGCTGAACACGCGGGCTCCTCATGGGGTGGGGGAGGGGTGCTCAGGGCCCAGAGAGGGTCTGGGAGCAAAAGTTCTCTGGAGCAGCTCCCCAGAAGGACTTGTGTTCCACCATATCCCCTCACCCCACGGCCCCTCCTTACACCCTTGTCTCTGGTTGTATCGGACCCAAAGCCCTGGATGCAGAAAGGCTAGCTCAGCTGGGAGCCAGATCTGTTGTCGACTGACCCGCTTACACTACCAGATCAAAATCCAATTAAATCAGCATTTGTGGAGTAGCATCTATTGTGTGCAGGGCACTCTGGTGCCCGGGGAGGGTCTGCTTTGCCCATTTCCTTCCTCTTGCTCGGCTCCCCAAGTTCCATCCCCCAACTCCTTCTTGTATCCTCAGAGGGATCCCCCAATCCTTCCTTCCTTCTTCTCTCTCTCTCTCTCTCTCTCTTTCTGTCAGCCCAGACCAGGCACTAATTTCCATGACAACCGGGAGTTCTTTATTGGTGACAAAACGCCCAGGGGGCTGAAAGAAAAGGTTTGGGTGGGGGCTGGGAGAGAAGGAGTTAACCCATTTTGGAATAGGGCTAAGGATCTTCATCCCCATTCTTTGGCTCAGACCCTTTGAGACAGCGTTGTTCTAGCCTAAGCCATAGGTCTTGGTTGGGGCTCGGGTGCTCACGTGTAGGCCAGGTGCCTAGGAGTGCGGGTGTCCATGTGTTCGGGTCGGTAATGGGGGGAGAGGGGCGTGGGTGCAGACACATGTGCACGAGTGAGATGGGAGGAGGGGCTAGTAGGCACATGTTTCTGGCTAGGGGGAGGGGGATTAGGGATCTTTAGTCTGTGCATTTGTGCACTGTACATATATGTACATGTAGGGGCTCCATTTATGAGGCAATCTTCCTAAAATGGAAGCTGAGGATGGGGGGAAGGAGCAGAGATTACTGACCTATCAGTCTGGAGAAGAATCCTCAGGGTCTTGAGATACTGGGTTTATTATTTGGAGAGCTGTACATTGTGTGTATGTATGGGTGGAGAGGGGAAAATGAGAGAAGGGGGAGTCTGATTTTGTGTCTTTGGCAGCATACCCAGCTGTGAACTTCCGATTAGACCCCTCCCTAATGTCTCCCACTTTCTGTCCTGGGGAACCTCATTTCTAGAAACATTCCCCCTTCCGCCCCTAGAACCCCTGCCAACCTGTCATTCTATGCCACCTTTCTCCCCATTACTTCTCTCTGCCCAAGGAATTGTATTCTACTGCCTCCTGAACAAACACCCCCTCTGATGATTTGGAACTCCCTCCCAAAAGAGTAGCTTTCTCTTTCTATCCCCCTCCCCCAGTCTTTCCAGCCTGGTAACAGTGGCATTACTCTTTCACTGGACCATGGATATGGTATTCTGTCTCTCCTGAGCAGTGGGAATGAGGGGTAGAGGCTGGAGGAAGGACAGAGCTTCTCTGTGTGTCCCACCTCCTCTAGAAGCTCAGTCTAGTCTGTACTGGAATCTGAGGAAGCCAGGATATGATGGGGTGGGGCCTGCCAGTGACAGCATGGGACACCTTTCCACTCTCCAATTCTGCTGGGATTGGATGATCCTCTGGACAATAACTACAAGTATAGTAAAGGATAATTGGGGAGCACTGAGGAACAGAACATGGCTATAGCCCTCCTAGCAGTCCAGACCTGGGGGCATTGTTTCCTGAAATACAATCTCATACTGAAAGTTAGGTCTTGGGGTGCTGATCTTTCCCCCTGTGAAATTAATTAATTTTACATTTGCCATTCTGGATATTCAACAATGGGGTGCTGTTTGGGGGTGGGGAGGAGGAGTAAGAGGTGGGAGATGGAGAATAGGCAGCCTCCCCGTCCTTATTTCTGGGGCTGTATGTTTTCAAGCAATGGGATTTGATGGCTGCTTTAGAGAGATCACTGTGTTAGAGGTGGCTGTATTGCCTCTTGGTGACACTACCCTCTTGCATTGTCCTTCTGTCTGTCTTCCATCTTCTCCCTGGAACCCCAATTCTTCCCCTTCCCCCACCTCTTCCTGGTGTATAAGGAGAAAATCTTTTATCTCTGAGAGTCATATGAATAGAACAGGGAAGAAACTGAGTCACAGGGAAAGAAATGAGATTATGCATCTGGCATTACCAAACTTTGAGACAATGATGAGAACCATCCATTTTCCTTCTTTAGTTACACCTCCTAACAGGTGTAACTAAACCTGGAGGGGAGGACCTGCTAGTGAGTGATGGAGACTGAAGCCGCCTCAGTGACCTTAAGCATCATTTTCCCCCAGCTCTCAGTTCTTTTGCCATACCTCCTGCTCCATAGTTCTTGCTTTGTGAGGGAGGCTTAGTCCAAAAGGCCTTGCCCCTGGATGATTCTAGGGAAAGTGTTCAGGGCAGGTTCAGTGTGGGAAGGGCAAGGGAAAAGTAGAAAAAGTGGTAGGTCTGATCTGGGGCCTGGCTGAGATCTAGACTCTCAAGCTCCTCTATTCCCTCCCCAAACTTCCGACATGTTGAAGCTGCTGACAAAGCCTAGCTATTTTTCCTCCTGAACGTCTGTGATGGCAGACAGGAGAGGGAGTAGGACTAGAGTGAGTACTGAGGGTGGTGCCGTAGTACCTCCTAGGTGAATTGGGACTGACTTGCCCCTGTTTTTCCAAATCATGGCCCTGATGCAGTGTCAAGAGCCAACTTGCTTTTCCATCCTCTGGGGGACGTTGTGGTGTGAGGGGCTGGAATAATTTAAAAGCAACTAGCTGCTCTTCCTGCCCCTAGATGTTTCTGGCCTGGTTTAGAGGTTTGGTTGGGACCTCATTCCTAGCTCCCGGGGATGAGAACCTAGTACTTTTTCCTCCCACACCTTCATCTCTACTCCTCTTTCAGATTTGAGGGCATGATAGGGAGCAACCAACACCAGAGAGAAATAGGAGGCTACTGGGAATAGCTTCCTTCCCTTTTTGAGGGCTAGAAACTCCACACACTTTAGGGGTTCCCTAAAGTGCTCTGAGATCACAGATCTGATGGCTTTCCTACCAGAAAAAAAAACAAAAAACAAAAAAACAGTGCATTCACTGGCTCTCCCTCTCTCTCTTCTCCCTCCTCCCCTCTGCCATCACTCTGCGGCTCTCTTTTCCATTTTCTCATTCTCTCTCTCTAGCTCTTTTGGCTGCTCTCCCTCTACTGTTTTTTTCTCATTCTGTATCACCAGTACTGGTGGGTATGTTCTCTTCCCTACCCCTGACAAAGTTCTTTGATTTTAGTCACTTTGTCTTCCCCTTGGTTTCATACACCTGTTTTCAGTCTCTCCTTCTCTTTCTATGTCTCCTCTTTGTTTCTCTTTCAGTCTCTACATTTCTCCATTCTCCCACCTCTCAGCCTCCCTAAGAATAACAGAATCTAAGAGTTAGAAGGCAATATTATCTAACCCCTAGCTCTACTTCTCCTCCTCCCTCCGCCTTCTCACTCCTTAGCCCCCTCCTAGGATGACTGCGCTGTGGTGTGAGAAAAGAAACCTCACCCAGTCCTGCTAGAGCTAGATACCCTACCTAATGATAAACACATCTTAGGCAAGAGGGGGCTGGCTCTTGTGCCCATTAACTCTATTTCCCCCACCTCCTCCCCTTCTTTTAAAACTTCCATTGCCATAGAAACACCTGCTCTTGTTTTCTGATGGATGTTCATCCCCTTTCTCTTCCCTGCCTCCCAGCAGATTCCCGCAACATAACTGTATAAGTGTATGTGGTGGTGAGGGGTGGTGGGGCAAACTTCCCTGGGTGGATGAAACTGCTTAGGTGGCAGAGGAAGCAAGAGTCAGATCTTAGTACCATGAAGGGTCAAACCTCTAGTCTTAGGTTCAAATTTCTCCCCCTGTCCTTATGGGGGGGAGGGAGTTATAAAGCTACCCAACACCAGTCTCTGGGGAAATTGAATGATTAGGAGATTGAAGTCAGAATTATGGGAAGAGTTGGATCAACCAAAGCAAATGAGAATGAGGCCAGAGCAGAAAGAAACCTTAGGAGTCATCAAATACAACAGTTAAATTTTTCAGAAGAGGAGACTGAGGTCCAAAGAGGTTGAGTGATTTGGTCAGTCACAAGGCAGTATATAGAGGAAGCACTGGATTCTGGGTCTTTTGACACACAAGTCCAATGACCTTTCCGTTATATCATGATACCTATAAGACTGACCAGGAATCTTGTTTTACACATTCTCCCTTCCCCAGGAGGAAGCTGCAGAGGCTTGAACTTTGGATGCTAAACCCTAGTTGCTGTGATCAGCTGGAGAAGAAACTGAACAGATCCCACTGACTTGAACTGCACTGGACTGTGGTGTTCAGAAGGATATAAGGAGGTTCAGATAGTCAAATCAGGTTAGTTTTCCCCTCCTGGAGGCAAGGAAGACCCCATGTTGGCCGAAGAAAAAAGGAGGAGAGGAAAGGAAGAGCTGCCTGTTGTGTGAAGGCCCTAGAACAATAAGGGCTGGATGAGTTCTCTATGGAGACAGGCTAGAGGTTCCTGGGTCCCTAGAGGTTTTTCAGGGTAGGTGGGGGAGGCCACAGGCAGAGATGATATTCACAGCTGCCACTAAATCAGGAGGTGTTGGTAACAGCAACCACAGTGAGAAGGGAGCAAGGGGCCCTCCCTTCTTCCTTCTTTCCCTCTCTGCCTCCCTCCCTGTGACCCAGTGGGAGGGAGAGGCAGTTGGCTGTGTCTAGATAATGCCAGGTCATGCAGGGACTGACCCCCAGGCAGCCCCAAAGTAAGAGAGAATGAAGCAGTTCTGAAAAAAAAAAAAAAAGAAGAGAGAGGAAGAAAGAAAAGGACCTTTTGCTAGTCTGTGGCCAAAGAGGAATGGTAGATCATAGGATTTTGAAAGAAAAACTATCTTAGAGATTATCTCATTTGACCCCTCCCCCTTTTTACATGGAAGAAGCCCAGACCCAGAGAGACTTGCCCTCAATAACAATGAGAACAGCTGGGCCTGGCATCATGGGGAGAGATGAGGGCAGAAATAGACTAGCCCACAGAGACGTGCCCTCCAGAGTTAGCCAGGCTAGGACTGAGAATCTGGAGGCTCAAGCTCCCTCCCTGGGTAAAGGTTCTGTCACAGGTGAATCACTCACCTCCACCCCAGGACCAGTTGCTGATTTAAAGAAGCATCTTCGGGCATCTTGCAGAAAAAGTTACTTACTCCCACATTCCATGGGCCTTAGCATCCTTCTTCAATAATCCGAAGCTTGAGAGGGATTGGTCAGTCTCATGCTCTTGACCTTAACAATATCTAAGGGCTGGGTTAGATGTGGTTCATTCTCTGCCCCACCCCACCCCCCACATTAATGAAAGGCCAGTGCCTTGGGCAGGGAGTACATCTTAGGGCTGAAAAAAACAAACTCCACCAATTTCAAGTTAAGGCAAGGGAGTTCCCTGGGGAGGGGCAGTCTTTTGGGAGGGTCATAGGATACTAGGATTTAGAGCTAGAAGAACCTCAGTCCAATCCCTCATTTTACAGATTTTCATCTGTATTTTCATCTGATCCCCAGAAAGATTAAGTGATTTCAGTACAGTCAGAGCCTCAAATTAAAATAGACTGGAATGAGTTAGGACTTGGAGATCATCCTTCAGGGGAAGGTAAGGACTGGGGCAAAGAATAGTTTTAGGTTAAATTCTCTTTCCCCCTCCTCTTCCAGCTTCTCATTTATTCTATTTTTTTCAGTTTCCTTTTTTTTTTTTAAACAAAACAAACCCTCAGGGCAGTAGCACACCATTAAAATACACCATTAAAATATGGAAAACAACCCTCAGCAACAGGCAGGATATATCTCAGGAAACACAGGAGCAGGGATCAGTGACAGACTGGCTCCCCCTCGTCCTTTTATCTCTCTCTTCTTCCCTTCATCTCTTCCCTTCCCTTCTTTGGCTTTCATAATAGAGAAACTGAGGCCTGGCATATAAAAGTGTACTTGTGTACCCATGTTGAATACATGCCTGTATGTCATACAGATCTTCTTTTTGTTGATGCCTTATGGCTTTATAGTGGGAAATGTAGAGAGAGGTCTGGTCTCAAGAGGGTTCTGCCTTTCACAGTGAGAAAACTATGCCTAATGTGCAAAAGTACAGCCATGTGCCTACATGAAATACATGTGTTTGGCTGTGTACATGTCTTCCATGTGTTGCTATTCAGCCACACAGTAGTAGAAGATAGAGGCGTTTGGTCTAAGGAGTATTCAGGGGCTTTCAGTATAGGACCTCTAAATTTACCCTATAGCATGGGGGAAGACTAGAAGTAGCCCCTAAATCTCTCCAAATTGGAGGGAGGAGGCTGAGATGCTACCTATTCAATGTGCTGATGATTCAATATGCCTTGAGTTCTATGTGACAGCCCTCCTCCCCAATTGTGATGAGAGCAGGGGCACCGAGCTTTATGGTAAATATGGATTTTCCCTAGCCAGGAGGAGGTTAGCCTCACAAGTTCCAGAGGAAGAGGAAAATGGAGGGGGTAGTCAGGTAGAGGGGAGACCGGACCAGGGACCAGGTTCCAGAGGTGAGAACAGGCTGGAAGGCAGTTGAGAGAGGCAGGGAGGGAGGTTCAGTGAGTGCTCAGTAACTCAACAAGGCATCAATGCAGTTGGGGAGCAGATGGTGAGAGTGGGCGAAGAGTGGGGAGGGGGAGGGGGCATGAAGAGGGCCTTATTGTCACCCTGGGAAGAACCAAAACGCTCCCTGTTGTCTGGCTCACTGTTTTGTTCCAGTGTCTGAAACTGGCCAGGCTGCAGCAGGAGGGGTTTGGTTAGAATGAAACAGGTTTACCATAGTGAGGGCCCTTTCTGTTTAAATGTGGATTCTTTCCTGGGGAACGGAAGACCTTCAGGGGAGCAAAGACCTCTGGCTGAGGGTGAGATAGTCTCTGTCTTGCCTGAATGCAGGGACTAGATGGATGACTTTCTGTACATTGGTCCTGAGGGGGTAGGGCAGGCAGAGTCTCCTGAGGACTGCTTCAGAGGAAGGCCTCTATCTCCTCCTAGCAGATGGAGTCATATTATCTGGGGTCATCAAGAAGGGCTTTCCAGGAAGACGAAGAAGGGGAAGAGATTTTGTGTAGAGAGTCCATTTACATCCGTAGGTATCATAGGCAGTAATCTGAGTTTGTTTCTCCATGATCATGAAGGATTAAGTTTCTTGTGCATAGCTCACTCTTCAGAAACAGTTTTGGCATAGCAAGTAAAGGTGCTAGACCTGGGCTCAGGAAGACCTGGGTTCGAATTCTGCCTCTGACATTTACTGACTATGGGCATAATCACTTAACCTTTCTGAGCCTGAGACAACTTCCTAAGATTTATCTCCTGGGTTTTAAAAGGGTTCAATCTGTGTTGGTGGAAAAGAGTTCACACATTGATGAAATAGGCAAATTAACAAAATCATAGCTCCTTGACTTATGACTTGGAACATCATAGAATATCTAGAGTATGTGGCACCTCAGAGATTGTCTGATCCAGCTTCCTCCACCCCATTCTGTAGATGAGAAAACTGAGACCAAGAGACAAGTTATCTAAGGTTATATAATAGAAAGTAAAAGTTAAAATTTGAACCCAGTTCCTCTGACTCCAAAGTCAGCATTCTTTTCCTCTACACCATCCCAGGAGGCTCCTTCCCTGCCTGCTATTCTCCCATCCCCATGGTTTTATTCCACAGAACCCATCAAATGCTTTTGTGCAGGTAGCACCAGATAAAGGGGAGATAGAACTGAGTCAGACCTGGTCCCTCCCTTTCCAGGAGCTTCCAATCTAATAGGAATGACAAACACAAACCACTATAAGGCAGAATATAATCACTGCCATTGGAGAAGTAGAGGGCTTAGAGCAAGAGTTCTTAACCTCTTCCATGCCATGGATTCCCCTTTGGTAGACTGGCAAAACCTATAGAATCCTTCTCAGAATAATGTGGGGTTTTTTGTTTTTTAAGGCTGAGTCTTCCTATTGTTCAAGGAGGGTGTTCAGATCTGGCCTCAGACATTCACTAGCTGTGTGACCCTGGGCAAGTCACTTAACTCCATTTGCCTCAGTTTCCTCATCTGTAAGATGTGCTGAGAAGGAAATAGCAAACCATTCCAGTATCTTTGCCAAGAAAACCCCAAAATGGGATCACAAAGAGTCAGACAACTGAAAAGACTGAACAGCAGCTTCTTATTGTGCCAAGGCTGGGAGTGAAGCAGCTACTCCTAGGCCCAGTTCTATTACTGATGAGTGTGGAAGCTTAGACTTGCTCTGTTTCCATCCCAGGCTGGTTTGCCCCCTCCTTAGGCTGGTTGGCAGCTCCCTGTTACTGAGAGCTCACCATTTTGGCACCAAACTTAGTACAGACACCCCATTCAGCTTCAGCCCGACCACAGCTCAAGTGATCTACCAGCCCCAGTAGCAGGGATTATGTGTGGGTTTACCACCCCCAGCCAGAATAATGGTTTTTTTTAATGCATAAAATAAAATACACAGAATTACAAAGGAAACCCATTATACAAACAGTAATTATATATTTTTAAACAAGCTCATGGATCCCTAGAGAGGAGGGAGAGCTCTGTCCTGTTTATGTGGTAGGAAATCAGATGGGCTTCACATAGAGGCAGTATTTAAGTTGGGCCTGGAAGGAAATGCAGATTTTTTTAGGTGGAGGTTAGAGGGAGACCATTCTAGTCAGAAGGAATGGTAAGAGTCTAATGACAAGGCAGAGGCATTCCTGTGGGGGTTGGGAATGTGGGAGCAGAAGAAACAGAGGAAGATAATGGGATACATTGAAGTCCAGGGGAATCATTACATGTGTCCTTCACCCCAACTGCTTTTGCAGATGTAATTGAGCCTTGTGACACCAGGGCAACTGGGACCCTGGATCCCAGAGAGGGTGGGCTGCAAAGGGGCCACATTCAAGAAATCTCCCAGTTGCTGCCTTGAATGATCTAAAGTATGATTATAGTCAATTCTTTTTTTTTTTTGGTTTGGAGGGGGGATGGCAGGGGAATTGGGGGTTAAGTGACTTGCCCAAGGTCACATGGCTGGTAAGTGTTAATTGTCTGAGACCAGATTTGAACTCAGGTTCTCCTGACTCCAGGGCCAGTGCTCTATTCACTGCCACTTAGCTGCCCCTATAGTCAATTCTTAACTCTGTGCTAGTAGAGAGAAGCTAGTCAATCAATCAACAAGCATTTATTAAGTATCTACTGTTTGCATTGTGCTAGGTGCTAAGGATGCAAAGGCAGAAATGAGGCTGCCCTTACAGAGTTTACCTTCAATGAATGGAGGTGGTGTGTGTGTGTGTGTGTGTGTGTGTGTGTGTGTAAGCATATATGAAATAATACAAGGTAATTAGAGAGGGAGGCCCTAGCAACTGGGGAGATTAGGAAAGCCTACTCCAGAAGATGGTGTAGAAGCTGAACGTTAAAGGAAGGGAGGGATTCTAAGAAGCAAAGATGAGGAAGGGGAATATTTCAGGCATGAGAGAAAGCTATTACTCTGGAGGGGCAGAAGATGGGAGGCTGTGTATGAGGGTCTCCAAGAAAGTTAGTTTGGCTGGACGGAAGATTGTATGAAAGAAAACAACATATAAAAACTTGGAAAGGTGGGTTTGGATCAGGTTGTAAAGTGGAACAAAATCTTAGACAAGAAGGTTCTTAAAACAGTGAATAGTCTCTACATCTTTTAATGACTGACTGAGGTTTAGCACAAAGTAGATGCTCAGTCAGTATTAGATGAATGGAATGGAATTAAGTTATAGGTTTAGCCTTGTTTTATTATGATGCCTTTGCTGAAGTCTTCCTCTGCTGCCTTATGGCATGCAGAGTAGCCTTCAGCGCTGGAAGGCTACTCTGGCCTTCCAGATGGATGAAGCTAACAAGCAGAAAATGCTGCCAAGAAGGCTTGGGTGATGGCATTATACATCTGTTGTTCAAGGACTAGCTTAGCTATGCTCATCACCAGAGGGCTGTCCAACAAGTGATGAATTGTTTTGGTCTCTGTAACCCAACAAAGACTGTTTCCTAACAATTGCCCTTAGGCATTGATCTGCCCCTGCTTTGTGAATGTCCAGATAGAGAAATGGTACAATGAATTTACACTTCCCTAATCTCATGCCAAGTAGCATGTTGTTAATTTAGTCATTTCAGAGAGTGACCAGTCACCAACTCTCGGTGACCCTGTTTGGGGTTTTCTTGGCAAAAATACTAAAAAAAAATGGTTTGCCATTTCCTTTTCCAGTTTATTTTACAGATGAGGAAACTGAGGCAAACAGGGTGAAGTGACTTGTCCAAGATCACACAAATAGTGTCTATTGCCAGATTTGAACTCAGGAAGATGAGTCTTCCTGACTCCAAATATGGCATTCTATCCACTTTGCCACCTAGCTGCACTAAGGAGCATGTAGGACTGGAAGTCAGAACTCTGGGGCACTGGGGCATGCCATCCCATTTGAGGAAACCAGAGTTCAACTTGAAATCTCTCCTCCTGCTTCCATTTCCATGTGTTCTTTAATTATTTCTTTTTAAAAACATTTTAAACAAATTTATTGATATCTTTTTTTAAATCACCTTCCTTTCCAAAAACATTCTTCTACCTTCCCTTTTCCAGCAAGTCATCTCCTGTAATAAGGAATTAAAGAGAACGAGAAATAGAGATAAGAGCTGTCCAACAAAATTAACCAATGCATCAACTGAGTCTGACCCCAGAGTCCTCCCTCTGCAAAGAAGGGAGGGTGGTGTTTTTTTCTAGAACTGTTTCCAGGACTCTGGACCCAAAAGTACTGCAGACCTATTTATGGCCCTGTTCCAAGTGAAGCCTGTGACAGAGTTTCAAAAAATTACAAGTCCCTACAGATAAGCCACTAATGGATGGATGATCCCCAGTTGCTGCCATATAGAAGAAGGCAAGCAGCTGAGGCAGGGGGTTTAAGGAGATCAGGGAGGACTCCCATTTGTGTAGCTGATTCAAGCTTCTCAAGTGCTTTTCTCAAAACAATCATGGGAGGTAGGTAGCAGGAATCTTGGCATAATTTTGGAGAGTCTTTAAGTAACTTGGTCACAGTCATACAATTATTAAATCCCAGACGTGTTGTTTAAAGCCAGGGCCTAGGACTTTATTTATTTTTTTTTTATTTGCTCATTTACTTTTAATTTACAAGATTCGGTTCCACAATCACTTGAGTTTCAGATTTTTTTTCCCCTCCCTCCCCCCCCCCCCCATGGGGGCGTGCAATCATGTATAGGATCTGCAAATACTTTCACAT
>CM053590.1:69601985-69672318 GCA_028646515.1 Pseudochirops corinnae
AGAGAGCTGCAATAAATATTTTAGCACATATGGGACCTTTTCCCACTTCTGTAATCTCTTTGGGATATAATCCCAACAGTGGTATTGCTGGGTCAAAGGGTATGCAGTTATTTATAGCAGGGCCTAGGACTTTAGACCTAACTCACTGACCACTCTGCTACACCCCCTCTCACGAGACTATGGGTCTTTGTTTATGTCATAATCTAAGGTTAGATGCCTGACAAAAGTCTTGATATCCTGTATCTGTAGCAGTAATCACAAATAACACATTTGATCAGCCATAATTGATAGGAATAGATACTATACTATCTAAAACCCTAAAATGTATGTAAGTTGCCATTTCAAGGAGTGAAGCAAGGAGGGCAGATCTTGGATTTCATTGATATAAGAAACTCCCAGAATGGAAACTCCCTCTATCAATGCAGATTGGCAACCATTCTATCCCTGTGGTCTTAGAAAGTTATCCAGGGACACTGAAAGCTTCTGTGACTTTCCCAGAGTTACAGGGTCAGGTTGCGCTAGAGGTCTCAGGATTACATGGTTGGGCTGTGCTAGAGGTCGGACTTAAACACAGTCTTTCCTGACTCTCAGGCAGACTTTCCACTGTTGGATAGGATTTGATGACTTTGAGATTTAGAGGAGAGTGACCAGGAGATTATGTTCCTTGAGGATTCATGGAAGGAAATGAGGGTGCTCAGCTTGTGGAAGAGAAAGAAGGCACAGGAAAGGAGATCAGAGCTGTCTTCAAGTATCTGAAGGGCCAGTGTGTAGAAGAGGGATTTAGTTTTATTCTACTTAGTTCCAGAGAACAGAACAAAGAGGAATGGGGGGGAATAGTGACATATTTTGACTAAGTGCAAGAACAAACTCCTAATCCCCACTCCATGCCTATGCTCATGTTAACAGTAATAATAGCATTAATATATTACTCTAAGGTTTGTAAAATGCCTTTACAAATGAGGAAACTGACCCATAGAAAAATTAAGAAACTTGCTCAAGGTTACGCAGTTAGGCATCAGAGGGAGGATTTGAACTCAGGTCTTTCTAATTCCAAGTCCAGTGCTCTATGGCTCTTTCCCTTCTATCCAAATCCTATTCCTTCTTCATGGCTGGGCTCAAATGCCAGCCCCTTCCTCCATCAAGCCTTCCTTTGAACTTCCCCTTCCCCCTTTGTCCCTTCTTGCTTTGAACTACTATAGCACTGGTTAGTATCCCCCATAGGGCTTGTAGTAAGATATGTTTCTTAAGGGAAGGGACTTTTTATCTACCCATCTATCTCATTATCTAATTATGTATTCATTTATGGTGTATATGTGTCTCCAGACCACCTAGCATAGTGCCTTGCTCATAGTAGACATTCTAAAAATGCTTTTTAGAGTGGGAGGATGGTAAATAAAGACAGTTAGAAATATCTCAAAGTAGAATATTGGGAGGGAGGTGTGGGGAGAAGAGGAGGAAATAGAGGGCATCTAGTCAAACCTGTCCATGACACCCTGGGTCAAGGAGGTGATTCTGGGTCATGGACAGGTTTGACTAGATGCTCTCTGAGGTCTCTCTCTGACTCTGAGATTCTGGACTCTGAATTTTTCACCTCAGATCTCTATATATCAGGATTACTCTGGCCTGGCAGTTCTGAACTCCCCAAGTTCTGAACTACTTGAGTTTTACAGTGGCAAGATGGTCCTCTGGTTTAGAATGAATCTTATTATGGCCGTTCCTTACTGAGACAGATAACTAAGTGCTATCTGAAGTCACACTTTCTTCCTAGGCCCTTGAGAAACCCAGGACATTGTTGGCCTCCCAAGGGTGCCTAGAGTTTTCTGCTTTTCATTGGCTGAACACGCTCCTATCTGTCAATCCCACTGGCTGTAACCCTCAGGCACTGTTTAACCCATTTTAAGATAAAGCTTACAGGGATCTTCAAAACCCTTTCATATCAATCCTCTTTATTTCATCCTCACAACAGCCCCTGCAGGGTAGTCATTATTATCACCAGGTAGTTATTATTATTATTATTATTTCCATTTTTAAAATGAGGAAACAGGTCAGGTAGGTACAGTAACTTGTACAATTAAGTCCAAGCATTTATTAAGTGTTTACTATATGCAAGGTTTTGTACTAGGCTGTTTTTTGTTGTTTTGTTTTGTTTTTATATTTTTGTCCTTTGTTCTTAAAGAGGACCATGATATCAGGAAGGTGATGTCATAGCTTAAAAATGAATTGGATTTAAGTGAGAGAGATCTGTGCAAAGAAAAGACATCAACCTCACATTAGACACCAGGAATAAGAAAGTGGAAAATGGCACAAGGCCTTGGCCTCCAAGAGCTTATACTCTGAAAGGAAGGATGAAAACACAGACATAAATAAGTGGAATGTGACAGGGTCAAAGGGAAAATCTTGACAAAGCCCTCTGAGAATATCAGTGACGGAGGTGGTTAATAAATGCCCAAAGCCCAGGTCTTTCTCAATATGATGTGCTCTGTGCCAGAGAAGGCACTTTGGAGATTAATAATCAATCAGGGGGCAGTTACGTGGCACAGTGAATAGAGCCCTGGCCCTGGAGTCAAGAGGACCTCAGTTCAAATGTGACCTTAGACACTTGATGCTTACTAACCGTGTGACTGTGGGCAAGTCACTTAACCCGGATTGCCTCATCTCCCCTCTCCAAAAAAAAAAAAATCAGTCATCTAGCTTGAAAATTAAGAAAGGAGCAAGTATTTATTAAACATGTACCAGGTTCTAATAACTTTTTTTTTTTTTTGCTTTTTTGGAGGGCAGTTGGGGTTAAGTGATTTGCCCAAAGTCACACAACTAGTAAATGTGTCAAGTGTCTGAGGTCGCATTTGAACTCAGGTCCTCCTGACTCCAGGGCCAGGGCTCTATTCACTGTGCCACCTAACTGCCCCTCTAATAACTTTTACAAATATTATCTCACTGCGATGTTATCATCTCCATTTTATAGCTGAGTAAAGTGAAGCAGACAGAGATCCTGGGTCACATAGCTAGTAAGTGTGTAAGGCTAGATTTGAACTCAGGTCTGTCCTGACTCCAGGTCTGGCACTCTATCCACTGCCTCTGATGAATGAAACAATCCCTACTCTCAAGGAACTTACATTTTAATGGAGGCAACAAGTACACATATATTAGGATAAACGTAAAGAGAATAAAGACAATTAAATAGAAATTAAATACAAGGTAATTTGGGAAGGAATAGCTGGGAGGATCAGAAGAGGGTGCTTAAGCTGCATTTTGAAGGAAGAGGATTGTATCAGGTCGAAGTGAGGAGGGAGTGCATTCCAGGCATGAAGGATGGCCAGTGCAAAAGCTGAAAGACCTGGGATGTGATACTGTGTGTGAGTAACAGAGAGCAAGAAGGCCACTTTGGCCAGATAGCAGAGGGTGCGGGGCAGAATGTCCAATGAGGCTGGAAAGCTAGGTTGAGACCAGCTCATGGAGGGCTTTAAAGACCAAACAGAAGAATTTGTTAGCAAAGGTAATAGGGTATCCTTGCAGTTGTTTGCGTAGGAGAACGACATAGTCAGATCTGCCCTTAAGGAAAACCACTTGGTAAGTGGCTTAGTAGGAAAAGGGGAGAGATTTGAGGCTAGGAAACCATTATATATTATATGTAGGAATAAGGATTTGGGTTTCAAGGGTATCTGGTGGTTATAGGGATAGGAATGTCAAGGTGGGAAAGATAAATTATAGAGGCTCTGAGCTTCCTCAGTTCTTCTTCTCCCTTCCGACAGTCTGTGGGGGAGAATCTCCAAATGATGGATCAAGGAAGCTAAGACGTTCCCTTTTAGACCCACTCAGAGCCAGTTGGGCCTGTCCCCAGGAGTTGGGGGCATACAAAGACTCAAGCCCTTGCTTCTCCTTTTCTCTTGGGAAAAGGTACTAAGGAGAGATCCCTTAGTAATAATTCATTGCTTGCCTCAGGTTCTTGCCATAGGTTGAGACATCTTAGGAAGAGGCAAGTCAGATATGGAAGTGGGGAGGGAGAATACGTTCCTCCTTAGCAGAAGGAGAATGAGGCCCATGTTGCTGGTTTCCTTACCTACCTCTGATGGTCCCTCACTAATGCCAAGTAGGTGTCCCAGTTGTGCTGAGGAAACTGCCCGGAGAGCCATGGAACCTGTGTTCCACTGGACACAGAACCTCCCCTTGGGCCCTTTTACAGGAGTGCCAAAGGAAACAATAGGAGTGTGAACTCCAAGGCATAATCCCTGGGGCTAGACTTGAATGGGGCAAGAGTTTTGCCGCATTCTACCCAAAGTGAAATTGGGGTGAGGTCTCCTAAACTCGCTATTGCAAAAATGTACTTCTAGCTTACTTGTCTGTTGACATGTATAAATTCATTTGTTCACACATTCATTCATTCAATAAATTCTTCATAAAGAAGACTGTGTACATGTTCTTAAGGTAGGCCCTAGGAAGAGACACAGAGATACCTTAGAACTTAGTTTAATAGGGAAGGTAATTAATAAAAAATAATAATATATACATAAGATAAATACATAAAAATAATAAATTAATTAATACACCTTAGCATACGATGGGTATAAAGGATTAGAAAATCAGATGATCTCAGTCATTTATTGGACGTGTATCTTATGTGAGAGGTTATTATCCACGTTTTGGATAATTAACTGGCCTCAGGGTCAGAAGGACCTGAGTTCAAGTCCTACCTATTACACATAATAATTGTGAAACCCTGGGGAAATCACTTAATGACTCAATGGCCCTGGCATCTAAGACACCAAGTTTCAGAGAAGATGCCTGTCTGCATTGGAAAACGAAAATCTTCACTGCAGGTTCCTTCTGTCAATGAAATTGTAGGCCAGGTTAAAAAAAAAAGCAGTATGTATTTATATCCCATGCAACAATTCAAATATTTATCAAAGGCATGTTGTGTACAGAGGCTAGGGAGAAATACAGAATTTAGAGAAGACTGTCTACGAAATTATCCTGGTATTTGCTTTCAGAGTGTAAGCAGAGGACAGATCTGACACACCGTATGGCACCTTGTACAGAGCCATGCACAAAGAGCTGTTTTAAAAGGTGACCTTGTCTTATTCAATAGATTTGTTCCTTAAAAAGTTGCATATAAATAAAATTTATGTAAATCAAATCCTATTTTAAACACTCCTTTAAAAAAGCCTGGGAGTGGCATCGTAGAAGCAGCTCTGACATCAGAGGACTGAGTTTGAATGTTGGCTCTGCTACCCGCCAGTGCCTCTCTGGGGCTCCAATTCCTCCCTTGTAAATGAGGGCATTGGACTAGATGATCTAAGGTCCCTTCCAGGCCTAAAGTCTGTGATCTAAATCCAGACAGAAACAAATCCTGCAAATTGAAGGACCTGTGTAACAAATCCTTTCTAGAAGAAGAGACAAACTAAGCCCCAATTTCCTTTGTAAATCTAGATGAAAAATCTGCAGGTCGCTTAACTCAGGGCCCAATGGGACAGGTTTCTAGATGGCATTTGAGGCTCAGTCACCGAAGGTCTGGATGGGCAGTATGGTCAGAGGCAGGGAAGAATGGGCCCAAGCTAAGCAGATGCTGGACTACAGGCAGGGTTCTGTGAAGGAGGCAGTATATTGAACCAGTCTCTGAGTCAAAAATACATTCAAGTCAGACTTCTGGGTTGGGAGTTACCAACTCCTATTTCTGGGCTCTGCCCAGCCTCAACCTGGCAGAAAGAACACACTTCTCAGAATTAGCAAGTTGCTCAGAGAAAAAGCATGCTATAGTCAAAAGTGGCCTTGGAGTCAGGAGCCGTGGGTTCAAATCCATATTCAGATGTATATAAGCTCTGTGACCTTGGCTTGTCCTTTGAATTTTCTGAGTATCAGGGTCCTCATTTATAAAATGGAGATAATGATATTTATATGACTTATCTTATGGGACTTTTTTGAGGATAGAGCTCTGCAAAGCTTAAAATGCTGTGGAAATGGAGGTTATTTTTATTATTAGGGAGCAAATGGAGGAGTAGATCTGGCCCAGAGAACTGGAGGAAAAGAAGCAAGTGGAGTCCTGGACTTGGGAGACATCACATTTTTGGCTGGACAACCATGAGCTGGCACCATGGGACTGAACGAGGGATCTGTGGGGTTAACTGTGCTCGAGCCTAAGGGAAGGTGCGCAGTGGGTAGAGAGGACCCCATCCTTAGGAAAACTATGCTTTTGTCCTTCCTGTAGACCGGGCCTGGCAATGCCGTTTGGCTGTGTGACTCTGGGAGAAAAGAAGGATTATAACCAGCCATCTGAGGTGACAGACAGATATGACTTGGGGCAGGTCATCAAAACGTGAGTTTTGGGCCCTGGAGAAAGGGAGCGGGGTATTTGGAAGGGACAGTGCACCAGTAGGGAAAAAGGAGAAGAGGAGAAGAGGGACATCATCTTGGTGGGTTGGAGGAGCAAAGTATATGGACAGAGAGAGAGAGAGAGAGAGAGAGAGAGAGAGAGAGATTTGAGATAGAAGGATCTGAGTTCTAATTCCTGCTCATTTGTATGACCTTGGACAAATCATTCCATCTCTCTAGGCACTTTTTTTTCTTCACATGGATCATGAGATGGGTTGAAGCATCTCTAAGATGCTTCCAGTTTTAAAATCATTTGATCGTGTGATTGTGGAGATGGGGGCAGGGGGTGGAGGGAAATGTACCCAGGCTAAACAGGGCCCTGGGCTGCAGGGAAGAGTTCTGCGAGATTTTTCGAGCCAAGGATAAGGCGACAGGGAAACTGCATACCTGTAAGAAGTTCCTAAAGCGAGATGGGCGGAAGGTGCGCAAAGCAGCCAAGAATGAGATCATCATCCTGAAAATGTAAGTGCTAGGAGGTGACCTCTGACCCCAGCCCTGAGACTGAAGGTCAGAAGCAGGGGGACCTAGGGGTGAGGGCATGGGGATGAAAAAGAAGAGGAGGAAGACAAGTGGAGGGGGGAAAAAAGGAGAAAGAATAGAGAGGCAAGGAGAGGAAAAGAAATTGTGAGTGAGAAGGAGTAAAAACAGTCACAGAAAAGGAAAGAAGGATTGAAGGGAATGAGGGCAGATTGTGGGTCAGGAATGAGAGCTTTTCCCTTACTCTAGAGGGTCCTCAAGTCCAGATCTGTGGCCCCTTGACTTGCTCTGGTTGGCTGGTCACTATCCCTGGCACCTGGTAGTTTTTGGATTCCAGCTTCTTCTCCCACGCCTACCTCCCTGTTTCCTTACTGCTCTATTAGCTTCCCTTCAGATAGAAGAGCCCCAGGCTAGCTCCCACCCCCCAAATAGATTCCCCCTCCTTCCTGTTGTAGAGGAATCTTAGTCCATGTATGGATTGGATCGTGGCCTTGGAGGCCCTTTCCAAATCTGAGATTCTGTGATTTCCCCACTCCCAACTCTGGCCTTAGGGTGAAGCACCCCAACATCCTGCAACTGGTGGACGTGTTTGTGACCCGCAAAGAATACTTCATTTTCTTGGAGCTGTGAGTAGGGGAGGAAGTAGAGTCTGGGGTCCCCAATTATCCACCCACGCTTAGCTTAGCCCTGAAATCTTCGTCTTCTCCATCCTTCTACAGCTAATGTCCTCCCCCTGCCTCCTGCCCAAAGGCTGAGTTTCAGTGGTGTGAGAGCTCCCTGGCAGACAAAGTAAAAAGCTGTCCCTAGGTTGGCAGTGCCCTAGAGAGAACCTGGTCCTTCTGAATTCTTTACCATTTATACTCTGCCAGCTCCCCAAGAGGAGTTCCAAGAGCCTGCCTTTCTCCTGGAGAATGGTTGGCAGGCTCCCTTTTCTGGCATCTGTGCCCCTTTCTCAGGCTCTCTCTAAGCTCCAGCACATGTGGGAACTTCTCCAGGTTAGCCAGCCTCCTGCCTCCAAGCTCATTAAGTTCTATAGAATCTTGGGTCAAACTGGGAGTATCCTAGCTAGTGAAGACATATTCTGGCTCTGGCGTCAAAGTAATTCCTCTAGCCACACACCCAAATACACAGTGTCCTTCCAGAGCCTTTAGCTCATCCCTGTCCCTTGGTCTACTATGTCCAACTTAGGGGGTATCTCAGGAAATACATGTGGGGAAAGGGCTCAAGTTTTATTGATCCACAGGGCCACGGGGAGGGAAGTGTTTGACTGGATCTTAGACCAGGGATACTACTCAGAGCGAGACACAAGCAACGTCGTACGACAAGTCCTGGAGGCCGTGGCCTACCTGCACTCCCTGAAGATTGTGCATCGAAACCTCAAGGTGTAGCCTTGGTCCAGGGTGGAGAAAGGGACTGGAGGGGATGAGTGGCTTGGGGGCTTATACTGGGGAGGCCCTGAGTTACAAGCAGCTCTCACTTGTCTAGGTTTCAAACTTCTTTATGAAATATTCAGGTAAATTTGTAATCTCTGACTGGCTCTCCCTTATACTGATCCCTGCCACCAGGCAGTGGATACTTGGGAGTACATAAATTTATGTGATTTAGTCTGAGCTAAAGTAATCAGGAAAGCTAATTACTAGGAGCAGTGCGCATTTAGATAACAGATAAAAATGATATTCAGAAAAATTAGTGCAACATGTTTGGGAATTATCCATTAGTTTGGATTATGTATACCTCATAATGGAAGTTCTTCTCCATTTACACAGATAATTGAGAGCTGGCTCTATAAGGAAGTGGGGATGGGCATCTGGGCTGCAAGGATTTGAAGACCCTAGAATAAAGGTCCTAGATCTAACCCTAGATTTGGAGTCTGAGCACCTCAGTTTGAATCCCAGTTCTGCTTTTTCCTCCTTTTGTGACCTTCCATAGCATACCTTCTCTGTGCCTCAGTAAAGTGTAAAATGATTGGTGAGAGGAGGGAACTAGATAATCTCTAAATCTATCATTCTACTAAATTCAAGGCAGGGGGAGGGGAGGAAGGGAACTGTAGCTGGGTTGGGAGATAGGGTCTGTGGCAAAGAGCATGGTGTTCTAGTGGTGCAGGAAGGGGTGGGTCTTGGGGGCACCAGGCAATTTCTCAAGAGGATCTCACAGGATCTTCTCCCACTTATGGGGTTTGGTTGTAGTTGGAGAATCTGGTGTACTACAACCGGCTGAAGAATTCTAAGATTGTCATCAGCGACTTCCACCTGGCCAAACTGGAGAATGGACTCATCAAGGAGCCCTGCGGGACCCCAGAGTACCTGGGCAAGGATTGGGAATTTTGGGGTGGGGTAGGGAATTTAGAGAAGGGGGGAATAGGTTAGGATCCAAGGAAGAGAAGGGAGGAAACAAGGCTGGGCTGAGATCCCATCCACAATGGCTGCTTGGCTCCCCCTGAAAGACAGGTCCCTACCACCACCCTCTTTATCCTCAGAAAGACCCCCTGCCCCATACATATCTGGATATGCTTTGGGACATTTCCACCAAGATCCAAGCAGGCAGAGAGGATGTAGGATAGCATCAGGAGACCCATTGGGTAAGGGAAGAGGGGAAACTCAGAAGGGGTTAGTTGGGGCATGATACTGATGGACTCCATGATTGCAGCCCCTGAGGTGGTCGGCCGACAGAGGTATGGACGGCCTGTGGATTGCTGGGCAATTGGAGTCATCATGTATATTCTGTGAGTGGGAAGAGTGAAAGGAGAGGGAGGTGAAGGGAAGAGGGAAGGAAAAAGAGTTTTGGCCTTCTGGTAGGCTATACTTAGGGATTCCTCTCCCCACTCTGGATTGTAGGCTGTCAGGAAACCCCCCCTTTTATGAGGAGGTGGAAGAAGATGAATATGAAAACCATGACAAAAACTTGTTTCGCAAGATCCTTGCTGGAGACTACGAGTTTGACTCCCCATACTGGGATGACATCTCACAGGCAGGTGAGAAGGCCATGTGGACCCAAACTCTTGAGGCCTCCTCCTTCCTGCTCCATTTTTTGCCTCATCTTCTCCCACAATGTCTAACCCCCCAAGCTTATCTCTTGGAACCTCTCAGGTTACCACTTATTGTAAGGACTCAGACCCACTCTATCCTGGACAGTCTCCAGGATCCCTTTCTGATGGTTTATCATACTCAATTCACCCTTTCCCACTCCCATCTCTCAACGGGGACACAAACCTTCCTCTCCATATTGGGTACCTACAGCCAAAGATCTGGTGACCCGATTGATGGAAGTGGAGCAGGACCAGAGAATCACTGCTGAAGAGGCTATTTCCCATGAATGGTGAGTGGGCTTCCCAGCCTTATTGGCTATGTCCAAGTCAGGGAATGCGGTGTAGGGTTCATGTCCCACAGGACTATGGGAAAAGTGGTGCTTGAGTGGGTCTTGGATGAAGGATACTCCCCAGAGCCTCAAATGAACAACAGAAAGCTGCACATCTTGAAGGTTGTACCCTACCAGCACTAGAACATTAGGCATCAAGACTTCAGGGAAGGTCTAGGATTGGGGAAGGCACTGGAGGGGATGAAGGTCAGGGTTGGGGGGATCACAGGCCAACTCTGGGGAGGAGAAGACATTTAGTATGGGGTACAATTTGAAAAGGGCAGTGTAGTTTTGTTTTGTTTTATCCCTTCTCTATCATTGTTCAGCCCATTGGTTATAATTCTTTACCACAAGACTAACGTTCAACGTGAAGGTATTTGTAGAAACTCTATTTGATTATATGCCACTGTGGGAGGGGAAGGGGAGAAAATTTGAAACTTAAGAGATTATAGAACTGAATGTAAACTAAAAGTAAATAAATTTTTAAAAAAGAAAAAAGAAAAGGGCAGTGTAGAGTTCCTTCTGAACCCTACATGTTGGGAGCAGGTTGTAATTAGGAGACTGCTACTCCTGTGGTCAGTCCCTAATTAGAGGTGGGGAGCCTCTTGGATTTCCTCTTAATGCCAATGCAGGCCATTTTGGTTTGATTTATACTCTTTGCTAAAACTCCCCTGGCTCCCAAACGCCAAGTCAAGGCCTGGAGTTTCCTCATTCTTCCTTGCCTCTGAGCCAACTTAGTTCTCTGAGTTTAGAGATCTTTATACCTAATCCCTAATTACTTATCCTTCTGTGTCCTCTTGCTACTACCACTGTCTCTGGGTTCTCTGGGTTCCCAGATCTCTTTCTTTTCTATTCCTTGTTTCCACTCACTCCAGACCATAAGAGTGTGTTTTTTAGGGTTTGTTGACAAAGAAAAAGGGTATATACAAACTCAGAAATTATATGACAGGATAGGTCAATGGAAAGAAGATATGTAAGAAATCTACCCAGTTCTAAACCCAGGGGCCCTAAGTTCTCCCATAGCTAGGTTGGCCATTGGGATTCCTCGAGTAACAGCATCATGGCTCTTTGAGAGAATTGCATCCTATCTCTAGGGGCACTCCAAAGCCAAATTTGGGGTTCACCCACCTGTATTTGATGGATCAATCATACTAATCTACTTTATAGTAATCTAAGTTTTACTTAGGAAGCTTCCTGAAGACTAGTCAGTCTTTTGCTGATATGATATGACATGACATGATATGATATATTGTATTGTAATACAGTATGATCCCTTAACTAATTATCCACCTAACTGTACCTCCATCCCATCAGAGAATTTTGCCTCTCTAGGAATGTTTCCTCATCTCTAAAAACAAGGAGTTAGGATGTCTTCCAAATCTCAAATCTCTTATGCTTCTAAACCCTCAGTAGGGATTTTTCCCAACCAGGATGCTAACAGCTTGGGAGCAGGGGTGGGCATCAAAGGAATCTGGGCATTCACCCCTTTGCCCTCTTCTAGGATTTCAGGAAATGCTGCTTCAGATAAAAACATCAAGGATGGAGTCTGTGCCCAGATTGAGAAGAATTTTGCCAGGGCCAAGTGGAAGGTATTGACCAGGGTGACCTCCTTCTCCCTCCGTGAAGCTGCTTTCTTTCTCTCCCCCTCCCTCAGATATTTCTGGTCCTGTTCCCCATGGATTTTTCTCTTCCCCAAGGATTGATCCTCTGAATCATCCCTACCTTGGAGAAAGTTACCCTTTGTGTAGTCCAGAAGTGGTTGCATGAACAGAGCAGAGGGCCCAGCAAAGGCCCCTTGGGTCAGTGATCATTGGAGAATTATTCCAGGTGTCATGGGATCCTGTGGTTAGGGTTTGCCATACCTTTTCTCCAGCTGAGTTCTTTTCCTCCTTCCAGAAAGCTGTTCGAGTGACCACACTCATGAAAAGGCTCCGGGCTCCGGAGCAATCTAATGCAGCTGCTGCCCAGGCTGCTCCAGCCACAGACACTGCCAACCCAGCGGCAGTTGGAGGAACCACATCTGCAGCTCCAGGGGGTACCGCTGCAGCTCCTGAGGGTAGTGCTGCTTCAGCTGCAGCGAGCACTGCCAAGTCTGCCATTAAAAGTGGTGACATGTCTGCCACCGATGGCAGCGTCACCCCGGCCACCGATGGCAGCGTCACCCCGGCCACCGATGGCAGCGTCACCCCGGCCACCGATGGCAGCGTCACCCCGGCCACTGATGGCAGCGTCACCCCAGCCACCGACAGGAGCGCTACCCCAGCAAGTGGAGGGAGAGCCACACCTGCTACAGAAGAGCACACTGTGCCAGCCCCCCAAAGCAGCAGTGTATCTGCTGCCAAGGCAGCTGTGTCCCCTGAGCTGGCCCCGGCCCAACCGGACAGCACAGCTTCGGGGGTCCAGTTGGTACAGGCTCCGTCCACATGTAAAGGAGAAGAGGCTGCCAGCCCCGCCCAGGAGGCGAGGAGCGAGGAGACCGGCTGAGCCGGGCAGGGGAATGGGTGGGGGGAGGGTGAAGGGGAGGGTGGGCATGGGGGAGGGTCTCACTGTACATAGAGTCACTGGCATGACAACCCCTGTTTCTTGGAAGGGCCACAGCCTAGCCATGCCATGCGGCAGCCTGTGGTCAGGGGGTATGGCCTGGCCCCCTCCCCTGTGGGGTGGATCCCTAGGGGCTGCAGGAGAGCTGTCTCTTCCTCTGTATGTGCGAGTGGGTGGGGGAGGCCCTGGCTGGCCCCGGCCCCTGCATGGACTTTTTGTGGCTTTTTTTGTCTTTTGCTGGCTTCTCCTATTTCTGTTCCTTGCTGGACACTGCTCTAGGGACACTGCTCCCCAGTCCCTTCCCCTCTGCCCTCATGATTCCTCTGGGCCCCACAGGTCCTGTCCACTCCCAGGTCATAGCCTTTGGTGGGGAGGCTTCCCCTGAGAGCTGGTCATGTGGTGAGGCTGTGGGGTGAGGGATCAAGGTGACCCCCCCACCCCAGCCTCTCTGGTGAATGTATGGGTCCCTCTTTGCATATGGACAGAAAGGTTAGGGGCAGAATAAGACAGAAGGTAGAAGGTACTTATGAACACAGAGTGCAAGACAAGTGACCCTACTACCCTCCATGACCTCAGAAAGTAGAAAAAGAGTAAGAGTGATTTAGAAAATGTAGAACGGCAGAGTGCATATGGATGCAAAGAGAAGCTGTCCTGAATGCACTTCTGCCCTGGCCTTCTTGGAAATCTTTGCCAGGAACCTCATCCTTGCTTCTTAGTCTTACCCTCCCAGATTCCTGGTAGCTTTGGAGCAGTCCTGAAAAATGCCCCAGTGGGCCAAGGGACAGAGAGAGTAATACCAGATTGGACTGCTAAATTGGGTAGAGAAGCATTAGGGATGGCTTGAGCTGTGGCCTGACCCCTCATCATGGGAATGAGCAGAAAGGCTGAAGGGGGCAAAGAGGGATGGGCAGAAAGAGTGAGACCAGGAGAAGGGGCCAGGTGATCCAGTCTTCATACTATAATCAACCTGAGCCATGCAAGGGAGCAGGGGCTGAAGTTCAGTCATTCTCCAAAGTCCCACTTGTTCCAGCCCAGCCCTCTTCTTTCCTCTCAGGCTGTCAACTCATTACCAAAACCTGGTAGTGCCCTCAGTATATCAATTCCCTATTGTTTCTATATTTTGGGGATCTGCCTCTTCATGAGTTGATTTCTCTATCACCCATTTCACCATTGACATGGAGGTAGAAAAACTCAGTGTTCTTCAGTCCCGTCCTGTCCCCCGCTCGGGCCTGGAGGGAGGTCTAGAACACAACACCTTGCTAACCTTGCAGGGGTCCTGGAGAAATCCCAAGTTTCTTTTTCTTAAAGGTGAGAATGTGGGCTAGGTTCTGTTGGCCCCTTGCTCCAGGGAGCCAAGGATCAAGGGAAGGAACTTGGCAGGTACCCCCTGTAAGAACCTGCTGCTAAGGGCAGGGGCAGCCATGCCAGCCCCCTGCCCCTATGTCCCTACCCCAGGCTGTGCCAGGCTTCTTGCCCCCTGCCTGAGGGTTTCTGCAATGGTTGTGCCCCAGCTCCCCCTGCATGCCCGTGGGTTTGATGTGGCGCTCAGAAGCCAGCAGGGCTAGACTGCGCGTCTTGCTGTAATTGGCAAATAAATGTCACCCTGCCAAAGTCTCCTGCCCACCTGCCTCACTCTGTCCCACTGCGCCGCCCCCACCTGGGGCCTGGCCCCTGGGTTCCATTTCAGCCTTCTGGGGAAATAAAACTAAACAACATTGGGGCACTCTGCCAGGCAATGTGGGTAAGGCAACAACAGTAGCCTGGGTCCCTAGTAATTCCATCCATTGCCCTGACATTATGGGAATTTGGTGAGACTGTGTTGTGGTGGCCATTCAACACCAAAGCTAGTATTAAAAAAAAAAAATCCTCCTTCCTCCTTTCCCAAAAGTTTCTGGACATTAGAGATCCAACTTAGTGTAGGAAATGACAGGCTCATGGGGCAAGGTGGTATGGCTAGCTAGGCTTCTCCTTACATCATTTGATAGATGATAGGATTGGGCCAATGGACTGGTTTAGGGAGGTTCAGACAGATTTTTGACATTACAGCTGCTGCTTCCTCCTGGTTCCTATCTGGGACCAGCACTCTCACCTCCCGTCCCAACCCCATAAAGTCAGTTAGTCAAAAAACATTTATTAAGTATTTACTATGGGCCAGACCCCATTCTAAGCACCAGTGATACCAAGAGAGGCAAATTCAGTTCCCATCTTCAAGGAGCCCAGCTTCTTGTGGTGGAGACAACATGTAAATAGGTAGGTATATACAAGATCTTTGCAGAGTAGGAGAAAGGTAGTCTCAGAAGGGAAGGCCTTCTGTAAAAGGTGGGGCTTGAGCTGAGCCTTTTGAAGCTAAAAGGTGAAGGTGAGGGTAGATTTTATTTCAGGCATGGGGGAATACCCATAAAGGCACTGAGAAAGAGATAGGTGTTGAGTTCAAGGAAGAGCAAGTAGGCTACCCACACTGCTGAACTTGACCTTGGGTTTATGGATTAAGGCAAATTTTCACTAGGGAAGGGGGGAGAATGTATAGTTCATAGAAGCACTGAACTGGGCCTTGTTTCTCTGCTACATCCATGCTTACCATTCCTCTGTGACCAATGCCAGGAAATGCTCCATTCAACCCAGGCAGAGCCCAGATAAAGTGCCAGGAGGTATTCTTTCTCAAACAGGATCCCTGAGCTGATTTGTCTGCCTGTGTTTGTTAGGGCTCCTTTAACATCCAGGGTCATGGATTGCAAAAACTGGGGAAAGGATATTGTTGGTTTTCAGCTTAATCTCCAGTTAGTTGCCCCTCTTTAAAGCTGATTTGGGTTTCCTGGGTGCTTAAAACCCCCAGGGGGAAATTGCCACAGCAAAATTGAAACTAAAAGTACCCTCCATGACCTGGAAGATAATTGTCCCAATTTGGGCATTGTTTTTTTCATTAGTAAAATGAGGAAGCTGGATTAGATGATTAAAGTCTCTCCAGGCTCTAAAACCTAAGACCCTTTGAATCATCAGGAATGTATATTGACGCTTTAGCATTTGTAATTAATAAGTAAATTCTTTGTGTTATGGGACCCGCACTTCCCAGAAGCCATTCCTTCTCATTTCCCATTTTCTTCCTGGAATTGTCACATATACCCAACCCTAGCATATTGGCCTGATGGTTTGGGCAAGTAGAGACAACAGGTCTCTGTATCACCCACATGGCCTAGCTGTAAACCTGTTCCTCACCAGCCTAAAGGAAGGGCAGGATATTCCTACTAGCTGGGATCCATTTCTATTCTAGATGTCTTAAATCAAAGAGCCATGCTCTGGATACATTGCCTCTCTGCTCTCAAGCAGTTAAGTTTTTCTAGGTGTTGGGGTACCTGGGCTCAAGCCTTGAATACCTTGAAGAAAGGGGGTCAATTCTGTCACTTATTCAAACATTTGGTTCTTAGAGTCACTGTGAATAAGTTGAAAATACATAAGGATAGATTCCTTTGGGGATATATAAATTGCATTCACACTTTTGGTCCTGAACTGATCTATATTCCCCTAACTAAGGCTGAGGCAGGGTGATGAGAGACAGCTAGGGGGATGGGAGAGTAAGAAGAGGGAAGAATTTGCCCAAGACAGGAGAAAGCTTTACTGGAGACATAGGGCAGGGGGCCTGAGCTCCCTGGACATTGGTTCTATGATTTGGGACTTCTCACCTTCCTTAGTGACCTATTGAGCACCTACTGTGTCAGGCAAGTAGCTAGGTGGTGAAGTTGATAAGAGTACTGAATAAACTTCCCCAGTTCAAATCTGGCCTCACACACAAGCTTATGCTAACTAAGCGATGTAATACATAAACAGATCAGTAAAAGCAAGATGGGTCATCGGAGTAGCAGCATTGAGCTTGGAATCAATGGAGACTCATCTTCCTAAATTCAACTCTGGCCTGAGACATTTACTAGCTGTGTGACCCTTGGGAAAGTCACACAATACCGTTTGCCTCAGTTTCCGAAATGAGTTGGAGAAGGAAATGGCAAAACACTCCAGTATCTTTGCCAAGAAAGCACCAGATGGGGTCACGAAGTGTCATCTGAAACGGCCAAACGAGAAATGTCAATCACTGGGGATGCAAAAAAAGATAAAAAACAATTTCTGCTCTCAAAGAGCTCATGGTATAATGGGGGAAACCTTTTTTTTTTTTTTAATTCTTGAGAAACCCTGAGTGCCAGACTATCGGACTGAGGACCCGAAAGGTTCAGGATATGGGAGCCCCCCGGGGTGAGGGGAAGCAGAAGGACGGAGGGTGAGAGTAGGAGGAATCCACGCACGTCTGTGCTGGAGGGAAGCCCAGGCACTACCTGGGACAGCCCCTGCACTTCGTAGATGGGAAAACGGTCGCTCTCGGAGGGGAGGGGACCTGCCCAGGTTTTTCTGCCCCCGAGCCCACCCAGACCTCTTTCCCCTGGACCACACTGCTTCCCCCTCCCCTACCAAGGAGTTAATGCCACTCGGAGAGCATCTCCTTCCTTTTAGATAGGGAAACTGAGGCCCAGGGAAGGAGAGTGACTTGGCTAAGAGAGGGGAGGATGAGGGAGGGAGACGGGAAAAGAATCCAGCCAAGTCACCGCGTGGGGAAATAGGGGCCCTGCCACACAGGAACTACGGTGTCAATAAAGCAGCGGGGAGAAGAGGGAGGCCAGGTGGCACACGCCTCTGCCTCCCACCCCTTCTTCAGCCCCCGATTAGCCCCGCCCCTTCTCCTCGCGCCGTGGTCGTTCAGATCTCGCGCCTCCCTCAGATCTCGCGCCTCGCTCTCCTGCGTCACTTCCGACTCGCTTCCGGAAGGGACCCTGAGAGAGCCAAATTTGAAGGGAGGCTAGAAGCTTCTTCTGCACGTTTTCAACGGTACAGCTTTGGAGACCGCGGATCCCGGGAGCCCCTCCCCTGTCCCTAGACCCGCTCGACTCAGGCCCCAGGCCCGCCCCGGCCCTGCTGAAGGGCTCCCCTATCGGAGGCGCCGGGGGCCGGGATGCCGATCCGCGCTCTCTGCACCATCTGCTCGGACTTCTTCGACCACTCCCGAGATGTGGCGGCCATCCACTGCGGGCATATCTTCCACTTGGCGTGGTGAGTGCGGGGCGGGCCGCGGGTCCAGGTCCGGAGATCGCCCCGCCCAGCTTTCTGGTTTTCCGAGAGGGGGAAACTGAGGCAGGCCGGTAAGGGAAATAATGAATTGCCGGGGGAATTAGTAGCAGAGCCGTGTCCAGATCCAGGCCTCCCGACCTTTCCTTCGGCGTAGAGTTCTCTGAATAGCAGGGAAGACACTCGGACAAAGAGTCGGGAGGGCCGGGTGCGAGTCCCAGGCCTGCCTCTTCAGTTCAGAATCAGCATCATACTGACGTGCAAATGAATGACTTGGGGGGAGGAGGGGGGGAGGGAGGAAGCGAGGCCCCGACCTCCGAACCCCTCATCTGTTTCCATGTCTGGAATCTCAGCACTACCCTTGACCACCCGGGCGGGGCCTTTGAATCGCTGCGCCGGACCCCTCGAATGTAAAACTTGGATATTGAGCTGGTTGACCCCTAAGGGCCTTTCTGACTCCTGCCTGTGAATTTAGGTCCCTTGTGTTACATCAGAGAGAAGTCTCAGCCACGGGAGGGTGGCCCCTTTTGGTTGCTTATGCCAACTCCCAGAATCCAGGCACTGGCCGCAGCCACTTGTGCTGTTGCTGCTGGGTACCCATTTGGAGCCACAGGTTATGGAGGTGTGTCTTTGTGTGTATATACATGCGTACACATACACACGTACATACATACATTTATAAACATATGAATGCGTGTGTGTGTGTGTGTGTGTGAGACACACGGAGGGATGGGAGAGAGAAGAGAGAGAGAATGAGGATATTTTCATATGTTGGTCCAAAAAAGGAGTTTGTTTTTTCCGCAGTAGAACTTCCTTTGAGTTGGTTCCTTGTAGGCTTTGTGCTGTTTGGTTATGTGAAGAGTTAGAACAGGCTTGACTTAAAGGATTAGGCAGCAAACAGATTTAGGTTTGATTATTCTTTTTTAAAACTGGGAGCCAGTTACAGTATTTATGTTGATGAACCATACTAAACATCAAATGGCAGCATAGTCATTACTAGTGAAGCCCTGGAGGGCCATTTGTCTGCTGCTCAGAAGCAATGCTTGTAGTTTGTCCAGTGTTTATCTGGAATGGACAGCAGGCAGCAAGACTCTTTTTTTTTTTTTTTAAGGTTTTCACTTTTCATATTTTTTTAGTGTTTTTATTTATTTTGTTAAATATTTCCCAGTTACATGTAAAATAATTTTAGCATTCAATTTTTAACATTTTAAATTTCAAATTCTCTCCTTCCCTTCCTCTTGCTCCTACTCCTTTCTTGAGAAGGCCAACAATTTGATATTGATTATACATGTGAATTTATGCAAAACATTTCCATATTAGCCACATTCAGGCAGCAAGATTCTTAAGCAGTCATTATGAGGCATGCTGATCTGGGGCAACATGAGACCAGGCAGGCAAAAAACCTTCCAAGAATGGATCTGAGAAGGGTCAAGAAAGATAACCCAAAGAAATGGGACCTAGCTGTTGATTTCTGAAAGTAAGAGAGAAACTGCAGAGCATAGGCAGAGAGGAGTTGGCTCACTTAGGACAACAGCAGCCCAGGAAACAGAAGCTGGTCCAAGAATGGCAGCTAGCTTGTGTGTTCTCCACAGTTACTGGATAGAGATGGAGCCCACCATTTTGTACACATGAAGAGCCATGTGATGTCATTAACTGTAAAGAACAAGGAAATACAAATACTAATTTATAATTATGCCTGTTTCAAGAGTTTGACTTGAACAGATCCTCTCAAGAGGAACCTCGCTTGTTCCAGTCATGGCTCCCTCCTGTACAGACCATTGCATAATTTATTAGTTGTCATTGTTTACATTACTTAAGTTATGCTTCAGTTGAGAATTTTTTATTCTATCTTATGCACAATTGCTTATTTCGCCAAAATTAAAACAAAATGTAATGTTATAATAATAAAAATTTGTAATTTAGACAGCACTTTACAGTTTACAAAGTTTTCCCACAATGGCCCAACAAGGTAGAGAATAGAAATATAATATGTTTTGCAAATGAGGAAACTGATATCCAAAGACATTAAGTGATTTGTCTGTAATTACACAGTAATTACTGGTAAGTGTCAGCACTGGGATTTGAACCTAGAGCCTTCAAACTCCAAAACCAGTACTCTTTTTACCATACCTTACATGTTTGTTAAATTAAGCTAGGATTTACATGTTGTTAACCAGTACCAGAAACTATTGTGATTTGTGGGAGAGTGGTAATGATAGGGCGATTAAAGTTTCTGGTTAGCCAAAGGTTGTTCCTTTCTATGTGATTGTAGATGGCCTACAGAAACCTTTACCCATATCTTTTGTTGAGCATACACTTCATACAGACTTTTACTGAACACTGTAGTCCTGGGGCACAAAGAGAAAATGGACTGTGGGAGAAATAAGGCTGTGAAATTAAAACATATCCATTTTATCAGCAAAATCATTTCTTTGTACTTTCCAACTGCTTAATATGAAGTGAGAATGACAGCTCCAGTGTTTCTCACATCTTTCTTCTGAACCGCAAAGTGTTTGGAGCAGACACTACCTCATTCTTCCTTGCAGCTTTTTTGTATGGGAGAGAGATGACAAGTATAGTTCTTCCCATTTTTCAGATTGTAGAAGCTAGGGAGATTAAAAAATAGAAAGGGAGAAACTGGTAGAACTCAGATCAGAGTCCAGGTCTCCACCTGCCTATTGGGCTATACCATGTTCCAAACTGACTTTGACTGAGGTCAGTCTTGAGGGCAGAATGGGCTATTCTCCAAGGAGTGAGCGTGTAAGACTGGGTTTTGACTTAGTTGGAGCACAGAATGTTGTAGACTTAGAACAGAGATAGAACTTGCACCAGACTTTGTAACCAGCAGTTTGATTGCTCCTTTTTGTCTACTAAATGAAATCTTTCCTTAGCTTGGCATTCAAGGCTTTCTGAAATTTGATCCCAACCAACTTCTTGAGCTTGATTCTTATACTACTCACTTGTGAGCAACCAAAACAGAAAAGTCATCATTCCTCAAGTATCTTTTTCTGGTCTTGTGACTTGGCTCACATTGTTCCCTATGCTTTCTTTGAATGTGCTGCATAGTAGCAGGCTCAAAACATAATTCATCCAATTAATAAACATTTATTAAATGTTAAATGCCTCCTATGTGCCAGGCATTGTGCCCAGTGCATACAAATGCAAAAGTGAGAAAGTTCCTATCCTCAGGTAGCATCTATCTGAGGCATCTCCTGTCCTCAAGGGGCTTACATTCTATTAGGTTTTCAGGAAAGGTCTCTTGAAAGGAGTAGCATTTGAGTAGAGTTTTGAAGGAATCCGGGGGTTCCAGGAGACAGAGCATTCCAGATAAGGAGATCAGCTTGTACAGAGGAGCAGAAGCAAGAGATTGAAATGTCTCAAGCAAGGTCAGTTTGAATGGAATGGAGAATGAGGGAGGGAGAGAACTGTGCTAGCGCAGCCTAGAAAGTTGGTTGAAGTCAGTTTGTAAAGGACTTTAAATGCTAAAGAGAGGAGTTCGTATTTTAGTTTAAGACAGTGGGGAGCCACTGAAGCTTCAGTTCTGATCTTCTTAAAACACATGTCTAACTATGTGGTGCTGAAGGAATAACATGGTCAGATATATCAGAAATATCAGTTTGGCAGCTGGTGGAAGATGAGTTAGAGAGGGAAGAGACTAAATATAGGGAGACCAATTAGGATTTTTTTAAAATTGTGTGAGTAAGATATCACTAGGGACTAGGGGACTAGGTTACTTTCGCTAAAAGCAGACATGAGAGGACAGGTAGAGACTGAGATATATAACCAAATTGGGAGATATAGAGAGGAAGTAGAATCAAGAGATGATTTAGCAATTGATTGCATGTAGGGAGGTGAGATTGAAGAGTTTAAGATGACTACCAGCCCTGCAGAAATAGGTAATTTAGGAGGAAGGTGGGTTTAGGGGGCAAGATAATGAATTCTGTTTTAAACATGTTGAATTTTAAATACCTATTTAAAGGTGGAGATGCCAAGCAAACAATTAGAGATGTGAGCCTGAAGTTTAGGAGAACAATGAGGGCTAGATCTGTAGACTTGGAAGTCATCTGCATGGAAATTATAGTCAATCATTGGGAGCTTTTGAGGTTCCATAAAGAGAGAAGAAGAGAAAGTCCAGGGCAGAGCCCAGCTTTGGAATGCTCATGCAGAAGGAGCCGTGTGTACAGGAAGATACATAAAAAAAGACTGAGAGAGAATCATAACAGAAGTATCATGACCACTCAGAATGAGGAGTTGGTAGTGTAAGAGGAGTCAGAGGTGAAGGAAAAAGAGAACTGAAGCAAGGGCTTTGAACTGGACAGAAAAGAAATCATTCGTGACCTAACAGAGATCACTTTCTACTGAGTGGTAGGGACAGAAGGCATATTGTAAGGGTGTGAAAGTAATAACGAAGGTGATGGACAACTAGTAGCATTTACATAGTGCTCTAAGGTTTGTGAAGTACTTTAAAAATATTATCTTGTTTTATCCTCATAGCAACCCTGGAAGGGAGGTGCTATTATTATCTCCATGTTACTGGTGAGGAAACTGAGGCAGAGATTTAAATGACTTACCCAGGATCACAGAAGTAGTAAGTGTCTGAGGCAGGATTTGGACTCAGGTCTTCCTGATTTCCAGTTCATACATTCTACCCCTTGTGCCCCCTAATTACTTTAGCAAGTGAGTGGGAGGTAAGAAAGTGGAAACAGGAAGTTGAGGCATAGGATTTTAATTTGAAGGTCAAGTAAAGGTTTTTTAAGGATGGGGGAGATCAGTATTTGAAGGAAGAACTATTGATATGAGGAGGTTGAAAATGAGAAGAGATGTAATGTTCAAGGACACTAGCTGCTGAAGGAGAGAAGAGGAGATGGAATTAAGTGCATGAGTAGAGTACCAGAAAGGATGATTTTTTTTTTTTTTGATGAATGAATAAATCTCCACTTGTTGAAATCCTTCCCATTTTTCAAGGCCTGCCTTAAGTATCATCTCTTCATAAAGCCTTCCTTAATTATTATAAACCTCCCCCAAACCAGAAGCAATTCCCTCGTATGCAGTTCTTTTGTAACACTGTGGGTTTTTTTTTCCTGCATGCTTATTGTATTCTAATTAATGTAATAGTTTTTGTAATTGCGTCACAGGCAGCATGGTATAGTGGCTGGAACACCGGACTTGTTCAGACAAAACTTTGAATCCTGCCTCAGACACCTATTAATTGTGTGCTCGTGGGCAAGTTCTTGTAATTTTTCCGAGCCTTAATTTTTCTCTTTGTAAAGTGGAAGTGATATTTGTTTTTGTTACTTTGAAGATGTAAAAAAAAAAATCTTTTAGTGTTTTATTTTTTCCCACTTACGTGTAAAAAGTTTTTAACCTTCATTTTTTACAGTTTTGAATTCCTAATTCTCTCCTATCCTCCCTCCCCCATAATCATGAAGGGCAAGCAATTTGATAAAGGTTATACATGTACAGTCATACAAAACATATTATGCATGTTGTGAAAGAAAACATAAACAAAAAGATATAAGAAAAATAAAGAAAACTTTTTAAAAACCAGTATGATTCAATCTTGAATCCTCTCAGATTCCAGCAGTTCTTTGTCTGGAGGTGGAGAGCATTTTTCATCATAGGTCCTTCAGAATCATCTTGGATCTTTATTTTGCTGGAAATAGCTAACTCATTCATATTTGGTCATTGTACAATGTTGCTGTTACTATGTATAATGTTCTCCTGGTTCTGCTCATTTCACTTTGCATCAGTTCACATAAGTCTTTCCAGGTTTTTCTGAAAGTATCCCCTTAATTAGTTCTTATAACAATAGTACTACACAATCTAAACCACAACTTGTTTAGCCATTCTCCAATTGGTAGGCATCCCCTTGATTTCCATTTCTTTACCATCACAAAAAGAGCTGCTATAAATATTTTTGTACACATAGGTCCTTTTCCTTATTTGTTTGGTTTTTTAAAAAATCTCTTTGGATACAGACTTAGTAGTGGTATTGCTCAGTCAAAGGATATGCACAGTTTTGTAAGCCTTTAAGGCATAGTTTAAAATTACTCTCCAGAATGGTTGCATTAGTTCACAACACCACTCACAACAGTGCTTTGCAGACTTCTGAGTATAGTACTTTTCAAACTTAAAGTACTGTACATATTGAGGCATTATTTGTAATCCTATTTTTCATTCCTATTAAACTGTTAAGTACTATATGGGGAGAAAATCATAATATAATGAGAAAAGCATCAGATCTGGAGTCAAGAGTACATCCTACCTGTACTGTGTCCTTTTTGTTGTCTTAGTGTACACGAGCAAATTGCTTAACCACTCTTGGCCTTTTTTTTTTCTCATCTGTAAAGGGAGGGGATTTGATTAGATGATCCCAAAGGTCCCTGCTGGTTTAGGAGTATAGGAGTTTAATCTGTCTTATCCTTTCTTGAATCCTCTTAGCGTAGGTCTTTATACTCAGTAAATGCTCAGTCTGTATTTCGTGAAATTCCCAAAGCAGTTAGTTCGGGTCTCTGAACTTTTTGCTAAACGATATCTAAAAATGTCCATTTTGCTGTTTCTCTCTTTTTCAGCCTCATTAAGTGGTTTGACACTGCTCCAAGTCGTACATGTCCACAGTGTCGGATCCAGGTAAACTACTATTTGTAGAGGTAGTATCCATGGTAGGAGTGCCTGGATGAAAGATTGTCTATCCTTATTAGAGTGATTGAATGAGAAGAGCTCTTGGGGAAATATCAAGCTTGTCTCTAGCCTCTCACTGTAGCTTCTTTTGGGCATCTTCATCCTGTGTAAAGATGGCGCTACTGGGATCTTCAAGCATATGCTGGATAACCACATGGGTTTGTTATAGTGAAGATTCCTTTTGGTTATGGGTCAAACTAGATGACTGCTAAAACCCCTTCTAACTCTCAAAATTCTGTGTTTCTGTGAGATGCCTTTATTCATCAAGATCAGTGAGTGGCCAGTTTATTTTTCCATTATGTCAAGGGATGCCATGTGAAAACTGGTCTGTTCTTTTCCTGGTTTCCTTAAGATCCAGTGCCTTTGACTGCTTTGTTTTCATTGGATTAGCCACGAAATAGTGGGATTTTTATCACTGGGAACTGTCACTCAATTAAACATTGTCATAACTTTAGAGAACACAAAATTATTGCCATCTGGGTTTGCTGAGGGCGTGTGGGGCACTTGGAAGCTATCCATTTTAACTAGAGTGCACCTGATGTTCTGAGAGAACCCTCACCCTAATTCCGTCCTTAAGAGGAGGAGCAAAGTGCCATTTCTGGCATAACCTAAATGTTCTGAATGTGGAAAGAGAAAGGGATTTGCTTTATATCAGGCAGGCAGAATTCAGATCTTGTTGCTCTTCCCTACCCTTTTCCCTTTATACCTAATTCTTGGTCTGTACACTGATGATGAATCTCTTTTCTCTGTTCTGTTTTTTTCATTTAGGTTGGCAAAAGATCCATTATCAATAAACTGTTCTTTGACTTTGCTCAGGAAGAGGAAATGGGCTTGGATGCAGAGACCTTAAAGGTATACAGGAACAAAAAAGATTCACATATGTATGTAATAATCTTTTCCTGTTATTTTTTTATATATTGAAATGTTCATGTTTAATGTTTACTAAGTAAACAGTGAATTTTTTTTTTAAATTTAAGGTATACGAGACCATTATGCAGGGGAAATGTTCTTCAATTTTATTATTCAATAGAACCCCCATGCCATTTTGTGTCTTCCCATGAAGAAAGGTCAGGGTTTCTATGTTGTTGGAAAAGAGAGAGCAGTAATAATAACTGGGCTCTTGCCATTGATCTTTGAAGCAGAAGAGAGTAATAAAGTAATAATATGGTTAGGGGGCCAGAGGTGCAAGAGCAAAGTGATCATGGGATTTAGAACTGTGAAGGCCCTTCACACAAGTCGTTTTATAAATAAGGAAAAGGAGACCACCAAAGATTAAGTGACACAGTTGGGATTTGAACCCAGTGCCCCCATTTGCTGTTCAGTTTACACCTTACCTCATTCTTATTATTTTTATGTGAGAGCCAGTGTGACATAGTGGAAAGAACACTGGATTTAGATTCATTCTGCTCTTATCTGCAGTCCCCATGAAATTCCTGCATAATTCCCAGCTTGAAAAATACTAATATAGTGTCCCCATTCCCTGGACACTTAATACTGCAGTGGTGTTTAGCACTGAAAGCCACAATGGTATATTAATAAGTCTTTGTACTTATAGATTTCTTTAACAGGAAGCTCAAAACCTTTCTTGGATGTTCTTTCAGTTTGCCTGTGAGCTGACTTAATTCTCCCAGTCTCATTTTGTAGCTAGGGAAATTGAGCACAGCATATACAGTGGAAATAATTGAGCTCCTTTACTCTTGAAGTTCCCAGTGACTAGATCTTTGGCTTTGGGCTATCATGTAGCTTTCACAGCTGGCTCACACAGCTGAGGATCTCCATTTGGATTCTTTCTGTTAGCTTTTTGGATGTGAGGTGGCTAGAATCATAGGGCTCCCTAAATAAAGCTGTGTTAGGACTGACAAGTAATTGCTGGGTTTTAAGGGTTAATTTTACTAGGCATTGAATTGTTCCACCTTCCTGCTGGTAGCTTAGTGACACATTTGCTTCCTTTGAGCCTTGAGTTAGCTGGAGTTCAAATAATGGGACTCTTGTACCCTCTTCTGCTTCAAACCAGTGTGCTCAGCCAGTACCATCACTTCCATTGTCATGGCAACAGCTCCGTTTTTAAATGGTATAGTCTCTGTAATGACAGCAACAATGACATCTTCTAATACCTTTCTGCTTAAAAAATATAAATTGAGAGTGGGGGAGGAAGTCAGTATCTTTGGGGCTAAAATAATGATTTCAAGTAAAGCTTGTACCAAAATATGAAAGGGATTAAGGTGACCTTGGGCTTTTATTTGATTCATTTAGCTGGTGTTTTTCCCTAGTTAATTGCTATAGAGTATCCTTCATTCCTTAAATATCTACTCTACCCAAACTCACCTTTGTCTGACCAGTAAGTATTTGGAGGGATAAAGCTAATCGGAAAGTTCCGGGTAGATTCCAGGAAGCAGGGCTTTCTGTCCATCTAGGGGTTATAAAATTTCAGATGGACTTAAAACAGGATGGAAGCTAGCTACTTTGTCTCTTTTTTAGAATGCATAATCTGAACTTTAGTTTCAACATCTTCTACTACAGTTCCCCTCTAATACCTCCTTGTGATGTGGAGGTGACCCTAGATTTGCTAGAAGAACATAAACTTTGACAGAACGTGCCAAACTGGAAGGGCTTCAAGTATGGACTTAGCAGTGAATTATTATCTATGAGCCAGCTTATCTAGATTTATAGAGATGTCTTGATAGATTTGCCACAATGTAATGTATTTTTTTTAGGCACAGCAAATAATGAAGATGGTCTACTAAGACATGGAAATTTTATATGTAGTCTGTATCATTTAAGGGAATATCCACACTAATGAAATCTTTTTAGATATTAAAATAAATTTTTGTATGGTAACAGTATTCTGGAGACTGGAACTAGAATGTATCCTTGTATTATCAATGGAGACTTAGCTATATCCCTTATAACCTCAATACCTTTGGTTTTCTGTTTATCAAATAGAAAACCCCTCTTAAATTCAGATAGCACTACTTAATTAGAAATAGTATGGAGAATATTTGTGATACCCCTAGACCTTTGACCATGTTTGTTTCCTTGCAGAATGAACTGGATAAGACTAAAGCCCAGCTGTCCTTGAAAGGTGAGTTATAGAAAGTTATACCCACTCCCTTCAGACAACTGAGAAATTTCCCAACGAAGCACACAAACCCTACTTGGAAATGGAGGGGAGTCCCCACATCCAGGAATTGATTCCGAGCTGATCCTCCCCTCATGTGACTAAGTGTATTCAGCCTGCCCAGCTCTTAAGATAGAGACAAAGGGCATGATTGAGACCATCACAGTGGGCCTGTGCAACTCTTCAGCCACTGACTGATTGCCTCCTGGTCATTAACTGATTTGTATAGAACTGATCAGAATGTGAAGAAGAGAGGTTCAGGTCTGGATTGTGTTGGTCACATGTGGCTGTGAAAGGGGGGGATCCCTGGAACATGAAGCAAAACCCTGGGGATTTTGGAAGATGGGTCCTGGGGGTAACTTATCTCCAGAGTGTGAATCATAAAGAACAGAATGAGTTTTGTCATTAAGCCTGAGTGTCAAAGTCCCTGGCCTAGAACATGCTAAGGAGAAGGAAACTTAAAGAGGAAGCAGAGCTAACTTGTTTACTAGTTTGAAAAGAATTCGGAACCTCTCTTTAGTTTCTTATGTGGCTAATGGTGCTTAGTAGGGAGAACTGCACCTCGCCTCATTTGAAGTAGCCTGTGGAGTAGAAGCTAGTGCTCATAGCCTCTCTGGAGCAAATAAGAGCCTCTCCTAGGAAAATCAGTAGTGCAAACACTCATTGGCTTTTAGCTTGCCCCTTAATCCCTTCTCCCCTACACACGCACATACACACACACACACTCACTCACTCTCAGTCTTCTTCATCTTGCAGTTAGTTGAAGGGTACAAGCAAGACACTAGGGTTAGGAATCTGTGTTGTGCTTATTTGAGTGTCTCCCTCCAGTAAAAGAGAAGAAAGATTGCCAGTCCATCATTGACTCTTTGCGAGAAGTACTAGATGTGCGCAATGTTACCATAGAGTCACTGCAAAAGGCCTTGGGCGAGTCAGAAATGCTGTGTTCAACCTTCAAGGTAAGTTCTTTGGGGATCTGTGTGTTTCAGATTTATAGCTCTCATTCCTCTACAGAGAGTTATTCTCTATGTCACTGACAATACTTTCTGGTAGTAAAGGACGTGAGACTAGGAATTTCCCATTCTTGAGGTTCTTCCCTATCTCTGCTTTTGTTTCCCCATATGTAAATTAGAGACAAATCCCTGCCCCTTGTTAGCCCTTCTAGAACAGGTGTTATTAAACTATGACCTTAAATTTTTTTTAATAATTGTATTTCAGTATAATTAATTTCATTTACAATCTTACACATTTCATTTTATGCATTTAAAAAGATTATTCTGATAAGGGGTCCCATAGGTTTTACTAGACTGCCCAAGGGGTTCATGACACAAGAAGTTAAGAACTCCTGACTTGAGAAAGCAAATATGTAGCCTGCTTTGAGATATCTGCTTTGTTAGATGGATAAATCAAATTATAAAATGACCCAGAGTGCAGCTAAGCTCGAACCCCTTTGGGACCTATATAGGCCCATGAAGGCCACTGTGGCAGCCAGGTTTACATATTGACTTTGAAAAGAATGCAGCAGCTCAGAAAAGCCTTTCTAGCTCCTTCCAGGCATAGGCACTTGCAAGACAAGAACTAATAGGCCAGGGTGAGCTGAGCCCTTTATGCCTGAGATAGGCCCAGGCCAGCTTCAAGAAGGCAGCTGATGAGACAGGCCTCAGGAAGCCTCCCATTAGTGCTTCAGCCTTCGGCCGAGCGGCTCTCTGGAGCCAGATCAAACAGCATCCCGGGGAAGAGCAGGGGACTTTGAAGTTGAATGTGCTCAACTGACCGGGAAGATCAAAGCAAGCGGCCCCCAAACCCAAATGAATATTGTATCAGCATGGGCTTGTTGGCCTCTTTCCCTCCTCAGCCCCCCTGCCCTCCCCAAGGGGGAATGAAGTGATTGATCTGAACTGGAGATTGATATTCTAGCTGCAAAAGAAGCAGCAATCCCATGTGATATGCTGTTTGAAAGGCAGCTGTCGTTCTACAGGAGGTCAGACTGCAGGGTTTTTGTTGTTTCTCAGCTCTCTTTTAGGGAGCTGAGTGAAGAAGGGAAGGAAGATTTAAGATCAGGAATCAAGATGAGTGTGGGGTTGGGGATGAGTGTAGGGAGAAGTGAATATCTTGAAAGGAAGGAATCTGTCGATTATATTTCTAGAAATTCCTTAGGTAAAGGGCTGACAATCACAGTGCAGTACACTGGGAACCAACACACTCATGAGGGAGGATAAGTAGAGCTGCTTCCTGAGTCTGAGCAAGAGCCAAACCAAGTTTGCCATAAGATGATAAGCACAGATTAATGGTGGATGACAGAGGCCTCTTATCATCATCCTTGTCTCTTTGTACAAAGTCCTACTCTAATAAACAGCAGAGTGGAAGTGACCCTGGATTCTCAAGGACTGTCCCAGGGAGGAGCACAATCTCAGGTGCTTGAAAGGCTTTGGGTAAGGTTCTGGCAACAAATGACATCTGCTTCTGAAGGACAAAGTACAGAGCTTATCACCAGTGGCTGTCCACTTGAGGATTCATTCTTTGGCTATGACAGTCCATAAACAGGACTGTGCATCCTCATTCTGTTTTTGCAGTGGAGGGAAAGGGGATAGAAAGTACAAAGAATTACAGAGGTTTAAATTGATTTGTAAACATTAACCTTGTTGTCTTGGTACTCTGAATGTGAGATCTTTGTCCAGTGACCCAGTAGACATAATACTGGAGGAAACGGATTCTATCAGTGCTGACATTCTTGCAATAAGTCTAACAAGAGGACAGAGGAAGTTATACTTGAATGAAAGAATTGACCACAAGTTTTCCTTAGAGAAACAACTAAAAGATTTTTCCCTTCTTTGTTGTTTCATTATATATCCAAAGGTAACAAGAAACATTATCATTTTATGGGACGTTTGCTAATTGCTGCTTGTTTGCTAACATATTGTAGAGGACAAGAAAGTAGAGAAATTCTCTTTGAAATTGAAGAACTCAGTAAGCCTTTCTGAATTAAATTGATATGTAATATAATTCCCTAGATGCTGGGTCTCCTCATATGTTACTGTCATATCTCCAACCTCTGAGATGCCTTTATTTTTTAATTTCTTTTTATAACATGACATTACAAAGAACAAAAAGGATTATATATAAACCTATATTTGTATTTTATACAGATTGGATTTTTTTAAGTGAACGCTAAATTTAATGTGATAATTACAAAACCACTCTTCTTGTCTGTGTTCCCTTTTGAACTTCTTTCTTGCTTGTGTATGTTTTGGGGTGTTTTTTTAAAGCATTTTATTGATGCTTTTTTCCTTCATTTGTTTTCTTCAAAATTCAAGTACCATCTTCTTCATGAAACTTTTCCTCATCTCCCAGCTGCTACAGCAGTTCCCTCCAAAAATGACCTTATCTTTATCTTTTTTTAACACTTGTACATGGTGTCTAAGCTCATTGGGGAGCTATTTCATCTTATGTCCTTGTATTCCTTGCACCTTGCAAGGAGCCTGGCATATAGTAGGAGTTTGATAAATGCTTATTGATTGATTTCTTACAGCTTGGTTGCAGATAGATGTCTGCCAATCTGTAGGTTACAATCATCCACACTTGGCTCATTATTTGTATCTCATCTGTAAAATACCCTAGGGTCAGGGAGATGATGGTCTCGTTTTCGAATAGGGAAAACAGATAATAGGAGAAGAAGTAACTTGACCCATTGCCATTCAGCCAGTCTAGTGCAGAATCAGAGTGGAAATTGAAATGAATGGCTTCTAGGTGCATTCCTTATGTTGAATAGCATGCCTGACTTATTTTTTTGAGGCCTGTAACTTGTAGAAGAAACCCATCCTGTGAGTGCCCATCCTGTGAGTGGTAATCTTTAGGAATCCACTTAAGCAATGATTTGTTTTTTCTCCCAGAAACAGATTAAGTACTTGGAGCAGCAGCAGAATGAGACCAAGAATATGAAAGAGGAGGCTTGCCGCCTGAGGAACAAAATGAAGAGCATGGAACGGTGAGCTTGGGGCTCAAGGACTAAGTCAGTATCACAGATGCCCTTGATTTAACAAAGGCTGTGTGACAGTGCACCCCCTTCTCTTTCCAACTCTTCCTTTCCCACATGTGAGGAAGAGAGCTAGGAAATATTTCCTACAAAAGCTTTCTCTTATGTAATAGCTCTCAAGAATGGCAAGGGAGCTGGTTCACACTTTTCGTTTCAGTTTTATTTTTCATAGCCCTGAGAAAAGTCTAGGTTTCACATGTTAGGTTCCAGTGCCATGCTAAAGAGTTTGAATTTTGCTTGGGCAGCAGGAAGCCAGTGCATGGTTTGGCCAGAGGAGTTATCTGTCAGGTCTATGTACAAGGAAAATTAGTCTAGCAGGAATATGAAAGAAAGATTAGAGGGAGGAAGAGAAGAGAAGAAAGAAGACCCCCTTAGTGAATCTTAAAATCTAGATATATAGTATTGTGGGCCTGGATTAGGGTGGTTGCTCGGGGAATAGTGAGTAGGAGGTGGATGTGAGGGAATATAGTAGAGATAAAATCAGCAATATAAGATTTCTTAACCTGGGGTCCATATACTTGTGGATATCTTTGTTGTTTAAAATGTATTTCTGGTAAGCAACAGATTGAGGGGTTTCATTTTTTGTCCCTTCTGTCACTCTTTTTTTTGTTTCATTGGATTATTTAATCCATTCACATTTAAAGTTGTGGGTTAGGTTTATGCTTTCCTCTCTCTTAAAATTGAGGAGTTTTTTTCTTTCAAATTATGGTTTTCTCTCTTCTGCTATAAACACAGTATTTATGTAATTTCAATTATTTTACTTTTTTTAAAAGCATCCCTGTTCCCACTGACTCTCTTCTCCCCCCAAATCCCCTCTTCTTGTTTGTTACACTTTAGGGTTTTGTTTATTTGTTCCTTATTCTCTTCTGCTTTTATCTAGTTATATATTTCTTCCCCCTTTTTTTCCTCTCAGTCAAGTAGATTCCCTATCCCTCTCCTCCCCTTCAGCTAGTGCCGTTCATTAATTTTTAAATTTCATTTTTTGAGTCCTTTCCAAAAAGACTTTCTCTCACTCTCTTCATTATCCACCTTGTCTTTCTGTTTACTTTAGATCCTCATTTTCCTCTGATTCATGACCCCTTTAATCATCTAGTCTCTCTCTTTTCTTAGTATTCTTTATACAACCAAAGCATCTAAAGTATCCATTCTAGGCTCTGTTACTGCCTGGTAGTATTTACCCCATGGAATTCTCCTTTCTGTTGTGCCTGACCTTCAGAGTAATTCCAATTATTGCAGATGTCATAGAGGACACACTGCCCCATGATGGGGCCCTTCTAACACTCCTCATTCCCATCCTGCCGATTTTTCCCTCTGATTGACCTTTTTTTAATTTTTCTCACATTTACCTGGAAATCACCTTGTGTCCATGTGCTCCCACTCCTCTAGGTGCTAGTTGCCCCCCAGGGATCCCCTCCCCTACCCCCACAGGACAAGTAGACTTTTCAGGCACCAAATTCCCAGGGCCTGATCTAGTGTAAGGTCCTCATTTCCCTTCATTTCTCATGCAAGCATTTATCAGTGGAACCTTCTCTCACCTCCAAAGGCTTCCTTTTCCCCTTCTCAGTTCCCCTCCTACTCCTTACCCATTCCCTTGTGGGCTCTTCTCTTTCTGAAGCCAAAGAGGTCACCTTCCTCTCATCATTAGCCCTTAATTTGACTGTATTACATCACTCACTGCTCTCTGTCCTCCTGCTCCCTCCTCCTTCACATACCCCTCCTATGTTGTAATGTAGTCCACAAAAGAAGCATTCACCTGTGGGTAGAGTTTCACTAGGTACTGTCCATAACGTTGTCCTCTTCACATTTACCTCTACCAGTTTCCAGCTTTACCCGTGTTTACTAGTATACCTTTAGAAAGGTATCTCTTGTATGTCTTTTTTGTTGTTGCTGTCTGCATTTATTCACTCCTGCATTTTTTTTGTTTTGGGTGTTTAAGAAGAAAATAATCTCTTCAGTTGTGGTTTTCTTTCTAAAAGTGTTTCAAATTCTTCTTTATTATTGAACATCCATCTTTTGTTCTATATGTCTTAGCTCAGATTTGCAGGATAGGTCACCTTGGACTGCATTCTGATCTCCCATGGTCTTTGGAACATAATATTCCATTCCCTCCTCCTTTTTCTAGTGAGTGCAAAAGTCTTACTTTATTCAAATGCGCTTTCCTTTGTATTTGAAGGTCTTTCTACTGATGGCTTGCAGAACTAGTTTCTGAATTCCGTTGTTAACTAGTATGTGTCTTGGAATTTGCAACCTGAGTGTTTTGTTTTTTTCTGGAGGCAAAGTATGAATTCTTTCGATTGAGATTTCATTTTTCTGTGTTCAGAAGTTCTGGGCTTTTCTCTTCTGTTATTTCCTTTATTGTGGTGCTGTCCTGTAAAGTTCTTCTGGGAGACCTGTGATCCTTAGGTTTTCTCTCTGTATCCTGTCTTTGAGATCCATATGTTTTGCTCGCAGAGTGAACGTATTTTCTTTTAACGTTTTTAGTTTTTGCTTCTCTTTCTAGGTTATTCTTCATTTCTGTGTATTTATACTCCCAATCTATTGTTCTCTCTTTCGTTCTTCAGGGAGGCTTACTATTGCAGCTTCAGGTTTTTCTATTCCGCTCATTGTTTTTTGTAGGACATACATTTTGTGCTCATGATTCTATTTCTCTTTTAAACTACTTAGAAACAGCATGTTGTGGTTCCACGTTCTCCTCTGATCCCATAGGGTCCTCCTCTGTCTCATCAAGTGTTGGATCATTTTCCTTTATTTTGCAGTATTTATTCATAGATGCCTGAACTTGTTTACTAGATCAAGAAGCTACATTTCCTTCTGTTACTGTTTTTCCTGTTGATTTATCTGTTTATGTTCAAGGTCTTTGAGACTTCTTCCTGAAATTTTTGCTAGTTTCAGTCTCCACCCCCTCCCTTCTTTTTGTTATCACCCACTTCTTGAACCCCTTCCCTCTGGTAGTGCTTTCCTTGGGGGCTGGAACTCAAAGTGTCTTAGCCTTCTTCCGCACTGGGTGATTCAGGGTTTACCAACCTAGACCTCTGCCCCCAGCTGATTTTTGGGTAGTCAGAACTGGCCCCAGTGGATACTTGCACCACTCCCCATATGCAAGTTCTCCTGCCCTGGTGACCTGTCCTGCTCCCCAGCACTGGCACTTATTTGCTTCTAAAGAGTGGTGTGGTCAAGCTGACTGTCCAGCCCCAACTAAGCTTATGCAGCCTAGAGCCAAGATCTCTGTGCCACTGGGAAGAGGGAGGGAGGACTGAGATGCAGGGGTGGGATTTGGTATAAGCCTGTGTTGTATCCTTGAGTTTGCTCCCACAAATGGGAGGTGGCCAAGAGGTGCTGAGTGAGCATCAGTTCCTGGGTTTTGTTTTTGTTTTTAACCTCCTCTTGGATTCTGGGTGTCCTAGACTATGGAAACAGCTGAAGTTGCTTTACCTTTGGTGAAGAGTTTCTGTTTTGGAAAGGTTTGAGAGGTCATGGGGATCAGAGAAATTGTCTTGTCTGCCATCTTGTGCTTCACATGATCCAGAAGTCTCCATGAACTTTTTTTTGGGGGGGGGGGGGTAGCAATAAGGGTTAAGTGACTTGCCCAGGATCACACAGCTAATAAGTGTCTGGGGCTGGATTTTAACTCCTGACTCCAGCGCTAGTACTTTGTCTATTGTGCCACCTAGCTGCCTCTCCATTAACTTGTTTTTTAAATATTTTAAAATAACTGTATTTCAATATAATTGGTTTTCTTTGTAGTCCTATTCATTTTCATTAGTTTAAAAACATTCTGATGAAGTAATCAGAGCCATCTATAGCCATGTAAAAAATGCTTTAACTCACTGTTGATTGGAGAAATGCAAATTAAAACAATTCTAAGGTACTACTTCATATCTATTAGATTGGCTAACAGAACAGAAAAGGAACATAGCAAATGGTGGAGGGGATGTGGGAAAAATGAGGCCTTAATGCACTGTTAGTGGAGTTGTGAACTGATTCAACCATTCTGTAGAACAATTTGGAACTATGCCCAGAGGGCTATAAAACCATGAATACCCTTTGACCTAGCAATACCACTACTAGGTGTGTGTCCAAAAAAAACATTAAAAAAAGGAAAAGGACTTATATGTTTAAAAATACGTTTTTTTCCTGGGGGCAAAGAATTGGAAATTGAGGGGATGCCCATCAATTGGGTAATGGCTGAACAAATTGTGGTATGTGATTGTGATGGAACACTATTGTTCTATGGGAAATGATGAGTGGGGTGCTCTTGGAAAAGCCTGGAGAGACTTGCATGAGCTGATGTGAAGTGAAATATATTGTGTACAAAAGTAACAGCAATATTGTAAGATGATCAGCTGTGAATGACTTAGCTATTCTTAGCAATACAGTGATCCAAGGCAACTCTGAAGGACTTATGATAATAAAAATATTATCCATCCCCAGAGAAAGAACTGATGGTTTCTGCATATAGATTGAAGCATACTTTTTTACTTTCTTTATTTTTCTTGAGGTTTAAGGGGTTATTTTTTTTTGGTCTGTTTTCTTTCATAACATGACTCTTATGGAAATGTTTTGCATGGTCACACATGTAACCTATATCAAATTACTTGCCTTTTCAGTGAGGAACATGGGGAGGGAGGAAGGGAGAGAATTTGGAACTCAGTTTTTAAAATGAATGTTAAGGGGCAGCTAGTTGGTACAGTGAATAGAGCACTGGTCCTGGAGTCAGGAGGACCTGAATTCAAATTTGGCCTCGGACACTTAACACTTACTAGCCGTGTGACCTTGGGCAAGTCACTTAACCCCAATTGCCCTACCTTTCCCCCTCCAAAAAGCAAAAAAAAAAAATTTCACATGAGTGTTAAAAATTGTTTTTACTTATAACTTGAGGAAAAATAAAACGCTGTATTTAAAAAAAACATTCTGAATAGGAATCCGTAGACTTCACAAGATTGCCAGATTGGTCAGGTACACAAGCAAAGGTTAGGAATATCTGAAAGAGCACTTACTAATTATATATGAAATGTGGAGAAGAACGTGCCAAAGAAAAACCAAGGTTTTCAACGTGAGAGATTTAGATGAATGGTGATGTCACCGAGAGATAGAGCTAGAAGGTAGGAACACATTTAGGAGGAATAATAAAGTCAGTTTTGAGCATTTAAGTTTGAGGTGTTGGTGGGATATCAGTGTCTTTTTAGGCAGTTGGAGGTGAGAGTCTGAAGCTTGAGAGAGAGATCAGAGCTGGAGATAGAGATTTGGTATCTTCATTAGGGATGCTAATTCAATCTTTGGGAATAAATGAAATTGCAATGGGAATGTAGCTTCAGAAGTGGAGGACCAAGAAAAAACCATTAGATATTTAGAAGAGGGTCCAGCAAAGGAGGCCAAGTGAACAGCTTGAGAAAAGCCACTGTAGGAGGAAAACCAGAACGGTATGAGGTCCGTGGAACCCAGGAGTATCCATGGGGGGAAGTAGCCAGTAGTGTTAGATAGCCTTCATCAGGATTGTGAACTTTAAAAAAACTGTACATATAGTGATTATGTTCAGGAAGTTATTGGTGACCTTTGGAGAGGAGTTTCAGTTAAGTAGTGAAAATGGAAGCTGAATGGCTAGGCAGTGAGAGAGTCAGTGATACTGCAAAAGTGTTATTAGCCAGGAAGGGGAAGAAAGCTAGGATAGTAAGTGGATGTGGAAGGTTAAGGGAATGGTATCTTTTTAGAACTGGCAAAATTTGAGCATGCTTGTAGGCATATGGGGGCGGTAAAGATAGAGAAGGAATAAGCATTTAAGTGGAGAGGGGATCAAGGGAATAGGAAGAGGGATTGAGATGCTGCTCCCACTGAGATAGGAAGAAAGGAGAGACAGAAGGGATGTTGCTAGAAAGTTTTAAGATTGAGAATGGAGGAGTTGAGTAAGTTCATGTCATAGCCAGTATTCTCTCAGAAGTTAGGTCTTCTATTAATGTGCAGAATGGGGCTTCAGTTGGGACTTGAAGAGGGAGGAAAAGTTACAGAACAAATTGCCAGTCAGGAATAAGCCAACAGGAAAAGAGTGAGAGGAATGCTGAGCAGCAGTGAGGTCCCAGCTGAGGTTGTGTGCCGCAAATTTGTGGTGGGTAAAACAGCGCCATTGCATCACTTTCTTTGTTAAAGATCTTCAGGACCAGAGTCTAAATGGGGACCTTGTATAGTGGGGTTGAGGATTAACAACTACATGATAGTAGAAAGGGTTTCCATGATGATTATTAGTGAGTTATTAAATTGGCCCACATTGGGGTCAAGTCTGGGTATGGAGGCAAATTAAGCCAGTGATTCAGGAAGAGGAGACGGGGAGAATAGGGAGAGAACAGAGCCTTCATTGAAGGTGAAGAGCAGGTGTAGTGAGAATAAAGGAGTGAGTACAAAGGATGGTCTTGCTTTTTATTTATCAGCTTAGCAAGTTCTTAGATGTGTTCCTCTGGTATCCCTTTTCTTCAGAAATACCCTGAGTTAAAGGTGTTGCCTTTCATTGTTGACCCTTCTTGCCTAGCAGCATCCCTGTGAAATCAGACTAGAGTAGCTTTCCTCAGCCCTTGTGTAAGGTATCTGTTGGTGATGCTGCCTGCAGACACTTCCCTTTTTCCTCACCCGGCAGCCCTGATACATTGCTATAGCAACAGCAGTGAGGGGAAACAGCTGCTGGGATGCTTCTGCCCTGGATCCTTTAGATTTTACAAGCCAAGTGGTTGGGTTTTTTTTTTTAGGCTTGAGATTCTGCTCCAGAGCCAGCGCCCAGAGGTGGAACAGATGATCCGAGACATGGGAGCAGGCCAGTCAGCCATGGAACAGCTGTCTGTGTACTGTGTATCACTGAAGAAGTAGGTATTCCAAAACATACTCAGTGCTTGCCTGAGGCATCATCACTTGTCTGTATGAGGAGAGGGTCTTTCTTGGAAAGGAACAGATTAATCCCAGCATCCAACTTTATAGACACAGGATCCTCTTTGGCTCTAACACTCTTCTTTCTGCTAGTTGTACTTTGAAAAAGAAGCTGGCAGGTGAGGCTCTGAGTATGACAGGCCCTTTTCTCTGTGTAACAAGGAAGCCCCTTATACCCTCAGACCAGGACCATTTTTCCCACTGCAAAGGTAGATGTGTCTGCCTAAAATTCCAAACCTTAGCTCTCTGCTGTCCTTGGTTAGGGTGAAGCCTTGGAGCAGATTTCTGGGCCTGCATGGGTGGAGGGTCAGCCATGAGCTGACGAGAGCCCCTAATCATCCCGACCCAGCAGAGTAGGAAGGGTGGCACCAGGAGTTCATGGATTCTGCTGAGCCCTGTCTGTTCCACGTTGCATAGTTTCACAGCAGCCCCAGTCATGGTTGTCAGCTCATATCCGTGAAGTAGGTAGAGGGACAGGTAACAAATAGTATGCCCTTTGCAGGGAGAATGACTGAGGTACAGGTTTATAAATGAGGTGCCCAGAGATCATCACTGCCATCCCATTGTTCCTTTCTCTGCCTTCAGTAATACTTCTCTGTTCGGCCAGCATAATACTTTGGGCTCAACACTGATAAATATTAATAAACAGGTTGGATAATTGAATGTCCTCTGACGCTAAGGGAACTTCTGTGTGATACCTTTGCAGAGAATATGAAAACCTCAAAGAGGCCCGGAAGGCCTCAGGTGAGCTGTCGGATAAGCTAAGAAAGGATCTGCTTTCTTCTAATAACAAGGTAATGGAATGGGGGAGGGGAGCAGAGAAGAGGCCGAGATGCAGAGCTGTGAAAGTGGGGCAGGGAGTGTGGTAAAGGCCTGTTCCTCAGTCCAGGTCAGCCAGCCAAGGCAAGTGCTTGAGGCTGCCTGTGCTCTTCCGGGGGCCTGCAAGTGCAGGCAGTACCTTGGGGCTATAGGACAGGCTCAGAGAGGGACAAGAGCATGTTTCTTGCCCAGCACCCGCTCTGTATATCAGCAGTTCCTTTCAGCAGGACCACATTGTCTGTAGTAAAGCAGTCTTTGTATTCCTTCCTCAGTGATTCCCTGTGGGTAGCTAGGTGGCACAGCGTATGAAGCACTGGACTTTATCTGGCCTCAGACACTTCCTAGCTGGGTGACCCTGAGCCAGTCACTCAACCCTGTCTGCCTCAGTTTCCTCATTTGTAAAATGAGCTGGAGAAGGAAGGGACAAACCACTTCAGGGTCTCTGCCAAGAAAACCCCAGATGGGGTCCCAAGGAGTCAGACTGAAACGACTGAACAACAGCAGGATTTTCTTTAGCTGTATTCCATATGTCCTCAGAGGTGTGCTTGTCTCTCACATTAGACTGTGAGCTTCTGAGAATGGGGACGGCTTCACTCTTTCACTTGCACCCCCCTTTCCTGGCATATAGTGGGTGCTTCTTGTGCGCATGTTGATAGATGACTGATTTTGAGCTCAAAAGGGATCTCAAGTTCTCTTACCCATCATTGCCTTATTTTGCAGACAAGGAAAGAGGCCCTGAAAGTTGACATGGTTTGTCCCACTTCCCATAGACCCAGCAGAGCTGGGATTGGAGCCTGGGTGCAATGACTTCAAATCCATCCCTCAGGGCACTGTATCACCTTCCCTCCCTCTTCAAAGAGCAAAATGCAGGCCTGTGGCCTTGAGTCCTATGTCCTAAAAGCAAAGAGCATTGTTGTAAACATCGTGGGACTCAGTGTCGTTAAGAGACAAGTCATCAAGCTCTCCTATTTGGTTTTCTGAAGATCCAGTGGTCACTTTTTAAGTCAAGTCAGTGTGGATACAGAACAGCAAATCTTCTCATTTACTATAAAAAGTGCTTTTGATGTTTTCCTTGCCAACACAACCTAACCTTTCCAAAATGCAAGGGAAGGAGCCTAGGAACTTTTAGTTAGGAATCCCCTTCTATGTCTATTAAAACTCTGTAAATGTATATCCTGGCAGCAGCGAGGATCAGTTTCCCTGCCTTTTATAAATTCCAGTCTACTGTGATTTCTCTTCACCTTCTCTACTTCCCAGTCTAGCGTGAGGACATCTCAGCCGGGCTCAAAGTACCCAGGATTGTACTACAGGGATTTGAATGTCAGTAACTAAGCCCCATCTGTCTTGATGTGGCCCCAAGGAAAAGACCTAGCAATCCCTGCAGGAGTTATTTGCCAAGTACTTGTGCCCGCTGTTTCCAGATTTTGGAGTTTAAAGGAAATGACTTTGTTACTTACCTCAAGAGATAGAATGAGTGGCTGGGGGCACTCCCTCGGGGTTGTGTGGGAGGAGCAGTCCCCTGTGTGTGATCAGATGATGGGAAAAATTGCTGCACTGTCTGGGCAAAGTGGACTCTCTTGGCTGGGGGAATCCTGCTTAGGCTCTTCCAAGGGCCTCTAACAGATTGATTGGGAGTTCCCTACCAGGCAGTATCCTGAAGATTGTCCTAGAGGAGATGCTTTGGGTGTGAGTTGGTACAACTCTTTGGAACTTTTCTGGACTCATCCCTTTTTCTTTCCGTAGTTACAAAAGGCGCTCTCTGAACTTGATAATGTCAAGGAGGAACTGAAATCAACCCAGAAGGATTTACAGAATGCAGACAAGGAAATCACGGTGAGATGGTGAAGGCCTGACTTGAAGGTTGCATTTACAAGAAGTAACAATGTAACCCTTGTTTTCCATTTTCTGGTGTGGACCCCTATACTCATCTCAGCTCTTCCCAATAAGCTTGACTCTTGACGTTCTCAACAAAGAAAGCCAGAATTAAAAGATTGCGTTCATTTTGGCTGCCTGAGTTCCTCCAGGATGGGTTTCAGAAATGGGAGGTGTGTCATAGCCTTTACTCCCTCATATATCCTGCTGTCTATAGGCTGCTGAACATTGTTGTGGTGTTTGCCATCTGAAGTATTGGTTACCGTTTTTATTGGCTGAAGTCCCTGCCTCACTTTGAGAGGTGAGTGGCACATCTTCAGTTTGTTATTTATCTGACCTCAAGAGGACTTTGGACTTACATTTTTGTAACCAATAATCTCTTCCTGTCCTGCAAATATAAAAGATGGTCATTTGGTTTTTTACTGTTGCCACTCTTAGTGAATTTGGACACCAAAGTAATTGAAGGGCAACAGGGGGAAGTAAGTTGTGCAAAATCACTTCAAAAATCTATTTCCCTGAAGCTGAGCCTTGGGCTCCAGAGCTGGGCTCTGGACTATATCAGCCTGGCTGTGCAAGGGAGGAGCTTCCCTATCATACAAGGCTGACCGCCCCTTGTTCCCAAGCCTGTTCTTCTCTTTGTCACTCTGTATATGAAGAGCTTTATTCATTAGTCTTCTCATTTACACTTAGTCATTGTTCTCTTTCCTAAGAGCTTAAAGAAGAAGCTGACGATCCTACAGGGGACCCTGAACTTGCCATCCCATACCAGTGAGACCCTCAGTCGGCTTGTCTTGGAGAGGTTTGCTCAGTCCCTTGGGGGGCGGGGGGAGCGGGACAGGGGAAAGCATGAAAAAATTCTCCAGAGAGGAGTATTACTCATCCCAAGTTGTTAGAGGACGTCTTTGGCTTTTAGTAGTCTTGCCCAGAAGGACTAGTGACCTGGAATGAAAAGCAAAACAGGAAATGCATAACCTGGGCCCACAGGTAAATTCCGGGTATAGGCCTGACCAGAAGTAAAGAAGCAGCTTTGAGTCTGTCTGCAGCACATCCTTGATGGGGCCTTTTGTTTTACTTTTTTTTTGCATCACGTTCATTTCAATAAATCACCAAGCATTTATTAAGTGCTTACTAAGTGCTAGGCACTGGGAATACAAAAACGGACGTGAGACAGTCCCCATCCTCAAGGATTTTGCATTCTTATTGGGGGGATACAAAATAAATATATTTTTATAGGGTAACACTGAAAATTTTCTTTCCCTGTCTGTTAAGAGTGTCAAGTTTGGGAGCATCTCAGCTGGACCCAAAGTACGCTGGTTTTGCAGAAGAGATTAGAATATTGGTTCCTAAGCTTTGCTGTCTTGGCAGTGGCTCCAAGGATTGACCTAACAGTTACTGACAAGGGAAGGGATTTTTAGATTAGGTAGTTGTGGGGATTGTGAGCTAGAGCAGTAAATTGTCAGGCCCTTTCCAGGAGCAATGGTGGTATTGCAGTAATGAGTTTGTTATTGTTCCAAGGGTTATGGATGAGCTAGGGGGCATGCATGGTGGCAGAGAAAATGGTAAGATTGCCTCATTGGAGAGGCTTTAGTGATCTGGTAGATAGATCCATTCTGTCATTAGTGTGGGTAAGCCCTTGGCACAGTGAAAAGAGCATTGGATTGTAAGCTCCCAGGGTGGCCAGGTGCCCAGTGAATCTTTCCTCGTAAGACAAATTACAAAACCAAACTAAAAACAGGTCAGCAATACTAACAAGCACACTATCTGTGGGCCTGTGCCACATTCTGCCCTTGTCTTTCACCCCTACTGTGAAAGGAGGGAGCTGGTGTGACCATTTCCACCAGCCATTCCAAATAGATCACAGGTTCCTGGCTTAGAGGTTTCAGCAGTCCTGAAGCCTCTCCCTTTCAATCTCCCTTGCTTCCAAATTTTCCTGCCTTTTTAAGCTTCTGGTGGAGGAAGACAGGAAGTGGTGGGACTGGAGCATCTCCCAAATCTGACAGCTCAGATTTTTTTGTTCTGAATTTGACAAACAATAATAAGCATGAATATTTCCAGATACAAAGTACAGAAAGAATTGTGTGTGAGACTGTAAATCTTATCATTGTCGTTAAGTATTTACTTATTTCAGCACTTCCGTTTCAAAGCTGTTTTTTTGTCTGATCCTCCTCATCTCTTCTCTGCTTATTCTTTAAATGATTCACACTCTTTTCTTTCTTTTTTGGGGGGAATATCTATAACTAGTTTGCGAGGAACCAGTTGTCATGTTCATTGGTATCTTTACAATGTGTTGACGAACCACCTAATTTGCTTGCAATTGTGTACTAAATGCTGTACAGAGCTACATCTCTTGTCCTCCAGGAACTGACAGTTAAGACAGGCACAAGGTGAGTTAGAGGGACCATTTAGTTTAAAACCTTCATTTTATAGAAGAGGAAATAGATTCAAAGAGGAGAAATGACATGGTAGCCAAGTCCAGAGAAGAAAACCCAGGACTTCTAATGACAGTTTCTTCATTTTCAACTCCTCCAAGCTGGTAATCTTGTACATGCACACATACCTCTCTACCTGCGCAAGTGATCCCGGTCTATCTCAACCGCCTCTTCCAGCAGATTGCCCCTTTTGTCTTCCCCCGTCTATCACTGATCTGCAGTCACTGTCTGCTGGCTCCCCGACTGCCTACAGACATGCCTGTGTCTCCTCATCCTCAAAAACCCCTCAGTTGTCCCTTTCATCTCCAGTAGTCATCACCCTGCATCTCTTCTGCTCATTGTGGTCAAACTCCTTAAAATGGCTGCCTCCTCTCAGTCTCTTCTTAAGTCCTTGTAGTCTGTCTTTTGACCTGTTAGTTCTGACCTTAACGATTCTCTTAATTGCCAGATCTAAGGACCTTCTCTCAGTCCCCATTCTCTCCAACCTCTCTGCAGCCTTTGACACTGTTGATCATTCCTCTTCTCTAGGTTTTTGGGATGCCGCTCTCTGCTGATTCTGCTACCTACCTGACTGCTCCTCAGGTGTCCTTGCTGGATAATAACAGCTAACGTTTGTATACACTTACTGTATGCCAGCACTGTGCTAAGTAAGGGCTTTACAATAAGTATCTCATTCGATCCTCACAACAACCCTGGGAGAAAGGGGCTGTTGTTATGCCCTTTTACAGTCGAATAAACTGAGATAGACAGAGGTAAAATGCCAGGTCACCCAGCTAGTAAGTATCTGAGGCTGGATGTGAACTCAAGTCTTCCTGACTCCAGGCCCAGCGGTCTACCCACTGAGCCACCTAGCTACCTCAACTAGAGACTGGCTACCTAGTGGGATTCTCCTCTGGATCACTCCCTCTGACCTTAGGTATTCCTCAAGGTTCTGAACTGGGCTCTCTTTTCCCTCTGTACTACTTCACTTGGTGATCTCATCAGCTCCCATGGATTTAATGACCATCTCTTTGCTGATGATTCTCAAATCTACCCTTCCTGCCCCAACCTCCCTGCTGGCCTGTAGTCTGACGTCTTAAACTCAACATGTCCAAATTGACATGTAGAATCTCTCTGCCAAACCCTTCCCTCCTCCAGACTTCCCTGTTATTCACCATCCCCCCAGTCCCTCAGACTCTAGGAGTCATCCTAACTCCATGCTTCCTTACCCCCATATCTAAGCTGTTGCCAAGCCCTGTTGATTTCCCCTTTGCAACATCTCTTAAACATGCCCCTTTCTCTCCTCTGACCCTGCTACCACTGTGGTACAGGCCCTTGTCTCCTCATGCCTGGATTGTGGCAGTAACTGCTGGTGGGTCGGCCTGCCTCAGGTCTCTCTCCTCTCTCCTTCCTCCATTCAGCCACTAAAGTGATTTTTCTAAAATATAGCTCCAACCATCTCTCCCTCTCTCTCTGTAAACTCCAGTGGCTCCATTTAGCCTCTCAGACCAAATACAAAATGCTTTTTGGCATTCAAACCCCTTCATAACTTAGCCCCTAATAAGATAATAACCTTTCTAGTCTTCTTACATCTTGTAACTCCCCCACCCCCCAGTATTCTAGTGGCACTGGCCTCCTTGCCCTTCCACAAACAGAACACTCCTGATTCCAGGCATGGCAATGCTCTCCCTCCTCATCTCTGCCTCCAGGCTTTCCTGGCTTCCTTTAAGACCCAGCCAAAATCCCAGTCTTCTACTGGAAGCCTTTCCCAACCCTTCTGAATTCTAGTGCCTTTTCATTATTTTTTATCCTGTATACAGCTTGTTTGTATATATTTGTTTGCTTATTATCTCCCCCATTAGATTGGGAGCTTCTTGAGGAGACCGCCTTTTGCCTGTTTTTGTATTCCCAGCTTGACATAGTACCCGGCACAGTAGTAATAAGGTGCTTAATAAATGTTTATTGAGTCACTAACATGTATATGAAGTGTAGAGAGCAAGATAAAACCCTTAAGGTCAAAATGGGTTGGCAAGATATCTTTTAAAAATGAAATATAGGTAAGTAATTTGGTTTTTCCTTATTTAGGGCATTATCCTTTGTTAATTGGACTCTGTGACCAAGCTTCAGATTACCCTGTCTAAGGCTAATCCTTGGTAACCCTTCTATATGGGAAAGCTATAAATTAAAACCAGTTCAGTATCCAGTAAATAATAGTGGGAGCTTTATTGTGTATTTTCCAGTTAGTTGATAATCAGAGTTCAAATCTGGCATCAGACGCTTGCTAGCTGTGTGACCTTGGGCAAGTCACCTAACCTGTTTGCCTCAGTTCCTCATCTGAAAATGGGGATCCCCCTACAATTGTTGTGACACTCAGATGAGATAATATTTATTAAGTGTTTAGCACAGAACCTGGCATATAGTATGTACTATATAAAGGCTAAGTGCTCTTATTATGATTGTTTATTGAATACATAAATATCCATAGTTTCCTAAATTGTTGATTTTCCTTTTATCATCATAAATTGTATGATTGGTATTCCCTCCGTGTCTTAGTAGATATTTTCATGAGTTTTTATAGTTAATAAATTCATCACCTAATGATCCACCATTTGTTGAAGAGCCTCTCCACACTTAGGCCTTTGAATGACAGACACGTTGCCCATACTTTCCAGTTTGGTGGGACCTGCTAGACAGGTCTGCTGTATAACTCTTATAAATCTGGTGGCATAAGCTCGCAATGCCAGGAATAATCCCACCACAACAAGGCATCAGAGCAGGCTTTAGGTGGAGGAGCCTGTCCTTGACCAAGTACAAATGTATTTCAAATATGAAGCATCTACTATGTATCTAACATTAAGATAAGTGCCATAAATTTTGCTGAAAACCAGGTTGTATGTTTTCTATTATTTCCCCTCCATCTATCAGATCTACCAAATAGATTGACAAGATACTTTCTTTACAAAACAGAGTTGACTATTATTCTCTATTGTCTTCAATTTGATTTTTCCTGCTCACTGGGTAGCTTCAACGTTGTTTTTGTCTTTAAATCTAGGCACAATTTAAGCTTTCTAATTTCTGTGTACTTTCCTTTTCATCCATAAGTTTTCAAAAAGTAGTTCTGTACTAAGTGCCTAAGGATTGAGTCCTCTGCTGGGTACTGAGGAAGTTGTAAAGTTTAGATAATACCTGGTTCTTCCTGTCGTAAAACCCATAGTTTGGGAAAGAAGGTTCAGAAATAAACACAGGTAATCCTAATGCACAATATTGCATGATAATTTCATTAGGAAGATACAAAATAAAGTGCCATGTGAAGTCTGGGGGAGAATCAGAATCATAGATGAGGAAATCAGTGAAAGCTTTGTGTAGGTGGTAGCATTTGAGTTGGTCTTTTAAAGATGGTAAGAATTCTACAAGTGAAGAGGGGGAGGCAGTTTCTGGCATTGGGAATAAAAGGCATGGAGGTGGGAGTGATCAGGTTGTGTTCTAGAGATGGATAATGGTGCAGTTGGGCTAGAATGAAGAACATGTGAGGGTTGGGTTTAGTCAACGAAGTTTGAACTTTAGGTAGGTAATAGGGAGCCATTGAAGACTTTTTGAACCAAAAGATACCTAAAAATTTGCAAATAGGAAAGACTAGCATGATAGGATAATTTAAAGAATAGTTTAGAAAACAGGTAGAAAATGGAAGTAGGGGGCAGGTACGTGGCGCAGTGAGTAGAGCATCGGCCCTGGAGTCAGGAGGACCTGAGTTCAGGTCTGGCCTCAGACACTTAACACAAAAAACTAGCTGTGTGACCTTGGGGAAGTCGCTTAACCCCAATTGCCCTGCCTTCTCCCCTCCAAAAAGAAAAAGAAATGGAAGTAGGAAGACCCATCAGGCACGCTAGTAACTATTTAACCTTTCCCCAGTTATTTCCCACTAACCTCGAAATCTCTCATTTGGCTCCTGTTCACCTTAAGATTTTTTTTATGCTTTTAATTTTTTTAGATTAAAAAAAAAATCCTTCCTACTCTTTGCCTTTGTGTAAGCTTCTATTGTATGCTCCCCTCCTTTCTCATTCTTTGTCCTACTATATTTAAATCATGCCCTTCATTTCCCCTTTGTTATTTGAAAGTTGCGTCATATTTGCTGTCTGTCCTTTCTTGCTTATATTTCCATAAAAGCATTTGTGGCTCTCCTCAGCAGCCTTTCCAAGGTTCCATTCTCATTTGGGCTGGATTGCCACATGCAGTTCTCTGTTTGGCCAAGTGGGCCTTTTCCCCCATTTTAGCTACCATGTGTGACAGTGCCATGCTACACATTAGCATGTTTATCAATTTGTCTTTTCATGTGGGGATAGCAGTGCTCTTCCATCAAGGTGGGGTCATGTTTCTTAGATTCAAATAGTAGCTGAGTGGGTCCAAGCTGAAACCCTAGCCACATTCTAGTCTCAGACAACCATGTTTCAGATTGAAATATTGAAGTGAGTCCAGAGCAGGGTGACTAGGAAGAAAAGAGGCTGGTAGACCATGACATATGAGGGGGACATAATGATTATTGAAAAGACTGGAAATGTTTAGCCCAGAGAAGAGGAGACATGGTTGATGTTTTCAAGGATTTGAAGGGCTGTCATGGAGCAAAAGGATGAGACTGGTTCTGCTTGGCCTGCTGGATAGAAGCTGAAGAGAGTAAGATTTTGACTACATTTTAAGAAAGAGCTTTCTAATGGTTAGAGTTATCCAAAAGTCTGATGAAAACAGAAATGAGAATTATTGTATTTTCTGTCACAGGAAGTCTGCAGGTAGAAGTCAGATTAGCCCTTAAGGTATTAGAAGGGGACTTCTTACTAAAGTATAGGTCAGGGATAGGGAACCTGTGGCCCCCTAGGTCCTCAAGTGCAGCCCTTTGACTGAATCCAAACTTCACAGAACAAATCCCCTTAATAAAAGGATTTGTTCTGTAAAACTTGGACTCAAAGGGCTGCACTTGAGGACCTAGAGGGCCACGTGTGGCCTTGCAGCCACAGACTCCCCACCCCTGGTATAGTTTGAAATGAATGAATGTGAATAAAGGAATGAAGTGTAGGTTAAACTAGATGTGCCCTGAGGTCTCTTCTGATCCTGTGAGGTACAATTAATTTTTCTACCCTTGTTTGTACACAGGAAGGGAGATGTTACTTGAACAACATTGAACCCTTTCTAAAGCTTTCCCCATTTATGTTCTTCCTGTGTGTCCCTTACCTCATGATCTTCCTTCATATTTGTTTTTTCGAGTTTTTCTGACTTCTTTACACTTCCTCAATTTTGTTGCTTTTCTGAAATTCTTCTAGCCTGGTTTCTTCCTATATAAAATGAAGAGTTTTGGATTAGATTTTTCTCTAAGGTCCCTTCCAATTTTTACATTCTGTGATTCTATGAACTAACTTAAAAAAATTTTTTGACCCAAGAACCTGCACCCTTATTTTGTCTCCTTTGTTTTCTGCCCTTAAAAATGGTCTTTAATTTGCTCTCTCATTTAACTAATTGTTGTCTACCATGTTACTTTTCCAGAAGGTAACTGAGTAATTAAGTAATTTGATTTATAAAGCACTTTATAAATACACAGCATTGTGCTAGATCCTGGGGAAAATACAAAGTTTAAGTAAAATATGGTCCCTAGTCTCCTGAAGCATAGAGAGTTATATCTCATGTCTTTATTAGTATTCAATTTTCTGACTTGACAAGTTGGTTAAGCTACCCAATGAGCCATATTGGCTTCCTTCCTTTGTTTAAGAGGCTTATGATAAACCTTGGCCAAAAGGTCCTCTTAGAGATAGTCAGAATTATGAAAATAGCAGGTCATTATGCATTCAACTACCTCCAACAAGCTGTTAATAAAAGTAGCGTAATTTTTTTAAAGGTCTCTTTTTTCCCTTTTGAACTGATAGAAGAGACTTCATTTTCCCTGTTACAGTCAGCTTCTCTAACCAAGGCTTGCCTCCCTTCTGACTCTGGAAAACAGCAGCTCTTGAAAAATGAATATATGTCATGTCCCTTGAACATTAAGCCTCCATAAGTTGACAGTGAGCCAAGTAAATCCTGTATAGCGCACAGGACATGCTGTTCCTGATGGAGCTGTTTAACCAAGTAAATTTGCCAGAGAAAACAAGATGTTAGAAATCCGTGAAGATGACTCACTTTCTCTAATGAGAGAGAGAGAGAACAGTCTTTGAAACGGTTTTCTTGTCTTATCCTTTGCTTCCTGCTCTGTCCCTTATTTTGAGCCAGTGTGAGACCATAGGCAACAATTGGGGAGGGATTTGAAATGACAGCAAGGAAAGGTGGTTTTGAATACAGAGAAGCTTAAAAAAGCATAGGAGCCAGAGAAAAGGAATCAAAGCAGGCAGATGAGAGTGTGCAGACAGCAAGCCACACAGAGATATCATGGGCAGGAGGTGGGGATGTGGCCATTTAACCCAACAAATATGTTTAAATAAGCATTTAGGTTTGGTGCTAGGGAGACCAGAGCCATCACAGCCTACAAGGCAGGAGCTTGCTGTCCTGACACATTTTGCTGACTGGAGAGCTGGACGTGGGAGAGTCTGGAAGGAAGACCCAGCTTCAGAGCCTTCCTAGGGGTCTTAACCAGCTATGTGATCCTGGGAAGGTCACTCAGCCTTGTAGACCTTCATTTCCCCATCTCTAAGGCACTGATAACAGCACTCACCTCACAAGATTATTGGGCCAAACAAACGGGATGGCAAATGTAAAGCTATGAGAATGGAAGCTGCTGCCAGCCTAGCAGCCGGGGCCCCGGAAGCATCTAGGTCTAGGGTATGAACACTTGGTATCTGGCATTCCAGCTTGTGCCAAAGAGCAGACAGAGAATTGACTATGTCACCAAGGCAGGAGACGATACTGGTGGTACCATTGGAATGGCCCGAGGAGATTAAAAACTCTTTAGTTTATTACTTTACTACCTCTAGAATGAAATAAAAACACCTTAGCTTGACTTTTAAAGTACCCCACAACCTGGCTCCCACCTACCTTTTCTACCTCAGTTCCTATTGCTCTCATCAACACACTCTGTTCTAATCAGACTGGACAGCTAGCAGTTCCTATACTCGAGCTTCTCACTGCCTTTGTATGTTCTGCCTTTCATGCCTGAAATGCTTTCAGTGGTTACTTCTTCCCCTTCCTCCAGAGCAGAGCCCAGGTGCCACCTCCTCCATGAATGAGACTTTTCTTGTTTCCCTTCCTCCTCTGAACCCCTAAGTTGTTCATTCTCTCCCTCTTGAAATTACTTTGTATTTCTTTGTCATATACTTTGTCTTTACTTATCTGGTGTTTTTTGTCTCTTCCCTTCTATCCCCTACTCAAATGTATATACCTGGACAGCAGGAACATATCCCAGTGCATTAATAAATGGTTGTTGAATTAAAGGAGAAGGTGCCAGGGTGACCTGCTAGTATAGAATTGTGCTTTTAAGGTAAGTAGCCCAAATATTTTCTGAATTTTAGCACAATGAGGGACAAAGGTCAGGGGCCACATTTAAGAGAAAGCCAGAAAACAATACTTCTCACACCTGCAGTGATGTCAGAAGCAGAGATGTGCTATCAGAAAAGCTTAAGCTGAACCTGAAGCCCCATCTCTGTTGTCTGTAAAAATTCAGAGGTGACAATCTGTGACTAGATGGTGTGGGAGTCTCCATCTGTTGTTACTATGTTATGTCAACTGTGCTTCGCCTCCCACCCCTCAAAACCCAACTCCAACAACACAAAAATCTTGTGGTAAGAATTCATCTTTCTTTAAAGTTTCCAAAGTACCTTCTTTGCAACATCTTTGTGTGGCAGGTAGTCTAAGGATTATCGTCCCTGTCTTTATAAGGGAAGAAATTGAAACTACAGAAGTGATTTACCCAAGGCCCTGGCACTAGGAGAGTACAAGAGGCCCCATTTGGGCTTGAAGCTGCTTGGGAGTATACAGGTTCATTCTCCTGCCTGATCAGCTAATTAGAGGCACGGGTACTTGGTGGCTCCAGTAGATCCTCTGCATTACTATAGCACATAGGTTCCTAGACATTTCCCAGCAGATACCCAAACATATGCCTCCACAAAGTACATAACCCCCAAAAGCAATGAGCTGACCACGGAGCTGTTAGGGTACAAGTACAATCACCACAGGGGTTCATTTTTATGGACAGTAAGTTTTATTTGTTGAAGCAGTGACTTAAGGGGAAAGGGGGTTCTCTTGGATCATAGGTATTAGAACTAGGAGACACCTTAAAAGCCATCTAGGTCTTACCTTCATTTTATAGATGAACACACTGAGGCTCAGGGGGAAGTTACTTGCTCACTGTCATAAGGTAGGCAGAGCAAGGATTTCAAGTCTTATGACTCTAAATCGTCTGTATGTGCATGCATATGTGTATTTGCATATCTATGCATATACATATATATGTTATTTTATTACATATACATGTAGTGTAATAATACATTATTTTTCATAATTGACTCAGTGATGTTTGCCTGCCCCTATATAAAGCAAGCATAGAGAAGGATGGATGACATGTTTGGCTAAAAACAAAGTTGCTCTCCAAGTGTCTAGAAGAAAAGAATTCATTTCAAGGTAAAATGGGTCAAATTTCTTACCATTTCCAAGCTGTATACAGCATGTGCTCCCCCAATCCCATTCCATCTTAAGGGCTCTTGGGCTGCCACCTCAGTTTCTCTCACTCCAGTGATTCTTCATGCTGCTTCACCCATCTCATCAAACATGGCCCTCTGCTTCAGTGTCTGTGTACGAGCAGCTTCAAAAAAGGAAATAGGGGACACTGTGAGGGACCCTAGGGGAGAGGGACAGAAGTTGGCCATTTCAGTAGGTCTCCCTAGGCAGCCACGTATTGAAAATGTTGTCACTTGCCCTGTTGTCTGAAAGCACCTCCCTCTCCGGTATCGAATACCAAGATCTCTTTGTGTGGACAGTGGTGCCCCAAAAATGCTTTAGAGAATGAGAGCACCTGAGAGGAGCCATGCTAGTGTTGGAGTCAGGTTTCTGATTTTACATGTGGCTTTTCTGTTGCTTGCTCTCAGCCACATGGGCTGTGATTCAGGCAGGAATAAGAGCAGACCTTGAATCCACCCTTGCGGATATTTCAGCACTTTAAAGTGTGTGATACTTCAGTGGGTCTGTGATCTCATTGAGGAGAGCACTCTGCACTGGCGGAGATCATAACCCACCCAAACCTTGTGATCCTGTGTATTGCTCATCCTTGTCTTTCTAGATATTCTCCATAGAAGATTTATCCAGCGGGCTGGAGGCCTTCCTCTGCTCCTTTTGTGGGTACCCACACAGCACTCAGGAATCTGTTATCCACATTGTCCATTTCTTATTCTTTGCTCTCTCCCCAGCTTGTGGCTTTTTCTGCTCATGCAGCCCCTTGATGGTATCCTCTGCACTGCTTGCCATGCTCAAGTTATCAGTGACTAACTTACACCCACTGAGTGTTTTTCCATTGCCCTTATTCTTCTGACATCATGGTGATCTATGATTTATAGCCATACAAGGAGAATACTAGTATTGAGAAGTTGGGCTTTTGAGGCAGGGAGGAGCTTAGAATTATTGGAAACATTTCTCTTTTACCAAATTCAGTTTATCCTACTCTCTTCCTGTTCAGTTCTGGGCCTAGCTCGCTGTCTATTTATAACAACTAGCCAGTATAACAACCATCCAGTTCTAATGCAGCACAGCAGGTTAGTCCACCTGTATGTCAAAATCTGAGAAATATCCATCTGTCATCCATTTGATTTTTGCTATTTGAATTGTTAGCTTAATCTCTCTTGAGTTCTGGTACTTGATGATGCCCCTTTCAGGTATATTCTTTAAAAATTGTCATTCCTGCATATATTGAGTTGAAGTGATCAGATAGTCTGTTCTTCCCACGGATGTTTGTTAGGTATGTAATATGTGCAAGGGCCATAGTAGATCTCTACTGTGGGGCATATGTAGTGTCCCCTAAACACTGAAGGGAGGGAGGGGTGTTAAGCATTATTCGGGGCCCCTTAAGCTACCTTACTTAGTAGGTGGGGTAGAACCTTGTGTACAGTGAATAAATTGAACCTCTCTGTGCACTCACTGTAGATCCTGAAGAAGATGATGTTACTCTGTAGAGCGGAGGGTGGATGAGCTTGCCATTTGTGCTGTTGTGTGTCCTCCGCAGTGAATGACCCCTCTTTCTTCTCCTAGCCCAGCTCCTGTGGAAATGCTGAGCCTAAAGTTGCGCCAGCCAGCCCATGGTGAGGACATTGATCTGAATGCCTCTTTTGATGTGGACACGCCCCGAGCCCAGCCCCACAGCTCCAAGGTTGTCCCAGCTAAGAAGCTCTGCCTGGAACAGTCAAGGTGAATGGTCTTTGTCCTGGCCCATAATCCCAGCTCTCTGCACTGGGGAAGCCCACTAAAGATCTGCTTGGTCTGTAAAGAATTTAATGGTGGTGACAGGGGGAGGTGCATAGGCTATTACTACTCATAGCCATTTTCCTTTGTTGCCAGCTCCCAGTCCTCCATTTTACAGAAATACAGGGGAAGATAGAGGAAGGAACAGTTAGAGGAGACCTAAGGATAGGGCTCTAACTCACTCCTCTGCAGTGATGGCCTGTGGCCCAAGCCCACTCTCCCACAATACATATTTGAAAGACTTAGCACACCTACTTTATCCCTCCCTCAGCCCTGCGCAGTTCCCTGCCATAAGCTTTCTGAGCCAGTCATTGACTTCTGCCCTTCTGAAGGCAGGTTCTGCACTTTCAGGTGATGACCAGTGTGTTAGAGCTCCATGTTCCCTACTTTGATTTTGGGTGGGGATCTGCTTCGCTTCTTGTTAGGGGAAGGAAGAAAAAGGAGGGGAATAAGCATTTATGGAGTAGCTGCTTATGTCAGGCACCATGCTGAGTGCTTCACAATGTCTTCTTATTTGATCCTCACAGCAGCCCTGCAAGGTAGGTTCTCTAATCCCCATTTTACAGTTGGGGAAACTGAGGCAGATTAAGTGACTTGCTCAAAATCACAGAGATAGTTAGTGTCTGAGGTTAGATCTGAAGTCATATTTTCCTGAGTTCAAGTTCATTATCTTTACCCCAAACTCATTTCTCTTCTAAACTTCCCTACTACTGTTTTTAAAAAACAAGTTCTTAGTGATATTTTCTGTTTCTTATGTCACCATACTATCCCACATATATACCCTCCCCTCCCAGAGAATCATCCCATGCGACATAATAGTATTGGGGGGGAGTCACACAATTGATTGATAATAGTTAAAAAGTCCAAAAATGTGTATAATGTGTAAAACTCATGGACCTCTCACCTCCACAAAGGGGTGAGTTGAGGGTGTCTTCTTATTTCTCTTAATTTGAGTCCCATTTATAAGTTTTTTCGTTTTGTCTTTTTGGCGTGTCATTGTTCTTTCTGTTTATATTCTTGTAGTTAATGTGTATGTTGTTTTCTTGGCTCTCCTTACTTTACTCTGCATCAAAACATATAAATCTTTCCATGCTTCTCTGGACTTATTACATATTTCTTAGAGCATAGTGATAATTCATTACATCAATGTACCACAATTCCATTCCCCGCTTGATGGGCATCTTCTTTGTTTCCAAGTCTTAGCTATTACAGGAAGTGCTGCTTATAAATGTTTTGAAGTACACGGGGACTTTTTTCTTATTGATGGCTTCCTTGGGTTCTAAGCCCAAGAATGGAGTCTCTAGGTTAAATGGCATGGATATTTTCGTCACTTGATTTGCTGAATTCCAAATTGCTTTCCAAAATGGTGGTACCGTCTCACACTTCCCTCAGTAATGTGTTGATGTGCCTCACCTTCCACGACCCCTCCTACATTGACTGTTGCCTTTTTTGTTATTTCTGCCAGTTTGTAAGGTGCAGGGTGAAATCTCAGGGTTGTCAAATTTTCCTGTTTATTATTAAGGTCCCCACCATCTTTTCAGTCACCCAGGTTCATAACCTTGGTGTCATCATCAAATTCTCATTCTCTTTCACCCCACATATCTGATAGATGGTCAGATCTTGTTTCTGTTTCAGAAACCTCTCTCACCAGTCCCCTTCGGTCTGCTCCCACAGCCATTGCTCTTGTTCAGGCCCTTGCCTCCTCTTACCTGGACTCTTGTGATGAGCTCCTCTTTAATCTACCTTTAAGTCCCTTCTAAACCGTCCTGCACACAGCTGCCAAAGGGATTTTTCTAAAGCACAGATCTGACCATGTTGCTTCCCCTCTCAATAAACTGTGATCAAATATTTCATCTTTATCTCATCCTTTAAAATGTTTTTCATGCAAGTTATATAATGTGCATAATTATTACTATAGTAGTACATATAAATTAGATTTACAAGTAGGTAAATATGTGTATATTGGGAATGTATGTTCAAAATTTATTTGCTGATAAGGATGTGCATCAAAAAAGTTGGAAACCTCTGCTGTGGAAGTTCCCAACATCCTGATCTTCTTACTCTTTTGGCTTCCTTAGGACCCAGGGCTTCCTTAGGACCCAGAGCTTCCTCCCTGTGCTTTCATTTCCCTATCTGTGTTTGTATTCTCCTCTCTGAACAATAGTAAGGATATAGACTTTTCAAACTACAAATCACAAGTGTTCTGGTGATTGAAAACCACCAGACATGCGTATATATGTGTATATAAATATATATGTGAATCTGGGCATATGTGTGTTCATGTATACATAGACAGAAGGCACAGGATGAATTGAATATGAAGGGATGATATCTAAAAAAAATAAAATTAAGAGGTGAGAAAGGAAGTTATTGGGAGAAGAAGAAAGGGAGCGATAGATTAGGATAAATTATCTCATAAAAAAGAGGCAAGAGAAAACTGTTACAATGGAGGGGAAGTGCAGGAAGGTGAAAAGGAATGGGACAACCTGATTTTCGTTGAATTTGGCTTAAGGAGGGAATAACATACGTGCTCAATTTGGTATCTTACCATACATGCTCAATTTGGTATCTTACCATACAGGAAAGAAGGGGGGAAGCAGAAAATAGAATATGTGGAGGGTAGGATAAGGTGGAGGGAAATATAGTTAGTCTTTCATGATTTAACTACTATGCAAATGATTTGGATAACTACACATGTACAATCTATATTGAATTGCTTATCTTCCCAGTGGGGGTGGGTGAAGAGGGAACAAGGGAAAAAAAATCTGGAACTCAAAGTTTTAAAAACAAATATTTAAAAATTTGCTTTTTACATGCAACTAGGAAATAAGATATACAGCTACTGGGGTATAAGAATCTCATCTTGCCATACTAGAAAGTTGGGGGATGGTATGAGGGAGGATATAAGAGAAAACAGATTGGGGGAAGGGGTATTCAGTCGGCTTGCTATTTTGGGGATGGGAGGTAGGGGAAAGACAGAGAAAAAAATTGTAATTCAGGATCTTCTGGAAATGAATGTTGAAAACTAAAAATAAAATTTTAGAATTAAAAAAAACAAAAACAAAAGAAACCCCACCAGACAAGGGTCTAAATGTCAGAAGTGCCTGTTGCTGTGAATGCAGGGATATTTGGGAAAACTGTGGCAGGGATCTTGAGCATGCGCAAGCTAGAATGGCTGTAATAACTAATGATAACTCAGGTTTCTCTAGCACTTTTGCTGTTGTTGCTGTGGTATAGCCTCTAAGCTACAAAGGTACAAAGAACAGAAGCAAATCCCGTCAGAGACTTAATGTGGTGAGAGAGTGTGGTGCTCTTCAGAGGAGGGAGAAGAACAGAGATCAAGAGAAGCCGAAAGTGGGGCACTGTAGGAGCGTGTGTGTGTGTGTGTGTGCGCGCGCGCGTGTGTGTGTGCACATGTTGCTCGTGTGTGTGTGTGTGTGTGCACGCGCGCGTACGTACACACGTGCAGAGCAGCTGCTGCTCTACACTAGTAGAGAAGGTCCCTACCTCAAGGGCAGTTTCCCGCACCTGTGAAATCAGAGGCCTAGTAGACAAATGAACACACACAATCTTCATCAAGTGTTCAGACCTTTAACAAACAGGCTATTGACCAAAAATTTAGGTATGCAGGCCCAGGGAGCAGGGAAACACAGGATTTAATTTATAAGCTGGTGTCTTATGGAAGTTACAGTATGTTTCAAAGGTTTTCTTTGGGTCCTCCTGCCCTCTTTCCCCTTTCTTCCATGATGTCTTTACATTTCCACACAGGACACATTAGTTTCATATCCAAAACTAACAAGAGAGTGTTGAGGAATGATGCAGTAAGTTTTCAAGGCAAAATCTGAGGACGAGAACAGCAAGGACGCAGTCTAGCCATTAGAAGAGTGGGGAGGAAGAGGTCACAGAAAGTTTCATGGTGGCAGGTGGTATTTGAGCTGGGTCTTGAAGAATGGGTAGGATTTTGATGGGTAGATTGGGGAATGTGTATTTCAGATTGAGGAATCAGTGTCAGCAGAAGCACTGAAGCAGGGAAGAATAGAGGCTATTTGGTGAGAGGGGAAGTAACCCATTTTGGCTTCAGCAGAGTGTGAGAAAGTGAGATAAGGCTGGGAAGGTAGATTTGGGTCAGTCTGTGGAGGACCTTTAATTCTGCATTGAAGGAATTTAGTCAGACTTTATCTCATAAACATTCACAAAAAATGTTCATTGATTTTTTTTTTTTAACAAGGAGTGACTTGATCAGAACAGTGTTAGGAAAATTAATCTGCAGTGTAGAGGGTGAATTGGAGGTCAGGAAAGACTGTGGGCCAGGCCATGAGATAGGTGTCCATTGCAAAGTGAGAGGACCCAAAGAGGAGATGAATTAGGAGGGGAAGGAAATGAAGTCAGCTGTGCACAGCAGCTACAGTTAGCCAGCTAAACTGAATATATTCTGAGCATCCTCCGGGATCAGAGGGAATCTTGTGCTGCTAAAGAAATCTGTCCAGGGTAGGAAAGGGTCAGTTAGGAGAAGTAGGCGGTCCCCCAAATTGCCAAGCCCCTGCTTGTTTCAACATCTGTTGAATGGAGAAATGAAATGAAGGCACAAGATTTAGCGGTAGAAGACAATTAGTTCCTATTTTTAGAGAGATGTTAAACTCATAATGTCATCAGTAGTGACGGAAAGGGATGGAGGGACAACAAATGGATTCTATACTTGACTCCTTGAGACAGCCATTGGAAAACCTGAGGTACCATTGAACAGGTTTGAATACCGCTATGTACAGAACCTAATGCTAAGTCCTGGAGTAGAGACAATGATGAGAAACCACAGAGTCCTTGCCTTTAAGAAATTTGTAATCTAATGGCATATGACATGTAGAAATGAAATTTGATACAAGATTAAAATATCATAATTAAGCGAAAAGAGAGACCTGAGCAGAGAGTTCTAGGAAAATCTGAGGAAAGAGAAATCATTTTTAGTTGTTGGTCAAAGGAATGTTGAGCAGGCTCCTCTTAACTGAGATTCAAACAAGATTTTTAACAGGCAGTGATGTGAAAGGTATGTGTGTTCCAGACATGGGGGAAAGGAGCTAAGTGAGAGTTTATCCATCCTTTATCAAGCCCAGTAGTTCAATAGATGGGTCCTTTAAGTATCCTTGTGAGACAGCTGGCCCAAAAAGTGCCAAGTCCATACACCTGAAGGAAAAGACAAGCACTCAGAGACTACAGTGTTCCCATTTGTAAAATGAGAAGTGCAGACCTCAGAGTCATCTCTCAGCTCCTTTCTGGCTGTAACTTACGCTCTTTATGAGCAAATACCACCACTGACATGGTCTCTATATCTGAGAACAATTGTTTCAATTCAGTGGAACTGGAGAAAACCTTTTGTTTGATATCCTTAAAATGTTAAAATGCTGACTTTCCCATTCCCTCCCCACCCTTCACCCTTTTTTGCTAGCAGGAAATACCGAGCTTAGCTGGATCCTTTGTGAATTTCAAAGGGAGGAATGAATGAAGCTGTGCCCAGCATCATGGCAAACCTGTAAAGAGGGTGCCCTCTGGTGGATTATTCTGGGCGTAGCTGCTATGCTAAGAAGCTTATAGGCCAGCTCCCCAAAAGGTGTTTCACAAAGGGGTGCAAGCAAGCCTGTCTTTACCCTTCTGTCAGAATAATTTGAGGAGGAAACTTGCCTGGTGAAGGCCCAAGTTTTGCTAGGCCTAGCACAATGGCCCCCGGCCTGTGGCAGCCAACTTTGAGCAGAGCTTAGACCCTCCCCACACACACAAGTTCTGCAGCATCTTCTCACCCTCTCCTTGGGTTTTTTAACAGCTCTCCAGCTCCTGGCATCTCCAGAAAAGACAACAAAGACACCACGAAGGTAAGACATCTCAGCTTGCTCTTCTGTGAGCCTGGCCCCTCCTAGAGCCCGCCACAGATCCTAGATACTTCTGGGAGGATCGCTAGGTGTGAAGGCAAAGAGCCACCCTGCCCTGGCCAGCTTTGGATTCTTTACATTGGTGCTGCTCTCACCTCTAAAGCTGGTGTGTCTGGGTTCTGTAGTGTAGGTAGCCTTTCTGTGTGAGAGAGAATTCTCACCATAGTGAGGGAAACAATGCTGGACTTATGCCCCCTTTGGAATTCTTTAGTTCTTTCTTTGCTACTTCCTGTGTGATCTTGTGGTCTCATAGATGTAGAACCCTTCTATTAGAAAGTGAGAGCAGGAACTGTCTTGGCTTTTCTGTTTGTGTCCTCAGTTCTAGAATTTAAATGAGATATTGGAACTGAAAGCTATAAAGTCTTGTGCAAATGTAAGATAGTATTATTATGTAATCCAGTTTGTAACCAAGTCTGGACTTGATTGAGCCTTCCCAAATGTCCCTCTGCCCTGCCCTGCCCCCCACCTCTTAGCATTCTTCTTAGTCTTGTACAGGTGAATGTTTTCAAATGGGAAGCATACAGAATGGACCAGATTCTTTCTGCTCACCATGAGCAGAGCTAAACATGACAGGTCTATTCAGTCTATCAGCAAGTTTTTACTTACGTGCCTACCAGGTACCTGGCCCTCTTGTTTAACAGAGCCTAGAATTTCCATCTCTTCCAAGTTGGGAGACTCAAAGGTATGTAGGTCATGACTGGTATGGAGATAAAAAAGCAGCAACAAAATTCTATTTAAAAAATTTTCCCCCAGGGACAAAGTAGAGAATAGAACAAGTGGGGGGCGGGATAGGATGGAGGGAAATATAGTCAGTCTTTCATAATATGTCCATTGTGGAGATGGTTTACATAATTACACATGTACAGCCTGTATCAAACTACTTGTCTTTCCAGTGTGGGTGGGCGATGAGGAGGAAGGGAAAGAATCTAGAATTTAAAATTTTAAAAATCAAATGTTTAAAAAAAAAAATATATATATATATATTTTAATTGTTATTATTTACATACAACTGGGAAATAAGATATACGGGCACTGGAGTAGGGAGATCCATCTTGCCCTATCAGAAAGTCAGAAGGGTTATGGGGGAAGATATAGGAGAGAGCAGATTGGGGGAGGGGGTATACAGTGGGATCTCTGTTTTGGGGTGGTGGGTAGGGGAAAGACGGAGAGAAAATTTGTAACTCAAAATCTTGTGCAAATGGATGACGTAAACTAAAAATAAAGAAAAGTTATTTAAAAAAAAATTTCCCCCACTCTCATGGCCCCAAGAACTTATCTTCCCCATTCTCATTTTATCTACCTAAACAATAGAATGGAGACATCGTTATTATGTCGTGCCCTAAGAGGCACAAGATACAACGGTCCTGTGGAGTAGGTAGTGTGGATATTTTATAAATGAGGAAGCCATGCTTCCCAAAAGTGAGATGATGCCCAGGATCACACATCTAGTGAGTATTGACTGAGGAAACTGAACCTCAGCCTTACTGCATCGTGCCACATTTCACCATTTTAGGCTGAATAATATCATTCAATCATTTCTCTGTTTGAAGAGATTAATTAGATCTTGCTCCAGCAGTCTGTCACACTCTCCCCTTTTCTGGGGTTGAGAGATCTTTCTGGGCAGGTTTCAAAGGGCCACATCTGACAGCCTGGCAGTGCTGGTAGTGATCGTGACCACCACAGCATGGTGTGACTGGCACCAGAAGTCTGTAACATTAAAGGAGTGCCCTCTAGGGTCTCCTTCCAGCTCTAAAGTTCTCTTTTCTCAAGGACCCCTTGGGCCAGCAATAGCAGCTAAGAGCTATGCTTCTTTCATGCTCTTCCTTCTTCTATCCCCAAAATATGGGTAGCAGCTGGTAGCAGCCTGGACCCTGGAGACTCAAGAGAAGACCACTCTAGGACACTGGGAATCTACTCTGTTCACAGGGTGGCATAATGAAAAGAGCTTTGGTAAGAAACCTGTGTTCTAGTTTTCCGAAGAACCAGTCAGGTAACTGGACAAGTCATTAGCCTCCCACTGGGCTTTAGTTTTAAAATGAGATAGTTGTACTAGCTGATCTCTCAGGGTTGTCCTTTTCTAACATTCTAGGTTCGTAAGAGTCTTCCTCCCAAACCCCCTGAGGTTCTGGGGATGTGCATAGACCTATCTGTCTAAGGTATTAACTATGACCTGGATTTTTCCCCTTCAGGTAAATGGTCTTTCTCTTGGGGATCAGCACTGGACTAGAGAACAAGATGATGAGCTGGTGGGGAACTTTCCCTCATTCATTCGGAATGCTGTCCTGGGCAAGAAGAGGCCCCTGGGCAACCTGGTGGACCCATGCAGGAACAGTGGAACTGTAAGTACGGCTGGCCACTTCACTTGCCAGAGTGAGCCTCTGGGTATCGAACTGCTGCCCACCCCACTCATGCTTTATGGCCTTCCCCAGGGGAATCAGATGAACATCCTTCTGATGTTTATCTGGTCCAAGAGTTGGAGCCAGGACCAGACTGACTGACTCTGAGACTGGCAGCTCAGCAGCTGGGCCTTCACCTGATCCCCTTCCTAGAGAACCTTTCCTCTTTCTTGCTCCTATCTCCCTAACAGTCAGTATTTAATTATCTCCCTGATAGTGAAGTGCTAGACTCGAAAATAAGGAAAGGCCTGTGTTGGAATCCTACTTCCATCATACTTAGATGTCTATATAAGCCTCAATTTCTTCATCTGCAAAATTGAATAATGATAGGACCTGTTTCACAGGATTATTTTGAGGATCAAATGAAATCATATGTATGAAGGTGATTTGCAGATTTTAAAAGCGCTTATGTAAATGTTCACTATTACGCTAACACATCAGACAAAGATCTTACCTTTTATCAAAGTTTTTTATTTCTCCCAGTACTTATCCCTGCATTCTGTATATATTAGGCACTTATATATGTTTATTGTATTGTCATAGATAAGAATGGGCTTTGATGGACTTGGAGGACGAAGCAAGTATATTCAACCTGTATCCTTTCTTCTCTGACCCCGAGTTTGCCATGGGGAGCTGGGGTAGGGACCAGGGCTGCCCCTGGGGAGATAGCATTTGGGAATATTGTAGGGACCATCTGATACCCTCCCATGCATCACCCACAACCACCAGGCCAGCCAGAGCCTAGCTAGCAAAGGAGACCAAGAAGTTGGTATTTCTTGTGCCAAATGTGACTGAGGCCTAGGAGAGTTGTAGTCATGAGCTCAGTTGTGTCCTGACTGGCTTCTGAATCCTCTAATGGGATGAGGGACTCTTATCTCTTGGCTTTGGACAATCTGACTGAGAGAGCTGAACTTTTGGGGATTTTTAAGTGTAATTGTTGCTGTTGTTTTTACAGCAAAGTCATTTCCTCTTTTAAGTGTCCTCACACCTATTTATTTAAACTCTGTCGAAACCAAGAATCTCACTACATTCTGACTTTGTCGTTCTGCACTGCTTTGCTGAGGAGGAAGGAGTATTTCATTAGCATTTCTGTGGGACCAAGATTAATCTGTTAGTCAGTCAGTTAGTTAGTCAGAGCTCAGCAGTCTTTGGTGGTATTTTTCTTGTACATTGGGATAATTTAGGTGTTATGTGTGTGCTCCTAGAGCAGAGATATTTTTCTGTTCTCACCCCCCTCCCTGGTATCTCCAGATAACCTGGACTTTTCCCTTGACCACAGTTTTCTCCAGACTGACCCCTCTGTCATCCGTCCATTGACTGTAAAGTCAAAGCCAAGGCGCAAGGCAGTGTCAAGGAAAGCAGCCCCCTCTGTCCAGGCTAGGTTGGATACTTTCCTGAGATAACCTGGAAGCCTGCATTGGGGCCAGAGCACACACGAAAAGGCAACTGGACATTCCACTCTCTCTCCAGGCTTCTGAAAGAAGTCTGAAAGAAAGGGTTGCCCATTGGCTTGGAACATGTGGGAGCAGAAGTAGGGAGCAGCTCCTGTAAGCCCTGCATCCTGCTGGGTGGAGCACCACCCACACAATGCATTTTCCAGAGGCCCCCTGTTGAGGCGTCTCAGAGAGCCACCCAGGGCACTTATTACTCAAGGTCCCCGATGGGGACTCCTTTCACACCCTTGAAGGATGCGCAGCTAGCTCTGGCTAGGCCTGTGGTGGCTTATGAATGAGCACCAGGCTCAGGGGCTGTAAGCTGCAAAATTCCCATAGCATGGCTTCCTGCCTTCCCTGTGTTGCCTCTTCTTGCTTTCCAAGGTTCAGCGGAGCAGCTTAGACTGTGGTACATTTTAATTCCTTCAGTGCTCAGGGCCTTTATTCCCTTACCTCACCCCCCATCCCCCATCTGTACCTAAATATCTCCTTGATAAGGGTGCAGCTTTTCTTTTGTTGGGTTTTTTTTGGGGGGGGGGGACACTTTTATTATAGTAGACAACTTATCTTACAAGTCATACATTTGCCCCCAAAAAAATACATAAGTACAAATAAATGCAAAAAAATCCTCATGAATACTTTAATGAGCTACATACATTTTATACAAAATGGAATTCCTCATTCAGAGCCCCAAAATGTAGGGAGACCCTAAAAATGTAGCAGAAGCACTTCCACACACTGGTTTCAGAAGTATAACCTGTGCAGAAATATTGCCACTAGATTCATAGAGTGTACTTTAGATGAAGACTTCATTTGGTCAATTGTTTAACAGTCTGCAACTCTTCAACAGGCTCCCACTTTTGGTTAATTGTTAAGAGCTTTTGAGACTGCTAAGGATTCACATTTTCCCAAGGTTCTGGATTTTTCTGTCTGTTGACAATCACATCAGTTTTGAAAAGGGAATATATGGACATGTAGACTGCTCCAATTCCAGCAATACGCACAAATGTGATCAAAGGAATAAGTTCTTTCTTTTTCATCATGAGTTGTAAGAAGTTCATGATTGTGACTTTTGGGGTGACGGTCCAAGAGGATGACCAGGTATTTGATTGAGGTTGCTAAAGCTGAGAACCGTATCCCAGCTTTTCTTTGTGACCAGAATGGAGCCCAGAGCCCAGTCCTGCTCTCCCTAGGACCCTGTGGGGCAGCTGTGGGTCCAGTCCCTTCTGCCCCTTTAGCCAGCCCAGACCCTTCTGGCAGACACTGCCTTTGTGACTCCAGCTGTCCTGGTCAGCCCAGAGAACAGTGAAGCAAGGACTACCTGCTTTCTTGTGAAGGTGATGGGCTTGCCGTGGAGTATCATGGGCCATACCTAGTGTTCTTATGAAGATCCATGTAAAATAAAGGTAGTTTCACAAATATATGGGCGTGACTGAGTATTTTTGTTGCCTGCAGGTGACGATAAAGGTGTCTAGGCCCAGCCAACTGGCTCCCTGCCCTGTGACCAAAGAGAAGGAAATAGGGCTGCCCTCTTGTCAAGGGCATGCAGGAAAGGGGGTGTCTTTTTAAAATATAATTATTTTTAGCTTTCAACCTTCACTTCCACAAAATTTTAAATTTTCTCCCCATTCCTCTCCTCCCCCCTCCCCAAGACAGCATGTAATCTGATATAGGCTCTACTTATACTTTCATATTAAACATATTTTCACATTAGTCAGAATGTAAGGAAAAATTAGAAGTAACAGGAGGAACCACAAGAAAGAAGAAATAAAATAACAAAAGAAAATAGAGCAAACAGTCTGCTTCCATCTGCATTCAGATTCCAAAGTTCTTTCTCTGAATGTGGACATTTTCCATCATTAAGTCTTTTGGAGCTGAGAAGAGCTAATCTATCAAAGTGAGTCATCACACAGTGTTGCTGTTACTGTGTACAATGTCATACTGGTTCTGCTCATTTCATTCAGCATCAGTTCATAGAAATCTTCCCAAGTTTTTCTGAAGTTCATCTGCTCATCATTTCTTCTAGCACAATAGTATTCCACATTCACATACCACAACTTGGTCAAGCATTCCCCAATTGATGAACATCCCCTCAATTTCCAGTTCTTTGCCACCACAGAAAGAACTGCTATAAATATTTTTGTGCATATGGATCCTTTTCCTGTTTTTATGATTTCTTTGGGATACAGACCTAGAACTGGAATTGCTGGATCAAAGGGTATACAGTTTATAGCCCTTTGGCCATAGTTCCAAATTGCTCTCCAGAATGACTGGATCAGTTCACAACTCCACCAACAATGCATTAGTGTTCCAATTTTCCCATGTTCTCCAATATTTGTCATTAAAAAAGGGGGTATTTTACTGGGGTTTGAGGGGTCACCCACCATTAGCTTCTGTGGTCTCCTTTGTGTCACCCACTAGGATCTAGGACAAATAGGTGGGGGTGGGGCTAGAAAGGAGATTTCCTTCCTGGAGGGAGAGATGGCTTCATGAACAGAGTTGGAGTCAAGACAGGAATGAAGATGAGGTGAAATCAGGCAAGCCCTCCTGACCCAGGCAGATTCCCCATATGGGTTGTTTTAGTTCCTATCTAAATACTATGAAATTTTTTTTTAGGGGGAAGGTAAGGCAATTAGAGTTCAGTGACTTGCTCAACGTCACACAACTAGTAAATGTCAAGTCTTTGAGACAGGATTTGAATTCAGGTTCTCCTGACACCAGGGCCAGGCTCTATTCACTGCACCATCTAACTGCCCCACTACGAAACTTAAGAGACCAACCAGAGGCCCAACTGTTGGCTTGCTCCTTCAGCCCAAGGTCCCAGACTAAGAGAGTAGGAAAAAGGTGATCTTGAGGGGCACCAAGGATCTAGTGAAGTCTATGAGCATTCTATATCCCAGGATACAGAGAAAGGTACAAACAGCTCCCTGCTCTCAGGGAGCTCTCATTGTCCTGGCTAGCCTGTTTCCAGGTCACCACTCTTGTCCTGTCCTCCTGCCCCAAGACTTGCCTGGGACCATCTTGTTCTTGCCCAGGGTGCCCACTGTCCTGGCCTTGGGAGCAGTGGATCCAGGCTCACATCCTGGCTTTAGTCTTTCCTGCCAAGACTCATTGTTTTCTTCTGTAAAACAGAAGAATTAAACTGTTGCAAGAACATTATTTGCAGTTACAAGTCTTAGGTTCAAATTCTAGTCCCGCTATTTCTGACCTTTCTAACATTTTTAAATTCACACCAACCCTCTTAGTCTTTTTTTCCTCATCTTTAAAATGACCTGGGTGGTCTTGTTCCTTTCATCTCCAAATCTGTGATCCAGCACCCTGCACAAAGCCTGGGTCACCGGTGTTATTCACCACCACTGTCCCTACAGCCTGGAGTGGGCTGTATCTTATTCTTCTCTGTCACCTAAGAGCTGAGCCTAAGCTTTTTTTGTTTGTGATACTTTACTGCCACAACTAGTGGGGGACAAATTAACTCACCAGAGCCATAAATGACTTTCTCTGGGCCCTTTGAGTCTGGTGTAGAATTGTGACCCCTAGGGTTTCCCCAGGCTCGGCTCAGCCTTTTGGACCTGTGAGTTTGCACAACGTCCCTTCTCATCTCAAAACCTCTTTTTCTGAAAGCTAACTCCTCTAATGCTTTTCACACAGTCCTCTACTGTTTCCAGAAACCATTCTTTCTCTGATCACTCCCTCCTTCCCCTCTGTTTGCAACCATTTTCAAGTGTCTCAAATTCTATGAAGGGAGGAAAGGCCCTGACAGCAATGCAGCAGCGGCAGCACTCAAAGAGGCCCAAAGGAGTCCTGCTGATCCACCAACCTTACAAGGGCCATTCCCAGGCCTATCACCACAGGGCAGGGATCGGTCGGAGCTGGGTAAGGGACAAAGGCAGGGCCTGTGGCAGGGGTAGCAGCTACTTCTGGGACTACCCATCCACAGCCTGGAAATTAAAAAAAAACCCTATCCGAACTTCCAGGGACCAGGATGGCAGAGTGAACCTCCGGCTGTTCCAATCCCCCCCCCTCTGACCCTGAAAACATAGAAATTATTGCCCCAGAGAAAAATTTTAAGCAGTAAAGGCCTAGGAACCCCCAAGGAAGGGCATGGCTAAGGTCCTGCCTCAAAATGGGAAGAAAGCAGGCTACAAAGACTCTGGAATTCTATTACTGTTAGAGGGAGGAACCAAATTCAGAAAGAGACAATATTGACTCCACACCCATAGCTGAAGCGTTAACAGGTATTATGACCTGATCTCAGGCACAGAAAGCATTCCTAAATGAGCTCAAAAAGAACTTTGAAATCTGGGTTAGAAAGGTAGAAGACAAAATCAACACTTTTTTAAAAAATGAAATTGCGAAATTAGAAAAACATTACAATGAACAAAACAGCTCCTTAAAAAGTAAAATATGTGAATTAAAAATGAAATCTGAGCATATGGAAAAGGAGCTTCAAAAACTGAGGAAAATAATTTGCTAAAAATTAGAATCAACCAAATTGAAGCTAATGATTCTATGAGGAACCAAGAATCAGTCAAACAAAACATCAAGACTGAAAAATTAGAAAAAGAGGTAAAAATGTCTCGATGGAAAAATAACTGACCTAGAAAACAGATCCAGGAGAGATAATTTGAGAATTATTCGTCTACCAGAAAATCATGATGAAAAAATGAGTCTGGACAATATCCTCCAAGAGCTCATCAAGGAAAACTGCCCTGAGATCCTAGAAACAGAGGGTAAAACAAATCGAGAGAATCCATCAGGCACAAATCTCCCTAAAGAGATCCCAAATTGAAAAGTCCACAAAATGTTGTGGCCAAATTCCAGAACTATCAGGTAAAGAAAAAAAATACTACAAGCAGCCAGAAAGAAACAATTCAGATATCGCAGAACAACAGTGAGGATCGCACAGGATCTGGCAGCTTCAATGTTGAAAGATCAAAGGAACTGGAATATGATTTTTTGCAAGGCAAAAGAGCTCAGGTTACAACCAAGGATCACCTACCCAGCGAGACTGAGCATAATCTACCAGGCAAGAAGATGGACATTCAGTGATATAACAATTCCAGACCTTCCTGATGAAAGAGCAAGAGCTCAATGGAAAATTCAGCCTCCAATTACAAGACTCAAGAGAGACATAGAAAGGTAAATAAGGAAAAAACACACGCACATAACTTGCTATTTAATAAGAGCAAACTGTTTACATGCCTAGATGGGAAGCTGATATCTGTTAATATCGTGAATTCTATACCTACGGCAACATCTAAAAGGGATATAGATAAATAGAGGATGTGAGTATAAATTACACAGAATGATGATTAAAAACCTTATTAAGGGACTGCAATGGAGAAGAGGAAAGAATGAAGCAAAAAAGGGTAAATTATGCCACACAAAGAGGCATAAAAACATAGTAGAGGGAAAGAAGGGAGAGAGGTGAGCATTACATGAGCTTTTCCCACATTGGCTCTGGTGCAAGGAGAGAATAACGCAATCAGTTAAGTATAGGACTCTATCGAGAAGGGACATAAAACTTACCATAACAGAGGGAAATAGGGGAGGGAGAGGAGCATTGCATGAGATCTATTCTTGTCAATCTTGGTTTGAGGAAGAAAGAACATACTACATTAAGTATAAAAATGAATCATATCCTACAGACAGTAGGAGGGGGGACGAGCCAACAAAGGGGGGGGTTAGAAAGGAGGGAAGAAGTAGTAAGGGAGAAGGGTAGGAAAAGGGAGGGGGGCTGATAAGGGACTACTGAGGGAGGTGGCAGTCAAAAGTAAAATTCTTAAGAAGGGGAAGGGAGAAGGGAAAAAGAGCATAAACGGGAGGGAATAGGATGGAAGGAAAGACACAGATAGTAATCATAACTGTGAATGTGAATGGGATGAACTCTCCCATAAAACGGAGGTGGATAGCAGAATGGATTAAAAACCATAATCCTACAATACGCTGTTTACAAGAAACACATCTGAAACCAGGGATACACACAGGGTAAAGGTAAAAGGCTGGAGTAAAATATATCATGCCTCAGCTAAAGTAAAAAAAAGCAGGGGTTACCAATCCTTATCCCAGATAAAGCAAAAGCAAAAACAGATCTAATTAAAAGAGATAAGAGAGGAAATTATATCCTGCTAAAAGGCACTATCAGAAACAAGGCAATATCATTACTAAACATTTATGCACCAAGTGGTACAGCATCCACATTCCTAAAGGAGAAATTAAGGATGATAGAGGAAGAAATAGCAAAACTATACTAGTGGGAGACTTCAATCTCTCCCTCTCTGAGACTGATAAATCTAACCTCAAAATAAACAAGAAAGAAGTTAAGAAGGTAAATAGAATCTTAGAGAAGATAGATATGGTAGACCTCTGGAGAAAATTGAATGGGGATAAAAAGGAATATACCTTCTTCTCAGTGGTACATGGCATATGCACAAAAATTGACCATGTACTAGGGCAGTGATTCTCAACCTGTGGGTTATGTTCAATTTGTAACAATGAAAA
>CM053590.1:69672818-69692060 GCA_028646515.1 Pseudochirops corinnae
CAATGTGAAAGTATTGGCAGATCCTATACATGATTGCACGCCAACATGGGGGGGGGAGGCGAAGGGAGGGGAGAAAATCTGAAACTCAAGTGAATGTGGAACCAAATCTTGTAAATTAAAAGTAAATAAGTAAATAAAAAAATTTTTTTTTAATTATTCCTTTCCCTTTTTGTCTGGATATTTAAATAACCACACTTTATGATAACAATTGTTTCTTTTTCTTTAGCTAAGGGACAGTATAATGGTCTCTTAGATCTATGTGATTCTCTCTTTTGCTGCTTGATAGTGTTATATTAAACAAAAAGTTAGGAGCACAATCACAATTGCTCACAATCCCAGTTAGGAAAATTCCTAACATTAGGAAGAGGTTTGGCTCACTGCCTTCATTTAAATTCCTGTTTATTTCTACTTATTCCCATCCTCTATGACTGAGGCAAAATTCAGGTTCTCAGAAATGTTTGAGTAAAGAATTGAGAAGAAAGAGTATAGAGAAAACTGGGAAAGAGAAGACCTTTTCTTGGAATTTTCTTTGGTCCTTAAAGAGGTGGATAAAATTGATGGCTTCAGCCTGTCTTCTGCCTGTGAGGCTGATAACCTTCCTCTATCTCTCTCCTCTGTGTTTTGACTTAGTCCTACTTTTTCTTTTTCTTTTCTCCTGTTTTCCTTGTGCAGCTAATTTTATCAAGCTAGGGAGGCTGATGGCATTACTGTTGCTACTGTCAACTATTGTGTTCCTTACTATTTTCTCTCAATTTGCCCCACACCCAAATTTTTAGTGCTATTTTATATAAAATCCAGAGGTTATAATCTTCTCAATTTTTTTTTTTGTCTTTTTGGAGGGAAGAAGGCAAGACAATTGGGAGGTAAGTGACTTGCCCAAGGTCACACAACTAATGTTAAGTGTCTGTGGCTGGATTTGAACTCAGATCCTCCTGACTCCAGGGCCAGTGCTCTATTCACTGCCCCACCTAGCTGCTCCATAATCCTCTAATTTTAACTGCTTGTAAAAAAGTTTTTCAATTTTATATAATCTAAACTATCCATTTTATCTCTTGTGATTCTATCCAATTTTTGGTGAAGAACTCACACATACACACACACATAAAAGGTATTTCCTTCCTTTTTTGTAAATGGTGCAGTAGATAGAGCATAGAGCCTAGAGCCCGCAAGACCTGAGTTCCTACTTACTACCTGTGTGACCCTAAGCAAATCACTTAACCTCTGCCTGCCTCAGTTTCCTCAACTATAAAATGAGCATCATAATAGCACCTACTTCACAGAGTTGTTGTGAGGATCAAATGAAGTATTTATAAAGAACTTAACAGTGCCTGGCACTTAATAAATGCTTCTTCCCTTCCCTTCCCCACCATGTTCTAATTTATTTATGATATGACCTTTTATAACAAAGTTATATATCCATTTAGAATTTACTGTGGAATTATTGAAAGTTATGCTGATTCAATGACCTACTATTACCAGTCCCGCTTACAAATCAGAATTGGGGAAGGCTCTATTGGGGAAGATGTCCCCCTCCCTGTGATGTTTGTACCCCACCTGTTAAACATCACATACTTGCCTCCTTGGGGAAGAGCTGAGATGCAATGGCCTATCCCTTTTTGTTTGTCTTTATCTATCTTTATCTTTATCTATCTATTTGACTATCTATCTATCTTTGTCCATCCAAATTATCTTTATCTCATGAGAGTTATCAATAAAAACTGGTTCCATCTTGAATCCCTTGTTCATCTCCAGTGATCAGCTCTTTAATGTGTTTTTACCTTAACATATTTTAGTAAACTCTTTTTAGTTCTCCTTTTCCTGAGTTTTGCTTCATTAATCAGAGTGGAATCCCATAATTTTTTTTTAACAGCATATAAACTGAGATGTTGGTCTAAATATTATTCTTGCTACACTACTTCGTCTCATGATGATCTCTCAGGTTCCTTCCTATGGCCCTATAAATTCAAGAGCTTCCCATAGATGGTGCCTCCCTCAGAAGGGAATAACATTTCCAGTCTTCCCATAAGTAAGCCTTCTTAGCCCTGGTGTCAGGAGAGGGTGGTACCTGCCATTGTCCTTCTCACTCCCAGAAATCTTATCTTTTTCCCAGAAGTGGCAGTATAGTGGATTTTAGCAGACCAGCTCAGCCTTCTAGAGGAGCACTTCAGAGTTCAGATTCAGTGGGAAGCCTTTGTGAAATGTCACAAACAAAATGGCCTCAAAATAAAGTTACCAGAACCAAGAGCCTGCCTGATTTTAGGCCAAGTGGAAAAGGTTCAAATCTAGACCCAGAAATCGAGCCAAAGAATCTAGAGCCAGAAGGAACCTCAGAGATCATCTAATCTAATGTTCCAAGTTGTCAATAACAACAACAACCACAACCCCTCCTCCTCCTCCTCCTACCACTACTATGACTACTCCTACTGTTACTCCTCCTCCTCCTCCTCCTCCTCTTACTATTAGTACTACTACTACTACTACTACTATTACTATTATCACTACTACTACTACTGCTACTACTACTATTACTCCTCTTCCTCCTACTACTCCTACTCCTACTATTACTACTATCACTGCTACTACTACTACTACTCCTACTATTACTACTACTACTATTACTACTATCACTGCTACTACTACTACTATTACTCCTCCTCCTCCTCCTACTACTACTATTACTACTACTACTACTACTATTACTACTGTCACTGCTACTACTGCTACTATTACTACTATTACTCCTCCTCCTCCTACTATTACTACTACTACTACTACTACTACTATCACTGCTACTACTGCTACTACTACTACTATTACTACTCCTCCTCTTCCTCCTATTATTACTACTACTACTACTATTACTACTATCACTGCTACTACTACTACTATTATTACTACTACTACTACTATTACTACTACTACTACTACTACTATTACTACTACATAGTGCTTCTTACATGCCAAGCACTGTGCTAAGTACTTTATAAATATTTTCTCATTTGATCCTTACCACAACCCTGGGAGCTAGGTGCTATCATTGTCCCCAATTCACAGATGACAGTATTGAGGCCCAAAAAGAAAGTAACTTGTTCAAGGACACAAAGGTGAAAAGTAGCAGAGCCAAGATTCCCTGTACCCACAGATCTCATGCCCAATACCGTATTTCACTGCCCCTGTCAGCCACAGAACAATAACAGATCCCTAAGGTGTACCAGCCTGTTCCTGGAGATTCAGCTAAGGCAAAGACAATGAACACGATTTACACCAAGTCATAGAGCAGCCAGAATTAACCTCAGTGGAGTCATCAGCCAGGAAGGAAAAGTATTCTTGTTTTGGCCCAGTCCCATGGATCACATCTTCCTCATGCATCCAATTTTTCAGTCTACCTTGGGGATTATCTATGGCCCAAAAATACTTCAACTATAGGTTATTTTTTTCCTGACCATTCAAGTAGGTGGACAGACTACCTTCTCATTTTAGAGCTAGAAGGAAATTTTGTTGTTGTAGTTAAGTCATTTTAGTCATGTCCAACTCTTTGCAACCCGTTTTTCGGGGGTTTTCTTGGCAGAGATACTGGAGTGGTTTGCTATTAACCTCCTCCAGCTCATTTTACAGATGAGGAAACTGAAAGCAAACAGGGTGAAGTGACTTACTCAGGGTCACACAGCTAGTAAGTGTCTGAGGCTGGATTTGAACTCATGAAGATGAGTCTTCCTGAAGGAAACTTAGAGACCATTTATCAGGTGAAGAAACTGAGACCCAGGCAAGGGAAGGGAAGGGATTTTTCCCAGAGTCACACAGTTAAGAATTCAAACCTAAACCTCCTGATTCTAAATCCAGAGCTCTTTCTACTACCATGATGCACTAGGAAGATAATTTGTTTTCAGTGCCATAATAAAGAAGAAAAACACACTATAGAAAAACCACAGATTAAGAGAATGACCTAATAAGAGTGAAATCTAATAAGAGTGAAAAAAATGATTCCCTCTGAACTCAGTGATCCCACTGATAGGACAATACTTTTCAAAGTATTACTAAGGGTCCATGTGATATAGGTCATAGGTCTTAGAGCCAGGAAAGCTCAAAGGTCTCCTTCAGTTCTGAGATACTGTCATCTCTGACTTGAGTTTGAATCTCAGCTCTGATGTGTAACCCTGGACAAGTTACTTAACCTCTTTGAGATTTGTACTATTTACTTACTGGGTTGGTTTTCTAAAGACTTACAAATTTAATGGAAATGAGAACTCTTATTAAAAGGAAGAAAAACCTATCTGTACAAAAATATTCATAGAATCTTTTTTGAAAAACAAAGATAAAAGGTCCAACAGATGGGCAATGGTTGAATAAATGGCTGGAATATAATATAATATGTAATATATATTATATATAATATAACATGTGCTGAGACACTAGTTCCAACTCCCTGATGAGCTAGACCCATAGAGCTCAGCTAGAACATTCCCTTCAGGACTCTAGGGGTAACCCTGAGGGCTTGGGAGGAGAGAGAGTATTTTTCTACTACTATAGCTTATGAGCCAGTGTTCTTTTTACCTTCATTGTCAGTTCAGCATCATTTGTTTAGTTGGACAGATTTAACTATTTACTAGAGCAGGGGCAGGGAACCTTCGGCCTCAAGGCCATATGTAGCCCTCTAGGTCCTCAAGTGAGGTCCTTTGACTGAATCCAAACTTCAGCAGAAGGTCTACACTTGACTTAAGGGCTTAAGGACCTAAAGGGTCACATGTGGCCTCAAGGCCGCAGGTTCCCCACCCTTGTACTGGAGTAATACTTGTAAAACATCGTCACAAAAGAATGTTGCATATTCTTCTACAAACACATCTAGAATCCAGGGGAAAGGAGACTCAAGCTCACCTGTAGCAAAAGTGACTCACAGCCCCTAGTTGCTCGTCGATTTTGGTCAAGTCCATGAGAACACTAGTCTTTAACAGACTGAATTTCTCAAGAACTGTAGCATATATTAACTACAGATACATTTCCATGCTGATTCCAGGCTTCCATCACTGATGGAGGCTTTCGTCAATAGCATGAAAGAGGAAAGACTTTCACCAAGTCAGGTGGACCCAAGAATTACCCAGAGTTTGTTCACAAAGCCAGGAATTACAAGTAGTTAGGTTCTAAAAATGATTTAACCTCTCTGAGATTCAATTTCCTCATGTACAAAACAGGAGTGGCAATAACTAGACTCCCTACTTAGTAGGATAATTCTGATGTCACTTTGTGAAGTCCCTTAGTAAACTGAAAACTATTTAAACAAATGTGACTTGTGTTTACTTTTAAGGGAGACAGGATGTTGTAATGAAAAGAACAGTGGACTTGGAATCAGGAGACAAAGGTTTAAATCCCAGCTCCATGAACTTGGACACGCCCTTTGGATTCTCTGAGCTGCCATTTCCTCGTCTGCAAAATGAAAATAACATTTGTGCTATTGACTTCACAGGGCTGTTGAGGCAAAAGTGCTTCACAGGCCTGAAAATTCTATAGCAATGAGAGTTATTAATATTACCAATGTAAGCATTCTGGTTAAGCACATAGAGGAAAGAATTTTTTTCCCCTCTGAAAATCTCAATAGGTTAGACAGGTTGCATTTGGCCCAATAGCCATTTAAGCTCTGAACCTCATTTTTCTCATCTGCATAATGGTGATAATAATACCTATGGGACTTGCTTTACTCAGCAATTAGGAAGATCAAAAAGAAGATCACGTACAGAGTAACTGGTAGAACCAACTGGTAGTGATTCCTCCCATGGGCAATTCCATGGGGCTTGCTTCCATTTGTAGAGCAGAAGAGGGACCTGGGAAGGATAATTTAATTTCCGAAATCATGTTGGACCACCTCAGGGTGGCGTCTCTTTCCTTATCCATCAGAGAAGTAACATGGTTATGCTTCGAGTATGAGATGCAGAGCAAATTAAGCATATATGGCAGACAAGTCCCCCAGGACAAACATAGACTATCTTGCCAGGACAAAAAGTCAGAAGAGAAATTTTTTTACAAATGTAACTCCCCAGGGGTGGCTAGATGGCACAGTGAATAGAGCACTGGCCCTGGAGTCAGGAGGAACTGAGTTCAAATCCAGCCTCAGACACTTGACACACTTACTAGCCATGTGACTTTGGGCAAGTCACAGAATCCCAATTGCCCTCCAAAAAACAAAATGTAACTCCTCTGCTCAAAAGGCGTTAGTGGTTCCCTCTTACCTCCTGAGTAAAATTCACAGTCTTTTGCTGAAACTCAAGGTTCCTTCCCAGTCTCATCTCATATTACTTCCCCCAAAACACTCAGACAAACTGGGTGACTCTGCCTGTGTTCTCCCACCTCCATGATTTTGTTTTTCACCTTGTTCCTTAAACGTGGAATAGCCTGTCCTTTAAAGACAAATTCAAATGTGCTCTCCTCCAGAAAGACTTCACTGACTTACTCTGTCAGTAATGACCTGCTCTTTCAGACTTCATATGGTACTTTGTTTTGTTTTCATCTGATACATATAATAATATCACAGGCTTTGGGATCACTCTCCCAAACTCACATTCAAAATAGTTCCCAGAATGAGACTAAATCTTTTCCCCTTAAGATTCTAGGGGATAACTCTACAACAGAGGGCTGAAGTTTCTGAAACTATCATTCATGAGGCCCCATCCAATGTATTCCCTCAATATCAACCAATCTTCAGTTAATATTTAATCCAAATGTCATATAACCAATTAATGTTGATTAGTTTTTATGAAGAAATATTTACTGAGAAGGTAGAGCGAGGACTGAAGCACAGCCTCCCAAACCAGGAGCATTCCCCCTCGACCACACTGGTCCTTGAGCAGTTGAGCTCAAACTTAGAGAGGGTGCTATAAAACATACTTTTGCTTCCCCGTTTCCCGCTAAGTTCACTTTTGGGTGTGGTGTAACAGATGAGTTGAGACCTGACTTGCAGGACTTTACTGCTCAGTCGATTCACTTCTGGGCTAAACCAAGCAGGGCACCTGTCTGATCTGGCTCCTCATCCAACTTGGCTGCTCTTGCTATAGCCAGGCTCTGTTTCAACTCCAGGACCAAGGAAGGCACTTCCAGCCTTTCAGAGTTCACAAGGTTGCAACCTGCTCCATTTCATCACTAGTGCTCATTCACCTAAAATCAGGAAAGAATAACCCAGAGAAGCAAAAGAAATAGAAGCATCATGTGGTTGGGTGATGAGATAAGGCCTCTATGCCAACAGGCCTCTACCCCCACAACTACCCCTACTCCCACCCAGAGAACAACAGCCTTCCTTCTTTGTCCTCATCTGAAAGTCACCAGGAAAGAGGGAGAGAGAGTATATCTGTTCAAGCCTTTTGTAAGCACACTTAGTTCTCTGGCTCAGAAGTTAATTATAAGGCATTTCATCATCATTCAAGAAGCCAACAGGAAACAGAGAATACCTGGGCATTCTGTGAAGCAGGAAAGGCACATTTCCAGAAGCAGGCTCACCAAACCTGCACATTGCTTGCTATGTAGCTGGCAGAGTATATAGAGATGCATAAGCATAAAGCATGCTCAACAGTACATAGCATAAGCATAGAGCATGCTACAAAGACTGGGCTCTCTTTGGTCAGCCTTCTTTTATCTACTAGTATGTACTAAAGCTATCTGTATTGATCTTTTATTCCCCATTAAACTATAAGTTCCACAGGGACATTAACCCCATCCTTTAACACAGTGCTCTCTATACATAGTAGGTACATTAACAAATGTTTACAGAATTGAATTTGCTAATTGAAATGCATAAGTTTGTCTGTTAACAATAATTATGCTGAGAAGCCCTAAGTCCCTCACTGGCTCTTTCATAACATATACTATCGTAGTGGTGGGATGGGGGAAAGAAAGGAAGGATTATTACCCTTGTTTAACAGATGAGGAAACTGAGGCACAGAAATGCTAAAGAATTTATCAAGAATTTGCCAAGCCAGACAGTGATAGAGACGTGACTAGAAGCCAGCTCTTTGGAAAAAGCACTGGGTTCTAATCCTGGCTCTGACAAATAGGTTTAACCCAGAGCCAGTCACTTTACTTTTCTGTTTCCTCATCTGTAAAATAGAAATAATGATATCTGTCCTGCTTATCTAAGAGGACACTTATAAGAAAGTGATTCATAAACCATAAAGTCCCATAGAAATGCAAAATTTTAAAATATTATTATTACATCTCAGTCTTCTTTTAGACTGACCCCATTTGCCTTTCACCTGCCCAGAAAAGAGTACAGGAAGGAATAAGAGAGTTATAGACTTCTCATTTTAAGATCTACCTTTTCAAAGAAACCAAGGAAAATAAACTCCAGGGACAAAAGGAGGCTTTGTGTTTGTACTTGCTGAAGTCTCTGTATAACACACTACCATAAGCCATTGTTCAGGACAGAAAGTAGAAGCATTGAAAAACTGTGTCCCAGACAAAAGGGAACACAGAGGGTTTGAACACTGGACATCAAGAGGAGAACAATGCACTCACTCATGGAGTCCCAGGACAGGCTGTGAGGGACCTTTTTGTTATAAGAAGCATTTATACAGGGAGGGAATAAGTCAAAGAATCAATGAATGTAAGCCCTGGAGAGAACCTTAGTTCAGACCCTTGGTTTTACATACAGGGAGATGATGGCCCTGGGGAAGGAAGAAGCTTGCCCCAGGTTACACAGCTAATTGAGAAGCAGCCTCCTCAAGACTAGAACCTGGATCATGTGATTACGTGTCCAGAGCTCTTTCAGACATGCCACGCAACCTCATAAGACAAAGACTATCTTTGCAGTTATGTGGTGGTTGCATTGGATTGGAGATGGAAGGAGCTGGAAACAATGAGGCCAACTAGGAATTTATTCAAATAGTCAGTGAAAGATGCGATGAGGGCCATCTGGGGAGAGTGATGGCCATGTGAGTAAAGGAGACAGTGGGGAAAGATATAAAATCAGAAGGAGTCAGCAGAATTTGATGACTGATTTGGATATGTTAGTTAAGGGGAACGGGAGAGTCAAAGACGTTTAAAGTATGACTCTTCACTATCCCTCCCCCCATCCCTCACCCCGTCACAGAGAGAGTGGTAGCAAGGACGGTGTGGTGGCGGGTTCTGTGGCCCCACCTGAGGTGACGATATCAAGATAAGCCACCAGGTGGCACTCTAAATTCAAGTTGTACCAGCAATCACCTACTACATCTAAATGAACAGGACCCCCACCTCCCACTACCAACTCTGACGCCCTGGCTTGTCCATGTATAAATGTCTTCTGGCTTCTCTGAGTAGAAGATTGAAGTAGGAGACAGCGACAAAATGGGATCCCTTGGAATGTGGGTACAGCTAAACCTTTTCTCGCAACAGACAGTTCCTATTTCTTAGTCACTACCCTCAACTCACTTCTACACAGAGGATTCTTTGCACGTGCACATTCATGGGAAGAGAGAGGAGAGATGAATGAGTCCACTTGTCCTGACAGGCTGGACTTGTCCCAGACAGCAAAGATGGTGATGGGATTCATTTTGGCCTAAGGGAAAGAAGGAAAACCCAAAGCCCATTTTAGTTCTGCCTTATGGGATGTTTATCCAAAATCAGTAAAGCAAATCACCAAATTCTTTTTCAGTTTGATTCAGCCTCCAGATAATACTTTTGGGAACTAGGGTTTGAACCCTGGTTTCTATGTACAAGTACCTGAACACTTGGCACAGTTAGGTGGTACAGTGGATAGAGCACTGGCCCTGGATTCAGGAGGATCTGATTTCAAATCCAGCCTCAGACACTTACTAGCTGTATAACCCTGGGCAAGTGACTTAACCCTATGTGCCTCAGTTTCCTCATCTGTTGGTTAGTTGTTGTCCTTCATTCTAACAAAGGACCAAAATTACATCACCATGTTGGAGTCAAGGTACAATGTTTCTGACTGTGGCTGATCAGACCAGCACGAGCTCAGAAGGCTCTACTACAGGTCGGGCACAAATCATCTGTGTGAACACTCAGAGTGGAGATGTCTCTAAATTTGGGCACCTCATGTGTCTTTTGAGCTACTGCAATTCTGCTTCACTCATAGAGCAGAGTACCTTCTTTATTGGGGGCATGCTGCACTGAGTGGTCCTTTGCCTCTGTCTTCTATGTCATGAAATCAATCCCAAAGTTCATCAGAGAGACCTTGAGTGTCCCTATATCACTTCTGACAACCATGTGAGCACATGGGTACTCCATAAAATAGTCTTTTAGTCAAGCATACGTTAGGCATTCAAACAATATAACCAGCCTGTTGGAGTTGTGCCCTCTGTAGTAGTTTGAATGTTTGACATGTTAGCTTGAGAAGGGACCTCAGTGTCCCTTACTTTATCCTGTTAGGTGATCTTCAGAGTCTTCCTGAGACAATTTAAATGGCAGCCATTTGATTTCATAGCATGGTATTGGTAGACTGTCCAGGTTTCACAGGTATATGACAATGAGGTCAGCACAACAGCTCTATAGACCTTCAGCTTGGCAGGCAGTCTAATAACTCCTCTCCCACACTTTCCTTTGGAACCTCTCAAACACTGAGCTAGCTCTGGCAATATGTGTATCAATTTTGTCATCTATGCGTACATCCCTAGAAAGTATATTGCCAAAATATAATGTAAGTGAACTTACCCACAGTATTCAAAATTTCTCCACTTGCTGTGTCTGATGGTTCCATGGATGGACAGTACGCTGTCTGGTGGAGAACTCATGTTTTCTTGATGATGATTGTTAGTTCAAAATTAGCACCAGCAGGAGAGAATCAATCAATACTTTGTTGCATCTCAGTTTCAGAAGCTACATCAAGCGTGTAATCATCTGCAAACAAAAAACCACGCACCAACTCTCCCTCCACTTTAGTCTTGGCTTGTAGCCTTTTCAAGTCAAGTCTATGAAATGAACTGGAGAAGTATCTTTGCTAAGAAAACCCCAAATGGGGTAAGACATGATTGAAAAACACCTGAACATATTCCTCCCAGCAATACTTCTTATATTTGCAAATAAGGCAACACCTAGATCAATAGCAGGTTGATAGGATTTATCTAGCTAACAAAAGAAATATAAACTATTTATAGAGATATTAAAAAAGTAACTTTAAAGACTTGAATAAGCTTTGAAATCAGTCACTACCCTACTTGGGCAGAGAAGAGAGACAGGGAAGAGGAGGCTGTACTTCCCTGTCCAGTTCTTATTCTCCCAAATGGAAAAGCAGTCACCACTGTTCCATTCTGGTGGCTTTGGCAGAGAAGTCCTGCAGAGAGGTGCCAGCAGTGGCTGGCCTATCAACTTCTGTGTCTCAGTGTTCAGTTCCCTTGCCTCTAGTCTCAAAATCCAGCTGCCATCCTATCTCCCCCCTCAACTGAATTCTGGTGTTACTGATGCTATCACAGCCCAGTAGGCCTTGTCAATGTCACTGTGTTCAGCTCGGTCCTTCTAATGCACCCACACTGCTCAACGTTTGCAAGAGTCTCCTTTAGATAGATGCAGGTAGAAAAAAAAAATGCTCTCTATCCAGGGTTATTTCTCCCAGAAACTCCTTTAGCTAAGCTCCAAAGGGGTCTCTAGGTGCACCATAGTGCACACAGCACAAAGCCTGGAGTTACAAGACTCACCCTTCTGAGTTCAAATCTGGTCTCTGACAATTACTAGCTATGTGACCTTGAGCAAGTCATTTAACTCTGTCTCAGTTTCCTTATCTGTAAAATGAACTAGAGGAGGAAATGGCAAACCACCCCAGTGTCTTTACCAAGAAAATGCCAAATGGGTTAAAAAGAGTTGGACAAGACTGAAAACAACTGAACAATGACTAAATCTCTGCAATCTTCTCCCTGCCTGCATCTCCAAAGCTAGACATGTAGAAAGCACTAACCTCTATGGTTTTCTAGTGTCCTCCATTCCAAGTTAAAGTCTAAGGATATGCACTAATTTCTGTCACAATCCACAGTACTCTTGGCTCATTTTTGTATTTATTCCATAGGATTTTTATCTCTAGCTTTCTTTTCTTAGAATAATGCAATCACATATAGATTAATGTGCAGATTTTTTAAATAGCCACTCAAGTAATTGAAATAGCCCCAGCAAAAGTTCCCTACTTTATTTTCTGCACTCTGCCTACTGGTTGAAACATATTAAAAATCTTGTTTTTAGTTTTTCTAGAAATATCATGAAATATTATTTTTTTATTCTAAAAATCCTTTTCAGACTATGCTCCTTTGGAAAGTGGACTAGATTGAAGATAAAAAGACTTTCTTACTTGCCTCTTCAATGGATTGGAGAGGGGCTAGAAGAAGACAGAGAATATGTAACAGAACATTTTAAAAATGAATGCTAACAAATAAATAAAAATTGTTTAAGGGACTTTAATATAGAAAAGCTAAGCATGGGTGTCCCACAGAACTCTGTCCAAGGACCTTTTCTCTTCTGTCTCTGTTCTGTTTCACTGATGATCTTGTCAGCTCCATGGACTCAGTTATCATCTTTATTCTAAGGATTCTCGAATTGTTCAAAGCTAACCTCTCTGCTGACCTTCAGTCTTGCATCTCCAATTGCCTAATAGACATCTCAAACTGCATGTCCTGTGGACATCTTAAATTCACCAAGTCCAAAACCAAACTCTTATCTTTCTCCCTAAACCTGTTCCTCTTCCATACTCCCTATTACTATAGAGGATACCACCATCTCCGCAGTCTCCCAAGCTCCATCCTCAGTTCTTCACCATATCTCACTTTCCATATCCAATCTGTTGCCAAGGCCTGTCAATTTTACCTTTGCAACATTTTGGGGTTTGGGTTTTTTTTTTTGCTTTTTGGATGGGGGAAGGCAGGACAATTGGGGTTAAGTGACTTGCCCAAGGTCACATGACTAGTAGGTGTTAAGTATCCGAGGCTGGATTTGAACTCAGGTCCTCCTGACTCCAGGGCCAGTGCTCTATTCACTGCATCGACTAGCCACCCCTGCAACATATCTTGAATATGCCCTCTTCTCTCCTCTGATACTGCCACCCTTATGGTACAGGCCCTTATCTCCTCATGCCTGGACTGTTGCAATAGCTGCTGATGGGTCTGCCCTCCTCAGGTCTCTCCCCTCCCCAGTCCATCCTCCATTCCTTTGCTAACATGATTTTCTTAAAGCTCAGGTCCAACCATGTCACTTCCCTACTCAGAGAAGTCACTTCCAGGATCAAATATAAAATCCTGTTTGGTTATTCAGAGTCCTTCACAACCTAGCCTTACCCTATCTTTTCAGTCTTCTTACACATTACTTCCCGCCATAAATTCTTCAATCATTTAAACAAGACATTTCTCTGCATTTTCACTGGCTGTCTTACATGTCTGGAATGCTCTTCTTCCTCATCTCCTATGTCCTGGCTTTGCTATCTTCAAGTCACAGCTAAAATCTCACCTTCTACAGGAAGACCTTCCCAATCTGTCTTAATTCTAGTGCAGGGGTAGAGAACCTGCAGCCTTGAGGCCATATATGGCCTTCTAGATCCTTGGGTGCAGCCTTCTGACTGAACCCAACTTGAATTCAGTCCAAAGGCCACACTTGAGGACCTAGAGGGCCACACGTGGGTTCCCCACCCCTGTTCTAGTGCTTTCCCCCATTGGTTGTTTCCTATTTATCCTCTATATAGCTTCTTTGTACATAGTGCATGTTGTTTCCCCCATTAGATCATGACCTCGCAGCGGTTCTCAACCTGTGGGTTATGTTCAATTTAAATACATCCTGCATATCAGATATTTACATTACAATTCAAAACAGTAGCAAGATTACAATTATGAAGTACCAACAAAAATAATTTTATGGTTGGGGGTCATTTATATCACACTACCTGTGTGACCCTGGGCAAGTCACTTAATCCTATTTGCCTCAGTTCTTCTTCTGTGAAATGACCTGGAGAAGGGTTGGTATGAGGAACTGTATTAAAAGGATGCAGCATTAGGGAGGTTGAGAACCACTGTTTAAGGGGAAGGGCTGTTTTTTGCCTTTCTTTTTGTAGCCTCAGGACCAAAACCCATTGACTTGGGACTCTGTCCTCACTGGTGGAGATGAATGCCCTGCCCTCCATGAGGAGCATAGTGGTGTTGAACAGGATGGGAGAGTTCCTCCAGTCCCCTTCAGTATTCTTTGGGACTCTTCAAGCATCAAGTTGCTTCAGGTGCTTCCGGTTTCTAGAGGGAAGATGGAAGATGCCTATCTCCCTTCAGGTTGCTGAAGGAAGATTTTAGAAAGACATGAGAGGAGATGGCAGTCTCTAACATGTCCCTATCTCCAGCTTGCTACTCTAGAGAATTTGGGGAACTTCCCCTTGGGTGAGATCTGGGACTCTCGCTATTGTAAAAGTCCCTCTCCCTATGTTAAAATATGTATTTTAACATATAACTTCGCTCCCAATGGGAGAGCTCCTTTATTCTGTATTGTCTGGCATATATTCTTCTCTATATATTTTACCTGTTTTGCTATTCAATTTGGATAAATGTGTTTTCTTAGCTAAGTGCATTCATTGTGGAACTGACATTTTGTGGGAAATTGATTAAACTTTGGATATAAAGCTTGGGGTCCTCCCTCCCACCCAGACATAGAGGTCATTAGTTGGATTGAACCTAATCATATATCCCTTAGACTAAAAATATGTAAGAGAACAGACAGATATAATTCTAGCCTGATAGAATTTCTGAGGGAAGCAAAGTGCCCTCTGGTCCCATTCAGATAGGGTTAAGATATGGATGAAGGGGAAGAGGACCTTTTGATCTCCCAGAGAATACTTAAGGGGAATAGTCAGGGACGGAATTGAATAATGACTATTATTCTTCAGTGTTAACTCCAAATTGTATTTTAACACAACCTCTTTGTTATTTTTGTTGTTGCTCCATCGTATCCTACTGTTCATTTGAGGTTTTCTTCACAGAAGTACTGGAGTGGTTCGCCATTTCCTTCTCTAGCTCATTTTACAGATGAGGAAACTGAGTCAAACAGCTAAGAAATATCTGAGGCCAGATTTGAACTCTGAAAGATGAGTCTTTCTGACTCTAGGCCCAGCACTCTCTCCACTAGCTGACCCACACTAAATAAATGCTAGCAATTAAGTGTGAGATGATGAGGAGGGTTGGTCTACCTGACCAGGAGGCTCCCTTTTGGTTCTGGATTCTATGACATTTTAAATTCCTGCCTCTGCTTTCACTTCTGCAAAACAGAAGGGAGATTAAAGGGGAGAAGGGAAGTTTGATCATTGTATTATAGATGTGCTTTTGTTTAAAGAAAAATGTATACTATCTTTTGGTTTTACATTGCCTTTATATCACACTACCTGTGTGACCCTGGGCAAGTCACTTAACCCTATTTGCCTCAGTTCTTCTTCTGTAAAATGACCTGGAGAAGGAAATGGCAAACCACTCCAGCATCTTTGTCAAGAAAACCCCAAATGAGGATACCAAGAGTCAGACAGGAAGGGGCAGTTAGGTGGCACAGGGAATAGAGGGCTGGGCCTGACTTACTTCCTAAATCCAAATCTGCTAACACTTACTAGCCATGTGACCCTGGGCAAGTCACTTAGCCTGTTTGCCTCAGTTTCCTCATCTGTAAGATAAACTGGAGAAGGAAATGGCAAAGCACTCTGTATCTTTGTCAAGAAAACTCTAAGTGGGGTCACGAAGAGTCGAACATGACTGAAAGGACTGAAGAACAACACAAACCACAACGCTAGCATGTAGCAGAACTGGATTCAAAGCCAGTCTTCAAACTCCAGAGTTCTTGTCATTTAAACCACAGGGTTTGCCCTGCCCCCACAGGGCCAGGCCTTGGCAGAGCCTGGAGTAGGAGCCAGGTCTCTGATGCTCAAGAAGTGCTGTTTCCAGGAGCCTGGCCTTGCAGTTCTTAGAAGAAGGCTGAGTCAGGGGAGTAGCCAGCCAGGTAGGAGCCTTCCTCCCCTAGGCCACGCCCCTGAGCACTGAGCGAGGCTGCTGGGGACTGCAGGGCCTTGAGCAGCTCTTGGACTACAATTCCCATAATGCAAGCTGAAGGAAGGTTGGGCCGAGTCGCTGGAAACTGACCTTTGGGAGGAGAAGTGGTTTTGCACTGTTTTCCTGGCTGGGCTGGAGATGAACAGGATGGTCCGAGCTGCAGCAGTTCCAGTGGTGGCCAGAGGTCAGCAGTTAGGCAGCCACCATGGTCAGGGGCTGGGGGAGTGAGGAGTGCTGGGGCCTGGCATCCCTCGATCAATAGGTGGGCCCTATCTGGGCCCCTCCAGCTTCCGGGGAATCTGGCTAAGGGCAGTGCTTTACCTGCCCGCCCCCTTCTTGGAGCAGAAGCCAGGTGGGTGTGCCCGCTCCTGTTTGTGGGCTCTGGGAGCTGGGGGAGGGGCGGGCAGGGGCTGCCGCTGGACTCACCATCCACTGGCTCCATGGGCCTTGCAGGGCACTTCTGGGGGGGGGGGGAGAGAGAATGAGGCACACACCTGCCTGGCCAGGTAGGAGCTTCCGGGCCCTCCCCAAGATGAACAGCTCACCCAAACTGAGGATCCAAGGATCAATCTTTGACCCGATTTAGGAGGGGGGGTTCTGGCTTCTCACAAAGGTGAGAATCATAGGATTTAGAACTGGAAGGGGCTCTAGAGGTCATTTCTAGACCAAACCCCTCATTTTATAGATGCGGAAATTAAGGTTTGTAAGAGTAAGTGACTTGCTCAAGGTCACACAAGTAACAAGTAGGAGAGTGAACATCTGAGCTCAGGTAATTCAAACTTCATGCTGTTTTTTTTGTGGAGAAGGAAATGGCAAACCACTCCAGTATCTCTACCAATAAAACCTCATATCCAATGCAGTTTCCACTAGTGCCCAGCATAGCATGCCTCTTCAGACTATTCCCTCTCTCTCTGGCCCCTCAACCACAGACCTCTTAAAAGAATAGGGGGAGAAGCTCCTGGGAGCACTGGGACCTAGGGGCTACCCTGAGTCCCAGGAATACCAGAATGCCCTGGTATCCATTCAGAGAAAGCCAGCTCCCTTTGTCAATGAAGGGAGTGGTCCTCCCAGAGAAGGAGGCAGGGCCACAGTGATGGGGCTATGCAGACTTGTCTGTACAGACTCCTCTGCACTCCAGCCTTAGGCCTCACCTGAGGTCCTGGAGGCCACCCCGCCCTGCTCCACCCTTTTTGTACACATTCACCCTCCAGCATCTCCCCAGCCAAGCCACCCTTCCTGTTAGTCTGGGACTGCCCTCTTCCCCCATTCCTCACAAAGGATTACTTTCCTTTTTACGGAATGAGGTAGCTGGACTAGATTTCCTCTGGGCTTACTCCTAATTCATGTTTCATAGGAGAGAGAAAGCCTTTTGGGAAGCCCACACTGAGGCCCTACATTATCTTTTGTGTGAGTTCCTACACTGTAACACCCTTTCTAACAAAAAAAGTTGTATTTTGGAAACTTTGTTGCCAGAGATAGAAAGAACATAGGGAAGGATACATCCTGAACTGTGAGGATGCTCCTTTGTGCCCGGGCAGCACACTGTTTCCCTCTATTCTGAGGATGGGTTGGATTAAATGACATTCAAGGTCCCTCCTCAATCAGGGATTTGGGGAGCCTGGGAGTTGAGCCCCAAAGCCAGAAGGTATGTGTGTGTAATGGTGTGGAAGAGCAGGGGAGAGAATGTCTCTATTCTCACCAGGCTAGAAATACTTCCTGAAAGTGACTAGAGGGAAATCAACTCACGATTATGAAGAGACTGGCCAAGTAACCTATTGAGTAGCATGAGGGGTGGAGAAGGAAGGAGAAAATGGGGGGAAGGTGTGGTGCAGGAAAGCACTGAGCTCTCTCAGAAGAGAGTTAGCCTTGAAGCCATCTGCCCACCCTCTGAGCCATCTGGCAGAACCCAGTGAGAACTCTAACCCTTGAACCTCAGAAGGGCTTTTAGCCTTAGGGATTTTATTTCTTTATTGTGGCTGGGGCTGAATCAATCTCTCTCTCTCTCTCTCTCTCTCTCTCTCTCTCTCTCTCTCTCTCCCCCTCTTCTCCCCCCATCTTTGTCTCTGTCTCCCTCTCTCTCTCCCCCTCTCTTCCTCCCTCTCCCTCTCTTTCTCTCTCTCTTTCTCTTCCCCTCCTTCCCTCCCTCCCTCTCCCCCCTTCTCCCCACCCAGTCTCTCTCTCATTAACAGTTTATTCAGGTAGAAGTGTATCTGTTCCAGGAAAGAATCTGTTCCTAGCCTCTGCTTAGGGGAGAGGTTGGCCAACAATTCAATTCCACTCAACAAATAAACGTAAAATGAAATGGTCCCTATCTACTGCCCCTTCAGAGAATCAGTGACTGTGGCTGAAAGTAGTATGAGATGGAAGTGGTACCACATTGTGAAAGGGGAAGGCTTCTTGGAGGAGGTATCATTTGAACCAGGTCTTTTTTTTTTAAGTTTATCTTATTTCTATATATGTCTTTTGATGTTACATCTTATTTATTTTTCAACTATATCCTTCCTTACTAAGCAAGAATAGGATGGGGAAGATATGGGTGAAAAAGAACTGGTGGGTTTTTTTACTGGGTCCAGTGTGCCATCTCTTATAATAAATATTTTTAAAGAATTAAGGAGAAAACTCCCAATATGTTGACTATGATTGATAGCTTATATAATATTCCAGGCCCATAATCACCATGTCTGCAATGAAGAGAAAGTAGTTTGAAATGGATATTGAAGGACCAGTAGGTTCAACAAATAGAGACAGAGTCAGGATGGACATTCCAAGAATAAGGAAAGGAAAAAGAGCTTCTGATGGGCTTCTTGTTAGGGTTTTTCAGGCAAGTCATCACAGTAGCCCTGTGAGGGGGAAAGATTAGCTCTCAGGCTCTCCTGATGCTCCAGGCATCCTCCTCCCACTTATGGCATTCTAGAAAGGAGATGGAAGTGGGAAAAGGACCCATATGTACAAAAATATTTATTGCAGCTCTCTTTGTGGTTGCAAAAAACTGGAAATATAGGGGATGCCCATCAACTGGGGAATGGCTGAACAAGCTACGGTATATGAATGTAATGGAATACTATTGTGCTATAAGAAATGGGAAGGAGATGGACTTCATAATTACCTGGAGAGGCTTATACAAATTGATGCTAAGTGAGAAGAGCAGAACCAGGAAAAACTTGTACACAATCACAGACATATACATGTGATGACCAACCTTGATAAACTGGACTATCCTCAACAACGCACAGCTAAAAGACAACTCTACAAGCTTCAGGATGGAAGGAGATATCTAAACTCAGAG
>CM053590.1:69692560-69739391 GCA_028646515.1 Pseudochirops corinnae
GGGGGAAAGAGGGGGAGAAAATATGTAACTCAAAATCTTGTGGAAATGAATGATGCAAACTATAATAAAATTTAAAAAAGAATTCAAATTAAAAAAAAAAAACCGAACTCAATGTCCCCCATAAATACTCCTTACCCCACATTCTAACTTTCCTATTTATGTTGAAGGAAGCAGCATCCTCCCAGTCTCCCAACTTAGTGGTCATCCTGACCCCTCAACTCTCACATCCCATATCCAATCTGTTGCCAAGTCCTGTTGATTTTACCTCTGTGACATCTCTCACGTGTCTCCTTTCCTCTGATACTGCCATCACCGTCTGCAGGCTATCACTTCATATCTACGCCATTGCAATAGTCTGCTGGTTGGTTTTTCTGCCTCAAGTCTGTCTTCTGAGCTCAGTCTATCCTCCAGTCAGTTGTAAAGTCAATCTTCTTTAAGTAAAAATCTGACCTTTTCACCTTTCCCCACCAATTCTACAAACTGTAATGGTTCCCTATTATCTCCAGGATCAAACATAATCCTTTTGTTAGCTTTTTAGAGCCTTTCTTAATCTGGTCCCTTCCTACCTTTCCACTCTTACCTTAACTCCCCTCCACATTCTACAATCCTTCATCCCTGGACTCATTACTGTTTCTCATACAAAACCTTCCATCTCCCAACTCTGGGCAGTTCACTAGACAGCCAGTGAATTGCATTCTCTTTACTCATCTCTGCTTCCTGGCTTTCCTGGTTCTCCAGGTCTCAACTCAAATACCACCTTCTGTAGGAAGGTTTTCCTAGTCTCCCTTAATGCTAATACTTTCCCTCTGGGATTATCTCCAATTTATCCTGTATAGGATATCTTGCTTATTTATAGTTGCTTGCATATTGTCTCTCCCATTAGACTGTGAGTTCCTTGAGAACAGGGGCTGTTTTTGCCATTTGATGTATCCCTAACACTTTGCAGTATGTGGCATATAGCAGGAACTTAATAAAATACCTCCCTGTAGACTCAACTAACCTTAGAGTTCAAGAGAATATTTCCTACTTGGCTAGCAGACTATGTTTGTTTTGTCTTGAGATTTCTTCTGTACTTTCTACCTATTGTAGATGTACAGAAATGGATCCCTGTAAGGCACATATTGACTTAGAAAACCATAAATTAACATTATTTATGTTTTATTGCATTTTTATTGATTTTTGTTAAGTATTTTTGATTACATTTTAATGTAGCTTAGAAGTTTTGTGGACACAAGTTAGATGTTTCTGATAAAGGTCAAATTGGGGAGTTATTACTAGCACTAGAAAGCTAACAAAAGGAATACAATTAGGCTCATCAAGATTGGAATTTAGAGGAATCACAAGATAATTAGAAGCTAGGTTGTATCACAGGAAAAGCAGCAGGATCTCTTACACCTTTTTAGGCTATGGTAAAATGGTAGAAAATAAAAATACAATAGTATACACACACCTATATCAAAGAAGTAAGGAAAAGAACTCATAATCAAAAGGAATCTGTTTTCTGATTCGTGTTATTATGACATAAGGGTAGCCATATTCCCTCACCAAGACCTATGATTCTGTAACTATTAAAGGGGCTCCTATGAAAAGAAATCTCAATATGACATAAAAGACATCTCCAAAAACTGACTCCAGAACACATAATTATATCACTAAGTCCCATTTCTAGCCCAGGAACACATTACCCGTGAGCACATATGGTCATAGTAAAAAAAAAAAAAAAAGTAGGAAAGGAAAGTTAATATAGATAAAAATAGATAACTATATTTTAAAGTTTTTTTAAAAAGCTTTTGCTTTGATATTTTAAAAAATGATTTTTAAAAACCTGAACACAGTAACTTCAATAAAAATATAAGTGCTTCAGCTAAAGACAACTCTACAAGCCTCAAGAAGGAAGGAGATACCTAACCTCAGAGAAAGATATAGAAAGACTATAGTTTAAATGGAGACTGAAGCAAAACTCGTTATTGTTCTCTTTTATGTCTGGTTTTGCTTTTTTTTTTTTCCTTTTTCTTTTCCCAGTGATCACTCATTGGTTACGGCCCTTCTATATGACCAAACTATTGTACAATGTGAAAGTATTTGCAGATCCTATACATGATTGCACGCCACCATGGGGGGGGGGGGGAAGGGAGGGGAGAAAATCTGAAACTCAAGTGATTGTGGAACTGAATCTTGTAAATTAAAAGTAAATGAGTAAATAAATAAAAAAAAAAAAGGAAAGACAAAAAAAAATATAAGTGCTTGACTTTAAAGGTATCTTTCATAAAATATTGGTTTCTTACTCAGTGGGTGTTCAAGGTGTATTTGATGACAAATTCTAAAGGCATAACAAATTTCCATTGCTTGTACAGAAGTAGAGAAAGAACTCAAAAACAGAGTTAAACACTGAGCTCAAGATGTGCATTATTAATGGTTTATGATACGCACACGTGGACAGACAACCATGATAATATTTCACCTCTCACCTAGGAGTCCAATATATTGGGGTTTTCCAAATTCCATTTGGCTTCTGGCCTTGAAATTGGATATTTTCACATCAAGCAAGCTTCTGCAAAGTATGTACAATGATTCCCTTGTTAACAAAGTTTCACTGACCAAAAGTGCCTTCCTTTAATAAAACTGACCTACACGTGGCAGAGGGTTAAGGGAAATTCTGGTAGTCTCAAAAACCTGCTGTGGTAGTAATAGCTGAGGAGATAACAGTACCAGCTTTGTCAACCAGGAGACTTGTTAGGCTCTTGGCCCAGCTAGGAAAAGGGTCCCACTATCCAGATGTCCAGAGTCTAGTCATTTGGGAATATTACTCGGTAACAGCTGATAGCTGGCTCACCAGGAATACACACTTTAATCCATATCTCCTCTCTATCTGAATAATTTCTATATTTAACAAAGAAGTTTCTCACAGTATAGTATGCTGATGGAGCCATTTTCATAAACTGAAGCATTACAGTGCAGTTTTACAGTAAAGAGTGTATCTGAGCTGACCCTGTGGACAGAACAAGTTTCTCTTTCAAAACAATGAAGAACAGCACAATTTCTGTGACATTTGCTCTATTCCTACTCTACAAAAGGGAACACAGTGCAAGACCAAAGTATACGAATGCAACTTACCCACAGAAACGCATTTCTAAGTCTCTAATCCCCAATGCAAGCTCTGTCCATTAAACCACAAAGCTGTCTTGAAGTATTAAGGTTTCCATCCACTAAATAAGAAGTTTGATAATTGAACATACAAAGATAATGCTGCTGGTGCCAAAGGTACAAAACAAATTTCAGGTATTAAAAATATTTAGGGCATAAGGTAAATTTCCAATAGATAACATATTTAGGAAATAATTACATGTGACACAAAATTAATTTGAAAAATATTAGGCTAAATTCTGAGCAGTCACTTTTGCTTTACAAGTTACATAAACCCCAGAACTCAGACAACTACAGGAAGTTTCGATTTTCGTCAAAAGTCATTTGATATCCAAAGAAAAGTCATAATTAATCCCACTACCTCCAATATACTTTATTTTCTTTTTTTTTTGGCTTTTTGGAGTGCAACTGGGGTCAAGTGATCCACCCAAAGTCACACCGCTAGTAAGTATTAAGTGTCTGAGACCATATTTGAACTCAGGTCTTCCTGATTCCAGGGCAGGTGCTCTATTCACTGTACCACCTAGCTGCCCGTATACTTTATTTCTATGGAGTTGAAAATACTTCACATTTATATTATTCTCATAATTTAAAGATCAAATGACAGTAAGCAGTATTGTCCTTTACATTATGCTACTTTACAAATGCAAAACTTGAGTCCCAACAAAGATTTGCCGACAATGTGTATTACGGTAATAAAAGTAATACAAGTGTATTACTATTCCTTTAATACAGTTTTCTTCACAGAAATTTTCACATGGCACAATAATTTTATTATTATTTATAATGAATTATTATTAATATTATTATACAAATACAGCAATATCATTATATAATAATATTAATAATAATTTTTATTCATATACCATAACTTATTCAAACATTCCCAACCACTGGGCCCATGATTTGTTACCCATTTGTTTTGCTACTAAATATGAATTTTTAAAATACAAATAGTTTTTTCTCCTGTTCATAATGTCCTGATGGCAGAAACTAGCAAAGATCATATTGCACATATTAGAAAGTGCAGATTGTGACATATGCTTTTTGGACGTGGCTAATGCAGGAATCTGTTTTACTTGTCTGTATATGTTTGTAATGGGAGATTTTGTTTTTCTTGCTTTCTCAACAGAGGTGAGGATAAAGACACTAGTAGATCTTCATTTAGATGATCTTTGAGATCAAAACGTATGAACATTTTTCTAACTGAAGTACACTTCTATGTGATTTTCTTTAAGAGTGGAAAAAATTCCCAGCTCTACAATGTGCTAGCATGTAATGGCCAGTATTGAATTCCTCCATCTTTTTAATATCCTTGTCAATTTGGTATATGGCAATCATCAGAGTAGTTTTAGTTTGCATGATGTTACTATACATAAAAAATTGAATTTCACAGGCAATCTTCTGTTGTTCTCTGTACACTGAAATGTTCATTGCAATCACTGAAATCTATCATAATTCTAAACCTCTTTTCAAGTTCCCTACATCACCTACCTTCAACTCCCCCTTTCCTTTCAGCAGAGGGACTTTTGGGGAAAATAAAGGCTATCTCACCATAGGAAAAAGCTTCCTCTACTCCTTTACATCAAAACCATTCTACATAATCCTCTCTTCTCTCCAGTTTTGCTTCAGTATCTAAGAAGTAGCCCTTCTCTTTGGCAAATTCAGTCCTTAAATTTGTGTTTCAATCTCATCTCCTCCCTCTGTCCTCTAAAAGCTCACTCACCTCACTGATCATCCTGCACCCCATTTCATCTTCAGCTGCTTCTTATCCAATATTCTTTCCCTGTTGCAAAGAAACATGCCCTTCTCCTGCTCACAGTCAAAAAAAAAAAAAGGTCACCTACATTCACATTATCTCCATTTTCTCACCTCCCATTTACCTATTTTTTTTTGTTGTTTTTTGGAGGGGGGAAGGTAGGGCAATTGGAGTTAAGTGACTTGCCCACGGTCACATGGCTAGTTTTGTGTTAAGTGTCTGAGGACACTTAAATCTGGATTTGAACTCAGGTTCTCTCAACTCCAGGGCTGGTGCTCTATTCACTGTGCCACCTAGCTACCCCTCCCATTCACCTTCTGATCCGGTTTCTAATCCTATCAATAGACTGACCTTTCCAAAGTTATAAACTATCTGAAATGCTAAATCCACTGATCTTTAAAAATATATTTTAACTGATGTAACACAGTTATTTTAACCATCCGCCCTATGATAAGCATGATGTTTCTGTTTGGTTCTCAGCTCTGAATCATTATGAGTTCTAGACACGTCACTTCCCTGGGGAACAACTGATACCATCTTCACATTCTAAAGAGAAGAAAAATGCCAGAGAGGGGAAGGCTATTTCACTATTAAATTTTTAATAATATTTAATAATTAATTAATTATAATTATTAATGTTAATAATATAATCAATAATTATATTAAATTAACATTTTGCTATTAAAAAGTGAAAGTAGTTATCAAAGAAAATCTGGACAAAGAAAAACAATTAAGCAGAACTATCTGACACAGTGATCATACTTGACAATATTCTGTTGTTGCAGTCCTCCTAAGCGTCTTTTCTCAGGCCTCAACCTACATATCCCTGCAGTTTCTGACACTGTGGAGCACAACCCTCCCTGAATACTCTCTCTCCTTTGACCTCAGTGACACAGATCTCTTTCAGTTTTCCTGCCTTACCATACCTACTAGATAGACCTCCTTTGGTTACCAGGAAGCATTCTGCTTGTATCCAACAAGGTCAGATATAATTATCATTGCATCCTAGTGTTATTAGCAATTGCTGGCAACCCTGACTACCTGTGCCAGAGAAATAGAATAAAGAACAACATGGAGCATGTATATAACTGGAAAAGAGTGTGCATTTCATGTGGTAAGAATAAAATACAAAGATGGGTGGCCCAAGTTGTATACTGGTACTCTGCTATGTTAAAATAGGAAGGCCTTAGTAGATGAATGGATTTTTACCTAAGACTTAGGCGAAAATTCCCAAGTACCTTATCATTTATAAAGTATTTTTAAAACATACTCTTAGTCAATAACCCTGTGAGTTAGGTATTGTAAACAGCATTACTCCCATTTTACAGATGGGAAAGTGACTTGTGCTCATGCATTGTGATATTTGACTTCCCAAAACCTGTTTGGTCCCTTAGCCACAGAAACTTCTTTACTTTGGTCATAAATTTTTATTAGTAATTGTTTGCATGAAGTTCTTCACTAATTTGCTACTGTTACTGGCTAAACGGTAGCTAAACACTTCCCAAATCAATCATAATTTTTATCATACACCCTCAAGGACATTTGAAATTTACAAGGCAAATTATCCATTATTAAATGTACAATCTGAAACATAGAACAAATGCATCTATTCAGATAAGTCTTTTCAAGATGAGCAGAGAAAGAAAAAACTTGGTCAGTGCAAGTTTATAAAATGGAAATGTGCTACAATAAAAGTTTTAAGCAACAAGAAGCAATTTCGAGGACAAAAATTGTCAAATGATAGCAAAAACTTCTGTTAAAATAAAGAAGCAAGTCAGAAAATGTCAGATTTTGAAAACAAGCGAGGCAGTGAAGGGCAGACAAACAGCAAGCTGGGCTGGAGGCAGGAAAGACCTCAGCTGCTCCCAGAAGATGTACAAGGCACCCTGACATCCAGTCACTACTCAGTTTATGGTAACTCTCTAAAGACTGCAAGTTTCAGAAATGATGCTTCTCTACATTGGTAGAGGGAGCTCCTCACTGGAAACTTCCCTGTACCCATGAAATTACAAGTCTGATCCAAAACTTTTTTTTTTTTCAAATTGTTGAGTTATTTTTAAAATAGTGGCTACATAGACCCACTGGTCACAAATGTAGTTTCAAGCTAAAGTACAAACTCAGAACTACACATAAAATATTAACTGGAAATTCTATTCTGTCCCACAGTGTACCAAATTTTCACTGGTTAACTACTCTCACTTACTTAATAAAGGGTAGGATCCTTCCCCTCGCTGGCAGTTTCTTCCTTTGCAGAATGTGAGGGCAGGAAAATTTAGTCCCCAAGGAAATGACTTATTCAGAACTGAGACTAGAACTCTAGCTTTTGATAAGGGACCAAGCAGAAAAGTCATGCTTATCATTTATCTGATAATAACAAGCAATTTCATGAGGATAGGGAAGTTCCCAGTGAGGAACAGATCAGCATATTTTCTGAAATTTGCAGATATGAGAGTTTTCTTGGACACTGAGAAGTGACGTGACTGGAGCAGGGTAGCCTGAATTAAAGTGTAACCGATGAAATTACAAATGGTTCTATTTCTTTCTTTTCCTGCCTTGTGGAGCTATACTGTAAAACTTGTTTTGTAGCTTTCCAACACTCTTTTGACTCAAAGAGCCAATTAAAACCACGAGAGATGTTGAGTTTATTAAAACTCTGACAAATCTTCAAAATTTCCCAAGGCCAGGAGGTATCTCCTTTACATCTAATGATTAAGTAAAAAAATACACTGAAGGGCAAGATGAAGTTAGAAGAAGCACAGTATGGGTAAAAACAAGCGCTAAAGGAGAAGAGCAGAATTCTAATCCTGGCTCTGTCACTTATTGCCTGACCCAACTGCCTGGGCAAATAACACCCTCTCTAAGCCTCAGTTTCCTCAAATGTAAAAGGAAAGGTTTGGGCTAGATGACTTCAAAGGTAAGCCTTTTTTGCTGTTAAAAAAAAAGATTCTGGGCGCAGAAAATAATTATGCTGTATAACTTAACGTTATACCCTACATGTTTAAGGAAAGGAATGGTATTTGAAAAGTTACTCATCACAAAATAAAAGCATTCCCGAAAATCAGTTAACTTGATAGAGTGAAAAGTTATGATATTTAACATCATCATCACTCATGATCAAGAGAGGCCAATGAGAAAGATTTTTCCAGGTTTAATCAAAGAAAAGCTTTAGGCATAATATAGGGGAAAAGCCTCAAAAACCTAAATACACTGGTTACACAAATGATAAAATTTGATTAAAACTGTCTCAAAAATTGTCACTGAGAAGAGAATGTGGTTGAGTTTAAGTTTGTCCTATCAAATATAACTAAGTCCAGAAAGAAACAGTTTCAAAAACTAAGGCCAAGTTATGCTGACAATGTAACACAATCACAAATATAACCTAAATTGTGGCTCCAGCTCTCAGAGATGTAGGAACAGAGTACAGCTATAAGACACAAGGAAATAAAGATAAGCTTCTGGCTGATTTTAAATCTAACTCAGCTCTTTAGTTATTTCCTTTAGCCTTTCTTGAGCCTTTTTGGGTCATGGATCCTCTTTGGCTATCTGGTGAAGCCTGCACAGCAAGCCACAAAAGATGACAAAGATAGCAAAATAAGAATACCCAAGAGATGGGATTGACAGACAAAAAACAGGGAATAGTCAGGGAAGGGAGTTTTGGCTTAGGAAGCATATAGCATCACTAACAAGTCTCAAATTGTATCATAAAGCAGCAAATCATCAAAAACATTTAGTACTGGCTAACAAATACAAAAGTAGCAAAGACTTGATATGAAAAGCCCAAAAGAAAAGGAACATAGCAGTTCAAAGTTTTTAATCCAAGACTGCAAACTAATGAAAGAAGGACAAGAACTGCTGGGAAAACTAGGAAACATTTCGGTGGAGTTTAGGTTTAGACCAACATGTTATATCATATACCATAAACTCCAAATGAGTAATTCAATCTAAGCAGAAAAGGTCACATCATAAAAAAGGGAAGAACAAAACAAAACTATGATTAGAGATAAATTCTTAACCAAAGGAACATAAGTGATCATGAAAGGTAAAAAAAGGAAATTTTGATTGCATAAAATTTTAAAAACTTTTACATGAAAAAAATTATTTCATCTAGAATAAGAGAAACTATTAGGCACCAAAAAAATCTACCTTTTCATAAAATATCTCTGATAAAAGTCAGCCATCCAAGATACTCAGGGAAATACATCACATACATACATAATATAAAAAATACATACAGGTACATACCTCTAGGATAAAATATCTCCTCTGTCTAGCTTTTAAAGTCCTTTAGAACCTGGTCCCAATCTATCTTTGCAGCTTCACTGGACATTTTCTCCCTTTCTATACTCCGATATTCAGCCAAAATGGCTCTTGTTCTTTCCTTATACAATACTTCACAGCTATCTCCCATTTCCATGCCTCTGCATTACCTCAAATAGACTCCTTCCTCACATTCACTTTACTGAATCCCTCCCTCTCTCCCTGTAAGATGTAGCTGAAGCAGCACCTTCTCCATGAAGTCCTTCCTGATCTCCCAGGTGTTGGTGCCCTAGACTTCCCTAATCAAGCACTGTGCAGAAGCTTCTATTCACTTCATATTTATGCAGTGTATGTATTTCTGTTTGGCTTGTTTCCCTCACTAGAACGCAAGCTCCTTATGAGCAGGGATTGTTTTCATTCCTCATACATAAAGCCCCAGAACTGAAAATGGAACCTAATACAAAGCAGGCACTTTAAACTGGTATATACCATGTGTGTGTGTATATGTATCTCCAAATGCCTTGGAGTTAGGAAACTGAAGATACATGTGACCAAAGGCCCTTCCTCAACAAAAGAATGAGAACAACTCCCAAATGAACTGCAAACTATCTACAACCATATAAAATGCTTTGAATCACTGATGGGAGAAATGCACATCAAAGCAACTCTTTAGGTTTATTTCACACCTCTCAAAATGACAAAAGTGATAAAAGACCAAAATTGTTAACACTTGGCATAGCACAAAGTGCTTAATAAATGCTTGTTGTTGACTGAATAATTTATGGTTACAGAAAGACAGGCTCACTGTTAATGATATTTTGAATTCATCCAACTACCTGGAAAATAATTCTAAATCATGTAACAAAGTTCACTAAACTGTTCAAACCCTTTGCCCAACACTAAAAGGGAACCAATCTCTGATTAAATGTAATACCCAAAGACAAACCCAAGATTATGAACATAATTACAAAACATTTTTTACACAAATAAAGGCAGATCTAAACAACTTAAGAAATATCCCTCATTTATGGACAGGTCAAACCCCCAATATAATAAAAATGATAATTCTACCTAAGTTAACTTAGCTATTCAGTACTATGCCAATCAAACTACCAAAGAATTATTTTAGAGAGCTAGAAAAAAATAACTGGGCATCTAGGTGATGCAGTGAACAGAGCACCGGCCCTGGAGTCAGGAAGACCTGAGTTCAAATCCACCTTCAGACACTTAACACAAAAAAAAACTAGTCTTGTGACCTTGGGAAAGTCACTTAATCCCAATTGCCCCACCTCTCCAAAAAGCCAAAAAAGAAAAAAGAAAAAAGAAAAGAAATGACAAACAGGATAGTTTTGGAGAAACCTGGCAAGGCTTTTATATGAACTCATGCAAAATGAAGTGAGGAGAACCAGGAGAACACTGTACACAGTAAAAGCAATATTTTAAGGAGGTTCAACTGTGCTATTCTGATCAAGACAATGATCCAGGACAATTCCCCAAAGAACCTATAATGAAAAATACTATCTACCTCCAGACAACAAAAGAACTCTGAATGCAGAATTGAACCATACTTTTTTTTTACTTTATTTTTCTTGGGGTTTGTCCGTTTTCTTTTGCAACATGGCTAATACGGAAATAAGATTTCTTATGTATAACTGGTATCAAATTGTTTGCCTTCTCAAGGAGGAGGGAGAAGCAACAGAGAGATAATTTAAAACTTAAAATTTTTAAAAATGAATGCTAAAAATGTTTTATATGTAATTGGGAAATATTTAAATTTTGAGAAAAACTGAAATGCCTAATCCCCAAGCAGAAAAAGAGATGAAATGCTACCCCTCTTTTCTAGGATAGAAAAGTAGAAGACTACAGAATCAGAAAGTTATTCACAGTCAGATTATCACTATGTATATAGATTCAGTATGCTTAACTGTTTTTGTGATAATTTGAGGTTTCTGGGAGGAAGTGGGGGAAATGGGAAAGAAATGATATCACAAAACCACTATGGTATAAAAACACAAAAGGAAGAAAGACTGAGTATAGTCCTACCAAGAGACTGTCTGCTTCCAAGGACTAGTCCAGCTTTGCATGAAATAAGGCAAGAGGGTACCCTGAGGCATGTCAGTGAAGGACATGTTTCATAAGATTTTACCAAGCTGAAAAGGTATGGGACAAGCTTTAGGCTAAAAGACTGTTATCTACTTTCTGAGAATCAGCCTAGCTATATAAAGAAATCCTAATCACCAATAAGTTGACTACTTAGGAATAAACTCTTTGGTCACAGAAACCTATTAAACAAAAAAAAACACAAAATGGCACTTGATTCTATGTAGCCCCATTCCACCTTTTGTAAACTGACTTAGGGACTAGTACTTTAAATGTGAGATTCCTGTCCAGTTACCAGTGAGTGGATATACTACTGGGAGAAATGAATTGAATCATATCAATCTTGACATTCTCAGTAAAAATGAAACCATAAGACAAAAAGCTGAAACTAAATAAAACAATTCACAGATCCTCCTCCATCAGGCAAATAAAGCAGTTTAACTGGTTTTTATCATGCATCCAAAGGCAACAAGAAACATTTCATGACACATCTGGGCATCTCATATTGCAAGGCTCTTTACAAGCACTTATAAAAAGAATCCTATGAAAATCATTGCAATTTATGTAGCAACATATATTGTAGAACACAAAAATGTAGTGAAATTCTACAAAGAACTAGATATGACCCCAAATTAAATTAATGTATACCTTACTAGTTGGTGTCTTCAATGAAAAGGAAAGCACAGGGGAGCACAATGACAAAAATGTTGGAAAATATGGCTCAAAAGTAAGAAATAAGAGGTCAATGGATTATAAAATACACAAAAATCCCCATTTACACCAAAATTTGTTGTTGTTCAGTAGCGGCTGATTCTTCATGACCCCATTTTGGGTTTTTTTTGGCAAAAATACTTGGAGTGGTTTGCCATTTCTTTCTTCAGCTCATTTTACAGATGAGCAACTGAGGTAAACAGAATTAATTGACTTGCCCAGGATCAGACAGCTAGTAAGTGTCTGAGGCCAGATTTGAATTCATGAGGCTGAGCCCTTCCTCATTCCAACTGTTTATTCCAATCCAGTTCATTTTTACATTCCTCTAATCCAACTATTCCAGACTGTTTTCTAGAATATTGAGCCATTCTAGCTCACAGCTTCACCAACAATGAAGATCTTGATGCCTTAATTTCCTTGTCTGTACTATGGAGAACACTTGGATTCCCGCATGCTGGAAGTCTTCATGTAAAGGTTAGACAACTACTTGATGGGTAAGTGGGAATTCACTTCATGTAGGTTTTGAACTAGATAAATTTCTTCTGAAATTTCCCTTTCAACTCTCAAAATTATATGATAAACTATATCCCAGTTCATTTTAGGTGAACTTTTAAAGGATACCTCTTGTTCATTCCTTTTGTCTTCTTTGCTGGTTCACTGATATTCTCCTAACCCAGGGATGGGGAACTTGCAGCCTCAAGGCCATGTATCTTTTACGTCCTCGAGGGACTCAGTCAAAAGGCCACATTAGGTTAGAACCTAACCTCTACCTAATAAAGATTCCCCACAAGGGTATCATTGATTTTCTCCTCTGCCAAACTCATGCATTCCTATGGTTTCAATTATGACCTCCATGTAGATGACCACCAAATCTACCTTCAGACTGTCAATTATTCCCCTTGAACTATATATTTAGTCTGGCATCTCCAACTATCTGCTGGATCATCTCCACCTGGACAGAGAGCCTGCACTTGTACATGTACATCATGTACAAAATAATCCTACCCTTATCAATTTCTCTATTTCTGTCTGAAGTACCAATATATTCTAGTCACTCAGGATCAAAAAACAAAACAAAACAAAAAAACAGCAGTCATCCATGATTCTTCCTTCTCCCACACTACTCAAATCTAATTAATAATTAAGTCCTGTCAAGTATACCTCTTCTTAATATTCATCAAAACTGTCTGCTCCTCTTCACATAGGCTGCTACCACTCTAATGCAGTTTTTACCACTCCGGGGACTTCATATTTAGTTAGAGAGAAAGGACATACATATGAAATAGCAATAATAATGAAAAGGTCTTATACGCTAAGTTATAACAAGTGACACAGCCACCAAGAAAGGCTTCACATGCTTGACAGCGATGCTACACAATAAATTAGAACATAATATAGCACTTTTAGCTTGCAAAGGGCTTGACATACATGATCTCATTTGATTCACACATTATATATTGGGGGGGGACAGAGACTAAACCCCAAAGAAGTTAAATGACCCTTCTCCAGGGTCACATAGTGAGTAGGTATGCGAGGCAGGATCAAAACCCAGGTCTTTCTATGTACCATGTAACACTGTCTCTTGAAGGTCAAAGCTTAAAGGAACAAAAAAAAGCAATAAAATGTGTAAATAGAAAGTATCTGACTACAGCTGAGAACTTATGCTGAGGAAGAGTGGGCTATAAGGGTCTTGAGGTTGGGAGGTAGGTAAGATCAATGAAGGTAGAGGCACTTACATGTCAAGCTAAGTCACTTATCTATCAGACACAGACAGAATCCTAGAATGTCTGAGTTAGAGAGGTCCTAAGGGATCACCTAGTCTAGTCTAATCCCCTCATTTAAACATTCAGTCTCCTGAGACTCAGAAAGGCTGACCTGGCCAAGGTCATGGGTCTGAAGGCTGTTTAATGTCATATAATTCACTAAGAACTAATACTAAAAAGTTTATTTTAAAAATGTTTCCAAAGTAGCTCAAAACATTTTATTTTGAGCAACTCATCATTTCTGAACAATGGGAAGTAAATAATTCTTAGCCAAACTGTGAAATAAACAATGTAAGACCAAAATATACACAAGAGTTGGCCAAGTGGGCTCAGTGGATCAGTCACAAGTTCTAGGCCCTGAACCCTTTTTAATTCCTCAAAAAGGAGATTCTCTGAACAAAAGGCCTCAAACCACAAATCCCAGCCCTAATACCACATGCTACTAAATCACTAACAGCTTCCTAGGAGAAGAAAACAACTAACTCCAGTTAAATGGAAGACATACGTTTGTCTAGATTTAGAGGGGACTAGTCAGTCCACATTCAATTATAGCTATGATGCTGTCCTGTGAATAACTTAGCTCACTGCCAATGATGCAATTTTACAGAGTTATAAAATAATTTCCATTAATTATGAAAAGAGGCCAAGACCCTAGAGCAATTCAAGGGTCAGATTTTTGCCAGTAGGCAAAGACAAATGCAAAGAGAGTAGACAGACACACAGTCCCCAACATTTGTAATACTATTTATAACCAAAGGACTAAGAAGACTTCAAACCCATTAATCCCCAAAAAATAGTTGTGGAAAAACCATCCTATTTCTCCAAAAGGCTTTGCTCCCATCAAGTTGTGATTTGCTATGTAATTAATATATGTTTATGCAATGAATAAGGTAACCTTACTCCTCTCTAAGTAATGTTTTTAGACATTAAAATGCTCTCAGACTTATCGTGGCCACTTTTTTCTAAGCATATAGAGCAATAATACAAGTAAAAGAGGAACAAAATCAGAGAAGGGAGAAACTACTTCAAACTTAAGAGATGAAGGGTGGAAGACAGGCAGCATTTGACCAATACAGCATGCTTCTACAGACTGGCAACACACATACTGAAAAATCTAAAATAAGGGAAGTTTACGTTTATAGGCACCAACAGACAGCTTAGCAGAACAGACAGAACGCTGGCTAGGTGTAAGACCTGGGTTCAAATCTCACCTCCCACTCTTTCTAGTGATGCTACCTCTATGTCTCAGTTTCCTCACCTGTAAAACAGAGCTAATAATACCTGTAAGTAAACACCTCTCAGGGCTGCTGTGAGGATCAAATGAAATGAGGTAGGTATGATACACTGATAATTTTAAAATACTATATATCAAGTCAAAAAGCAGTTATTGCATGCCTACTATGTGCAAAGCACCATGCTGTGTTCATAATATTTTCAGTTCTCATTAATGAAAAGAGCATAAAAGTGGGAGTAAGGAGATTTGGGTTCTAGCTTCAGCTTTATCACTAACTTAGTGTGATCTTGGATATATCATTTTACTTCTGTCTTAGACCCTGATTTCCTTTCCATCAAAATTATGTAAAAATGCCTGCCTTACTACAGGGAAGCAGGCACTCTTGTACATTGCTACTAAAACTGTAAGGGTAATACAAGTATTTTGGAGAAAAAAATGGCAATACGGAAGAGTCATAAAACTCATCATTCTTTTTATCTCAGTAATTCCACTAGCAGAATTTTATTCTAAACATATTTAAAAGGAGGGAAAAAAGCTATTAACACAAAAATATTTATAGCTGTTTTATTTGTAATAACAATAAATTATAAATAGCCTATATATTCAACAACTAGAAAATAGCTGAATAAAGTATTTATTACATTGTATTAATGTAATAGCATATTATGGTACCATAAAAATAAACAAATATGAAACAAACAAGTGAGTAAATACCTAGGCAAAGTAATATAAGATGAAATCCACAGAAACATAATAAAAACATTAACATATACGTATAGCTATGAAAATATAGCAAAAATAGCAAAATTCTATGCTAAACTGACAAAGACATAAATATTTTTCATTTAATTCATTCGACTATTTTGTTAAATACTAAGGATTTACATAAGATTTTACTCCACAGTTTACATGTTAATTTGTCACTGTTAATGGTTAAGTATTTAATTTTTAAAGTAACTGACCTGCTTTTACTTTACAGGTTTTTGTAAACTAAAATAAATGTCTAAAAGCACTTTGAAAAGCTCAAGTGCCATACTAATATAAGGAGAGTAGATAGTGAACTCCAGGTGAGGAAATCACCTCTACACCAACACAGGTCAGCACCCTCTTTGCAAATTTAATCTTAAGTGAATTGCCTGGAAGAACTGAGAAGCAAAGGGCCTTGCCCAGATTTGTACAACAGGGCCAATAAGATCTGAAGTGGCACTTGAACCCAGATCTTCTTGGCTTCAAGACTGGATGTTTATCCATTATGGTACATCACCTCTCATAAGGGAATAAATATATTACTGGATGGCAGAATTGCGCAAATGCAATATTCTGGTGATGATGCACTCATACATACCCCCTGTTTGCAGATTATTTTTTAATAATTTTAGGGACAAAAATACATTTAACAGTAAAATCAAGCATAACTTTTTTTTGAGGATTCTAAAGGCATTTTGGGGCAGGTAGGTGGTGTAGTAGATAGAGCCGCAGGGCCTGGAATCAGAATGACTCAGCTGCCTGAGTTCAAATCTGGCCTCAGACACTTACTAGCTTTGTGACCCTATACAAGGCAATGGCAAACCACTCTGTTATCTTTGCTAAGAAAACCTAAATGAAGCCACGACTGAAACAACTAAATGAAAGGCATTTTAGGATCTCCCAATCCCTAGGGTCATGCAATTTAAGCACAGATGATTATCTAGTACAAATGAGGAAAATGGGACCCAGAGAGAATAAATTACTTGCCCCAAAACACACAGGTAATGAGTAACAGAGCCAAGATTCTAACCCAGGTCCAAATTCTGTGCTCTTTTCATTATACCAAGCTGCTTTCTATAGGTCTGTCTACAGACAGACACCATTGTTATATTGGCAAAGCCCAGAAGTGTTGGCCAAAAGAGATTTCTAATTGACAATATATTGGAAAATCCAACTTTTACTGTGCCTATAAATATATAAATGGTATTAAGAGGTAGGTGAGAGAAGCTCTTTCCAATTTAGTTAATATCCTTCCTTACATTTACAGTTTTTACAGTTTACCTGGCTAACAAGTTTTTGAGCCAAAACAGCTCTATACCAATCACCCAATTGTCCTTGATGTAGATATTAAAAGCTACATATTTCACCTTTCAACATAGGCAGTTCCTGTCATGTTCATGCTGACTGGAGAATTACATGAACAAGGAACAGGAAGGAAATTCAACAGAAATACAAAGGAAAATCAGAGGAAGGGTTTTTTTTAATCCTCTAGTTATCCAATTTACTTAAATATTACTACTTTCAAAAACTGCTAACGTGCCTCCAGTTTTAATGGCTTTCTCCCTTAGGAGACACTCTAAGGAAATAGTAATGGGACAAATAACTAATGACTACCTTTCATATTCTTTTTTTTTAATTTTTAGCTTTTTATTTTTTTGGAAGGGCAATTGGGGTTAAGTGACTTGCGCAAGGTCACATGGCTGTTAAGTGTCTGAGGTCAGATTTGAACTCAGGTCCTCCTGACTCCAGGGCTGGTGCTCTATTCATTGCACCACCTAGCCACCCCTACCTTTCATATTCTTAACAAGCTAAACTAGCCTTTGATACAATCACTCATTTCCCCTTGATATTCTCTAGGTTTCCACATCACTGCCCTATCCTGGTTCTCTTCCTACCTGTCTGATCACTCTTTCTCAGTTTTTTTTGCTGGATCTTTGTCTAGGTCAAACCTGCTAATGCCAGCGGCCCCACAGGGTTCTTTTCTGAGCCTTCTGTTCCTGTCAGTCCATACAATTTTACTGGATGATCTCATTATCTCCCATACATTAAATCTTCATCTCTATGCTGATGATTCTCAAATTGAACTCATATAGCTCTTAACTTCTCTCCTAACCCCCACAATGGCATCTCCAACTACCTATTGGAAATCTCTAACTGGATGCCCTATAGACATCTTAAACTCAACAAGTCCAAAACTGGGTTATTCACCCCCAACATTCCCTCTCTTCAACTTCCTAACTCCCTTAATTACTGTGAGGGAACCACCAGCTACCCAAACTCACAACCTACTTGTCATTCTCAACTCCTCACTCTTTCTCACTGCCTGTGTCCACTCTTGTTGCTAAGGCCCATCGATTTCATCTCTGCAACATATCTCAAATATGCCCCCTTCCCTCTTCTGACAATGCCACCACTTTGGTGTAGACCCTCATCACCTTGCACCTTGACCATTACAATAGCCTGCTAGCAGGTCTGCTTGCCTCAAGTCTCTCCCCTAAACTTCAGTCCGCCCTCCCTTCAGCTGTCAAATTGATCTTCCTAAAGCTCAGTTCAGACCATATTCCAAACCTACCCCCCACTCCAGTGGCTCCCTATCACCTCCAGGATTAAATATAAATATAAAATCCCATTTGTCATTACAAGTCAATCATAACCTGGCCCTTCCAACTTTCTCGTCTTCTTATACCTTTCTCTTCCCTCCTTGCCCCTCTACCACTTGTCCCCTATATTCTATATATAGTGACATTGGCCTTCTCAATTTTCCTCACATTAAGACCCCCACATCTCCCTATTCTGTGCACTTTCATTTCATTCTAGTCCTGGAATCCTTCGCCTTCTCATCTCTGCTTCCTGGTTTCTCTCAAGTCCTAGATAAAACCCTACCTTCTACAAGGAGCCTTTTCTGATTTCCCTTAATATGAGTGCCTTCCCTCCATTAATTATCTCTAATTTAGCTTACATTTTTTTGTGCAGATATTTTCACATTGTTTCATTCATTAGAAGATGGGCTCCTTGAAACAGGGACTGTCTTGATTTCCATTTGTATCCTTAGTACTTAGAGCAAGGCTTTTCACATGGTAAGCACTTAATAAATGCCTCATTCATTCATTAAAAGAAAGAAGACAGCTGGAATACCATCTCCCTTTTATTTGTACTCTCCCCTCTTATTCCTAGCCCCACCAAAAAAATAAAAAGTCCAAGAATTTCAGAAAAGCATCTCCTGTGAACAAATGGCTTGTTGTCTTCTATAGTGAACTACTTACTACTCTAAGGTGCCAAGATTTTGCCACAGATGTACTCTAGGGCACAGATTTCCTAGGTTTCCTACTACTAGGTCTGACCAGAACTCAAAAGGGATTATGTGAATACTTCACATTTCATGAAGGTGGAACTCAAAGTTCTAAGTGTCATTTAAGGAAAAGGGGAAAACAGGTTGAACTGACACTCGTACTCTTAGAAACAAACCTCACCTGCAGAGGAGCTATAAAGGAAACCCCTTCCAAATGATGAAGACTTATAAATACTTAGGAAGTATTTCAACTTGTGTCATTAACAAGGGCACATTTAATTAGAAAGCTAAATTAAGGGACCAAGGAAAAGAGACAGCTTTTCTTTGCAATGAGATTTGGGGATTAAGGTGAAGGAGAAAGTAATTCTTACAATAAAATGGCTGTAATTGGATCTGTTCCATGGATCCTATTCTCTAAACCAGCAGTTCTCAACCTGTGGGTTATGTTCAATTTAAATACATCCTGCATATCAGGTATTTACATTATGATTCATAACAGTAGCAAAATTACAGTTATGAAGTAGCAACGAAAATAATTTTATGGTTGGGGGTCACCACAACATGAGGAACTGTACTAAAGGGTCGCGGCATTAGGAAGGTTGAGAACCACCACTCTAAACCTTCAAGTTCACAAACCAAGATGAAGGCTAATTAATAAATTACTTTCACAAATAAACAGGTATGCCTTTTCCTGGCTTCTCTGTATACTCCATTTTAGCACCGTTTGAACTCGGATTTACGGTAAAATGGGATTCAGGGTAACATGAGTTTTGTTTTTCTTGACCTACACATTCAGCTCTATTTCCTGAACATCCGATACCAATATGACAGCTTCCACTTGATGAAGGTGGCAGAGTACTCATTTCTCCAAAGAAGATCAATGGAATCCTGATTGTTCACATTATTCTCCAAAGCAAATGATAACAAGAAAGCCCTACTATGTTCCTGGGTGCGCCAGTAAAGGGCAACGTGAATATTTAAAATAGGCTATCTATCCACAGAAACAAAGCAAGTACCTCTGAAGTATCTGAACTGTGTGTGTCTTTGGGTAGGTATGTGCAAGGAGGCAGCAGAAGGGCATATAGTACAAGGCACCCTGAAATAAATAGAGAGATGATTATCACAAAGTGAGCAGTCTGAAGAGACATTTTTCATTTCAAGAGGTAGGAACTACCTTTCCAGGAGGGACATGAGAGAAAGAAGCTCTTTTCCATTCTACTTGGGAACAAAATGATGATGTTGACAGCATCAGACTGGGTCTGTCTGTGCTGCAAGACTCAGAAGCCAGCTTCTCACTGAGCAAGCACATCCTAATGCATCGCACACCCTGCCCTGGATTACTGAGCATTCAGACTGCTACTTCTGCCCAGGAGGAAGAAGGGAAAAGCTCTCTGACCCAAACTGAGGCAAGTCCCTGAGGAAAACAACCTGCTACCCACAGAGCTTTGGGACCAATCTGTCTTCAATTGTGATTGGGGAACCAGTCTCAAGAAGATGAAGACATCCATCCCTCTGCTCTGAGAGCAGGTCAGTTAAGAAAGCTAATGGCCCAGCATCCTGTCTTTATTATATATAGGGAGGGGCCTTTCCGACCCTTTCAGTCATGATATAGATATTTATATATAAGCGTATACATATGTATGCAGCATACACACGTGTACACATGCATGTACGTGTGTATCTACACGCATGTGTGTATATGCACATGTGTTATGTGTGTGTGCCCGTATTTCCCCTCCCTCCTCTGTAAAAGGAAGATAATAGCAGGATTGTTGTTAGACTCAAAACGAAATAACCGTAAAGCCTTCAGCCCAGCGCCGGGCGCGGAGCTGGAGCTATAGAAATTTTAGCTATTATTAATATTATTACTGTTATATAATCTCCGTTCCCTACCTTCGGCCTACCGCTGCTTCCCTCAACATCTCCACTTCGCAGCTCCCTCCCTCCCAACCCCCTGCCCGTCCCCAGGGCTCTTTCTCCCCAATCACCCACTCTCCCATCGTGATCTCTAGGGTTCTCTCTGGGCCTCAGTTTCCTTTTCCGTAAATGAGAGCAGGGTTCCCTGGCTTCTCTCTTAATGCCTCAGCGGCCTTCCCTTTCCATCTCCTCCTCCTCGCCCTCCTCCCTTCCGCATCCTAATCACCCCCCCACACCAGACTCATCCCTCATTCCATCCCTCACCCCCAAAGATGCTCCAAACCTGGATGTCCCTGCCCCGGCCCCCTACCCTACGGGGTGCAGAGCGGGGCAGCCCACTCGCCTCTCACCCTCAGGATCCCCCCAGTCCCTCCGTGACCCCGGGGGCCCTCAGAGCCTCCTTCCCTACGCCCTTAGGGCTCTAGGACCGCAGCTCTCCCGTGGCCCCCTCCGCTCGCCCAGAGCCCCCCAGCTCTCGCCCCGTCACTACGGGCTGGCTTCCTGCCCGTGACTCACCCGCGGGGCCCGGGCAGCGGACGGCCGCGGCTCCCCCCCGGGGGCTGGGCCCCCCGGGCCTCCAGGGTCCGGCCCGCCCAGCCGGCAGGCAGGCAGCGCTGGCGGCTGAGCCCCGACAGCGGCGGCCCTTTAGCGGCCGCTCCGTACCCGCTCCCGGCTCGACTCGTACTGGGTACGAATCAACAACAAGATGGCGGCCAGCCGAGGGGGCGGGGGCCTGGCGTCATAGCAACCATACCGGCAAGGAATACGCCCCTCACCGGGACTGGTTCCCCAATCACAAGCCGCTTCGCCTACCGGTTGGGGTCAGCGCCCCCTGCTGACAGGTCGCGCGGCCCGTCAGTCCAAATCCTCCCGCATCCCCAACGCCTACTCAGGTCCGCAACGCCAAGGGCACGTGACTATGACGGGCCTCTGCGCCTGGGCCGCGCGCTCCTAATTCGTGGGGCTGCGCGAGCTCCCGGGCCGGGCGCGCGACGGCTGCTAGGTCACGGGCTTGACTGCCGTGCTGCAGGCCAGCCTGGGCCCAGCCCTGCCCTCAGTGAGGAGCCCGAAGCCCAAAGGCCCTGCCGCGGTCCCCGTGGGCGCCCTAGAAGGCCAACAACCCCGGGTGTTTTCCTGTTGATTTCTCCTCCTGGCGCCGTAGCCTGTTGTCACGTCCCACCCTAACCATTCACCCGTGGGTGGCCAGGGGAGGTGTAGACGGCTGCCCCTTCGCCAGAGGGCCCGTTAAAATCCCCGCTGGAGATGAGGAGGCTGCTAGCCCCTGATCCAAATAGGTTCTGAACATTGTAGGTGGGGACATAAGGCCAGTGGCCCGAGCAGGTGTAGACCCCTACGTAGATGGTCCTCCCAAGGGACTGACAGCATACCCCAAGGACGCTTCTGTGCAGCGGAAGCCAACTGTCAGTATCCACCTGTCTATACCTGCACTCAGCCGGATCCCGGGGTTTGGAAAAAAGGGGGGGCGGGGTTTCGAGAAATAGGGGGAATAATATCTCCCAGCAAGTGTGCGCCAGACTGTAGTCAGAACACCTTGGTTTGAATCTTGGCTGTCACCTTTGTGACCTTGGTCAAAGTAGTCACACCCCATCCTATGCCCCTGTCTCAGGGCTTCAATTCATCGGCAGCAAAATGTAGGTAGATGGACAGCCAAGACCCTGCAAATGGACACTAAGCTGGGCTCAAAACAGTTTGAGGGAGAGATCCAGCTAGATTGCATTTGGAAAATTGCATAGTGCTTACCTGCCTATTAAAAAAATACGTATTTTAAGGCTACCCTTATTCCTCTGATGCTAGATAGCTTTGAATCAGGATCCCTCAGGTGATATTTATTAGAATGGAACTTACAGTCCCCCTGGCTTCAAGGGTAGCATGCTTTCTACTATTACCACCCGACCACAATCTCCAAAGAATCAAAATTTGGTGTGTCTCAAAGAGCAGGAGAAGCCAATCTGGTTGGTGTAAAGAGACTGGAGATTCTAACAAGAATAACCTTCGAATGAGGAGTGATGAAAGATACCCAAGATGCATGCTCAGATGAATCAAGTGATGCAAGAAGAGCTGGTGGTTACAGATGGATAGCTCAACTTTAGCGCTAGAACTCTCCTGGTGTTAGAAAACATTCCAAATGTTAGAAGGCATCCACTACATTAAATGGAGGATTTATAGGACATCACAAATGAGGGCTGCAGAGGACGAGAAAGTATGGATGGCTTATGAGCTGCACCTTTGCCAGGGCCCATAAATGACATTTCATGTGTTGTTTTCCTCCTGTGTAAAGCAACCTATTTAACATTCTTATCAGCTGCCATGGAGACCTGTTCTGACACGTTTTTTTGGCTCATCTTCACAGAGATCAGTCAGGAGTGGCAAATACAAGTCCTAAAAGAATAAATGTTCCCCTTATAGAAGCCAGTTGCATTTTTTACTTGGCAACTTCTTCCACGGCCTGAGGGACTATAAATTGGGGCTATCTCGGGTCAGATGAATAAAGAAATTCCTTGGCTCTCGGCCCACTAGTTCCCTGAAGTTCAGACCCATGAGCCATGTGCTGTAGCAAAGCCCAAATGGTCTCAGTGATCAGGCAGCAAAGACTGAATGTCATTGGAAAGAGAATAGGCCTTCCATGGGGAATTTGAACATCATATTTATTAGGCTCAATTATTACTGTAATAACTATAGTAGTGTTGACTAATGAGGCTTGTTAGGGCTTTGAAAAAAGAATTTGGCCCAGGGATTGGGCTCCTACATTAAGCTATGACCTTGGGCATTTCCCATGCTATTGCCAAGGGATTCCAGGAATCCTGAGAAGTTGAAGCAGCTGTGACTACCCAGCATACCAAAGGTCACAACCTTTATGACATGCTTCATTTCACCCAATCAGTGCATCTAAAGAACTTCAAACCTTTTCTGATATCACTGGAATCCTTTCTGGATCCCCAGGTACCCAATAATGATGACCTAAACCCGAGTAATACTTTTAAGCTACCTGCAAACAACTAGGCCTATAATCAGGCAAGGACAACCTCCCTGCAGGTCCATACAGGATGACAGGGAGTTCCAAAGAGTTGCACTGAGGAAAACTAGAGTTTTAAGCATTCACACCCAAATGTCCAAGGGGAGAAATGCTGGATGTAAGTAATCAGCTAGGATGAAAAGGACTCCACCTCAATTTTTTTTGGGTGATGCAACCGGTATAGGAAGCTCTTCATAACACCAGAACACTAGGCAAAGCTTCCAGGGCTACTAGGCCCCTTTTGCTTCCTTTCCCCTGGGAAAGGTCCAGTTTACTCCATATGACATGATGCAAATGCTCAATTACCTTACTGGGGAGGGTTCCCCAGTTTTGGTTAGAATTCAGACTCTTGCACATAGTATAAATAACATGTAATCTAGCATTTAAGGCCCCCTACAGTCTGGAGGCAACCTAGCTTTCAGTCAATAAACATTTATTAGACTGTGAACTCTTCCATTAGATTTTCCAGTTTCTTGAGGGCAAAGATTCTTTGGCCTCTTTTTCTTTTTGTGTCCTCAGCATTTAACACAGAGCCTGAAAGAGAGGCACTTAAATGCCTGCGTTAAATAGGAACTTAATAAATGCTTATGGATTGACCTTTCAAACAGTTAATCAATCAATAAACACTTATCAGTCTTCCGATGTGCTGAGCACAGTGCTAAACACAGGAATACAAAGAGTCAAAAGATATTCAAGGAGCTTACAATCTAATGGGGAAGACAAAATGCAAATAAATATATAAAAAGTAAGCTATATGCAGTGTAAATAGGCAATAATTAACAGAGAAGGGCACCAGAATTGAGAGGTTGGGAAAGGCTTCCTACTTTCCAGTCTTATTTCACATTATTCATTTTTACATACCCTGTATTCAAGCTAAACTGAGCTGCTTACTATTCCATGATCTTGTCCTGCCCTCTCTCACATCTGGATATTCTTCCTTTCGTGGAATGAACCATTTGTTCTTGTCTCTACCTGTTGAGATCTGTCTCCCTCAAGGTCCAGCTCAGATGCCAACTCCTCCACCAAGTCTTCCCTGATTGTTTCAGCAGAAAATGATTCTCTAACCTCAAATTTTCCTAGAGAGCTGTATCTGGTTCTCTCCTTTGCCTCTTTCTCAATCAACCTTGCTTTATACATATCTATAAAATGTCCTGTCCCCTTAGTTCCATTAGACCGTAAGGACCTTGAAGGAAGTGACTTTTGTGTTTCATCTTCATATATCCAGTGCCTAGCATATAATAGACACATAGTTAATATTTATTACATTGAATTTGACACACAAACTGGTTGTTGTTTGGGATATAATAAAAGAAACGAGGAAAACATTTCTCCTTTCCAAGAATGGGAAGGAGACTGCAAAGGAAAGATTTAGTCATATTCAGCTTATTAATAATGATAATAACAGCTTATACTCATTTATCATCAATCATTGTGGAGCTCAAAGCACTTTATAATTTTTTAAAAGAAAAAAAAAACCATATTAATCCTTCCAGAACATGCCTGGAAGTTAAGGTGAGGGGGCAAGCTATTATAGCATTCTGCATGTTATAACGTAGCTGTTATTATGGCAGCTAGGTAGCACAGCTGATAGAGTGCTGGACCTGGAGTTGGTGAAAACTGAGTTCAAATCCATTTTGAGACACTTTTGAGCTGTATAAGACCCTGGGCAAGTCACTTACCCTCTTTCTGGGTCAATTTGCCCATCTATAAAGTGGGGATAATAACTCCCAGGGTTGTTGTAAGGTAAAATGAGAAAATATTGATAAAACACTTTGCAAACCTTAAAATACTATATAAATACTAAATATTTTTATTATTATTAAGACAAAATGAAAGGGTATAACTGAAGCCTACCTGAAGAAAAGACCCAGGTTTCCTGCTTCCTCTACTCCTAATGTCTTCACTAGATGGTAAGGGCTTCTGAGGTTGCTTCTCCTAAGGTGGGACAGCATCCTCCAAGGGAACTATAATATTCCCTCAAGTTCAAGGTGTCAAGCAATGTCATTGATAGCATGAGATAGCAGGGGACAAAATCATGAACTATTGTACCCAATAACCCCTACATGCTTTAAACAATTTTTAAAAGCAGAGAGGAAAATGGAAGAATAGTAAGAAAGGGACTGAGGCCTTTTTGGGCTCTTAACAAAACAGTGAGGAAATCACTGGCTGCCAGGGCACTAGGATGTCTTCTGTTCATTACAGGATGATCTGACCCTGCTGCTCTTCTATTTCTTTAAGAGTTATCTTATTGACATTCAATATCACATTAGAGTAAAATAACACCTTTATTTTTGTAAGATCATTCTGATAGTGAAACACAAACTGGAAGTTAGGGTCTGCGGTGGTAGGAGAAGAGGAAGGGAGGGGCTCAGGGGAAGTAGGGAGTCAGCAGGGTATAAAACCAGCAGGGAAATGAGTCAGCCTGGATCCCTTTTATGTATCTCACCCATTTCCAAAAAAGTACAGCTACTAATTTCTTAAAACAGCTCTTGCCCATGCTGTTCAGATTGGCCTCAGAGCCAGCGCCGTGCTCCTGTGCTGCTACTGAAGAGATAATCTCTGCCTGTAACTAGATGTGAAAAGCAGTGAGCTCTATATGACTTCACCCTAGCAGGTCCAAGCAGGATCTTAGGGTGTGTAAAGGAAGTAGCATATAGCCAGCCATTCTCATCTAGCTATAAGTTGAACTAAAAGAAGGTCCCAAGACATAAGGTAACTCTCATCAGGAAAAGCTAGATAATTTGGAACTATGCCCCCAAAAGCTATTAAATTATACATACTCTTTGACCCAGTAATACCACTACCAGCTCCATATACTGAAGAGACCAAAGAAAAAGGGAAAAAATCCATATGTACAAAAATATTTATAGCAGCTATTTTTGTTGTGTCAAAGAATTTAAAACTGAGAGGAGGCCCATCAATTGGGGAATGGTTGAACAAGTTATAGTATATAATGTGATGGTATATTATTGTGCTATAAGAAATGAGAAAGGGATGATTTCAGAAAAAACTGGGAAGACTTGTATGAACTGATTCAAAGTGAAGTAAACAGAACCAGGAGAACATTCTACATAATAACAAAAATATTGTAAAGATAATCAACTCTAAAAGACTCTGATCTGAGTAAACCCTGATCAATGCAATGACCAAGCATAATTCCAAAGGACTCATGACAAGACACGCTATCTACCTCCAGATAGAGAACTGACGGACTCAGAGTGAAGATTAAAGCATATTTTCTCTCTCTCTGTCTCTCTGTCACTCTGTCTCTTTCTGTCTCTATCTCTGTCTCTGTCTCTCTTTCTGTCATTAAGTCTCTGTCTCTCTGTCTCTCTCCAGTCATGGCTAATGCAGAAATTTGTTTTCCATGACTATACTTTGTATATTTGTAATGGGTTTTCTTTTCTTTTTAATTTCAGAATTTATTTATTTTTAGGTTTCAACATTCATTTCCAGAAGATTTTGAATTCCAAATTTTTTCCCCATCTCTCCCCTACCCCTTACCCCAAAATGGCAAGCATACTGATTACTCCTTCCCCCAGTCTGCCCTCTCTTATATCCCCCTCATCCTTCCCCTTACCCGGGTTTTGTTTTTCTTGCCTTCTCAATTTGGGGGGGGGGGGGAGGGGAAAAGGGAGTGAAAGAATTTGTAACTGAAAAAATTGAGAGAGAGAGAAATCAAGGGGGAAGGTAGGGGTAAGGGAGGAAGGAGAAGAAGGCTAGAGAGACAGAGTGTTTGGGGTGACCCTGTAAGTCCTGAATTGCTTTCAGTCTAGGCCAGAAGGAACAGTATGAATAAGCTTAAAGCAAAGGGTCATCAATATCAGGGCAGCATAGGGAGACTAGCCAAGGAAACCTTCCTTTTTCCTGAAGGGCCAAAGTGAAAGTGATGGCACTTATTCCAGACTGGATTTTGTGACAAGTTATGTCCCTTTATTTGCAGAAGACGCTAAGGTGAAAGTAAGTACAGAGCAGGAAGTAGAGAACTTACCAGGGTCCTGGGCTCTGCCATCAAACTGCGGCTGCTCAGGGGAAAAGAAAAAGGAAATGAGAGAGAAGCACTTAGCAGTCATCCCATTTACACACACACCCAAACCAGCACCTAGTTCTAATACCCAGAATTGCTATGCCTTTGCTTATTCTAGCCAAAGGTGACAGATGTGGATAGCTCCCTGATTTAGAGTTCTTATCCATCAATCAAGCAACACACATTTATTAAGCACCTACTGTCTACCAGGTAGAGACTGCTTGGTGACTAAGTGGATAAAGCTCTGGGCCTGGAGTCAGGAAGACCTGAGTTCAAATTCAGTCTCAGATATTTACTAGCTATGTGACCTTAGGCCAGTCACTTTGCTTACCTTAGTCTACTGGAAAAGGAAATGGCAAACAATTTCAGTATCTCTGCCAAGAAAACCCCATAATCAGTGTTGGCATCCTATGGTCCACAGGGTCATGAAGAGTCATTCATGAATGACTGAACAACAACAATCTACCAAGTCACATTCAAGGTATTGCAGATACAAAGACAAAAAGTAAATAGTCCCTGCTCTCAAGGAGCTTATATTCTATGAGGAAGTCAATATGTAGGTATATTTCTTCAGTTGCTTTTCAGTCATGTCCAACTTAGTCATTGTAACCTCATTTGGGGTTTTCTTGGTAAAGATATAGAGAGAGTTCATTCTATAGATGAGGAAATTGAAGTAAATAGGGTTAAATGACTTGCACAGGGTCACACAGCCAATAAATGTCTGAGGACAGATTTGAGCTCAGGAAGATGAGTCTTCCTGACTCCAGGCCTTGCATTCTATCCACTGCGCCACTTTTATATGTACATATGTAAGTATACACAAAGAAATACAAGGTGACTGGGCGGAAGGGGTAAGCTACATAAGTAGAAGGTGGCATAGGCTGAATTTTGAAGTAAACAAGAGATGGAGAATTTGTAGAGGAAAAGGGACAAAATCAAATAGAACCAGTGATAGCTTGGAGACAGCTCTGGTGCCAGAGCTTCCACTTAGTGGAAGTGCCCTTGGAGATAATATTTATAAAGTACTTAGCCCAGGGCCTGGTACGCAGTAGGTGGTTAATAAATGCTTATCTTATACCTGCTTCCCTTCCTCTCAAACCCCATTGATTGGAACAGGTTTGGCAGTACCAGACTTAGGATGCTGCTGACTTCATCATTCTTCTTTTTGCTTAGCTCACCAGCAGAATTTTCATTTCTCCTGGTGCTAGGTGAAAGAAAAAAGTGAAAGAAGAGCTGGAAGATGTCTTCAGGGACTCTAGCATTAGTGATCTTGAAACATGGGTTTTTAATAGGGCAGGAGGCTCAGAAGAGCAGGTTGCTTCTGCTATATAGTGGCTCTCAGACCCCAGCAACTGGCTTTGAAAGGCAAGGTAGTTGATTGAGGATGATTGTGAAACCCAGGGAGAAAAGGGAAAAGAAAGTTGCTACTTTACCTCTCCAACAATAGAGTCTGGGAGGATTGTCCATGTGTTTTCTTGCTTAGAGCCATCCTAGAATAAAAGGAAGGAATATTGAGGATAAGTAAGAAGAGTTAAGATGCTGCCCTGCCTAGAGGAATTTCTATTCTGCCTACTATCTGCACTCTCTTTCGTGATGACATGTTAGGGCTTCACACTTGATATGCCAATAAATAATTTGGGTAAAAAAATGATCCACTGAATTGAAATTCATCTATTAAAGGTTGAATTTTGTTGCTATTTCTCATTTTGATGAGGGGCTCTAAATGGAATAGGGGGCCTTAATACTTAAAGAACTAAGTATTCATCAGTCCTCATTAGGTGATGCTAGATGAGGTAGGCAGAGAAAGAATCATATACCGAGTTTCTGCATCCATCCATCCATCCATCCATCCATCCATCCATCCATCCTGTAGACAGTTCCTGAGCATCTACTATGTGCACGGCCCCTGAGCTCAATGCTAAGGGAAAGGAAGATATGGAAATTCTACAGTTGAAGTCAGAAAAGGAGGAAAGGGAGACACTCAAGAATAAAATTCTGAAGACAAAAAGGGAAAATTCCAATGAGGTGGAAAAATAGGACATGTCTGAAGAGACAAATACGGATGCACAGGAAACCAACCAACTTAAAGGAAAAAAGATATATAAAGAAGATGGAAATAAGGCTATGTAACAGAAAATGAATATAAAAGCATGGCATGATTCTGTAAAAATAGTGTCAAGGGCTAAATAAAACTCACAATGACCTGAGACTACCAAGAAAAGTTAAAGACAACAAAAAGGTGTGGGTTTTTTAAGCTACACTGGAAGAAAAGATCCAAGAAAGAAGAGGGCCTTTGCTTGGGAAGGGAGTAGCTAATAAAAGAGGGAAACCACTGCTCCTTTAATTCTCACTTTGCTTCTGTTTCTGCTGCCAAGGAGAATGACTCTTGCACTGAAAATGATAGAACAAAAATTGCTAACAGGAGATGATACTCGAGATAAGTAAGGTCATAGCAGGAGAGCATCTTGTTGCCCTTAAATAATGCAAGACACCTGTCCCAGAAGAACTATATCTCCAGGTACCAAAAGAACTTAGAAAATGGGAAAGGTAGCATAAGATTGTAGAAGGGCAAATATCTTGACAAGAATAGTTGTTTTAATTTTCATTTCTCTTTCTATTGATTTAGAGCATTTAAAAATATGATTGTTGATGGTTTACCCTTCTTTTGACAAAGAAGGCGATGAGATTGAGGCACAGAATGATATAGACATCAACAGACATTGTTCATATAGTGTATTTGCTTTTCTTGACTATATTCATTTTTTAACAAGGGAGGGCTTTTGGGGGGAGGGAAATGCATGTAAGGAAGTGGAGGGGGTAGTGATAGTGATACCAAAAAAAAGAAAGAAAAGAAAAAAGTGTTTATGAAATATTTTTAAAATGCAAAAAAGTGAGCAGAAGGAAACTTAGAGGGGCAGCTAGGTGGCACAGTGAATAGAGCACCAGCCCTGGAGTCAGGAGGATCTGGATTCAAATTTGGCCTCAGACACTTAACAGAAAAACCAGCCATGTGACCTTGGGCAAGTCACTTAACTCCAATTACCCTGCCTTCCCGAGAGAGAGAGAGAGAGAGAGAGAGAGAGAGAGAGAGAGAGAGAGAGAAAGAGAGAGAGAGAGAGAGAGAATTAGCTTCCAGAAATAAGAAAGAAATAAGAAAACCATATTCCCTTTTTACTTTGTCCTTATCAGATCTCACTTGGAGTTTTTTTTGTTTAGTTCTAGTTTCCTTGGTTTAAGAAAGCCATAGACAACCTAGAGAATGTCCAGGAGAAGGTAACTAGATGGTGAAAGAGTCTAGAGTACACATCATATGAAGAGCAGGTAATGGAACTGGGGTTGTTTAGCCTGGAGAAGACTCAAAGGGGACATGATATCTGTGTTCAAGTACTTAAAGGGCTTTCATGTGAAAGAGGGATTACATCAGTTCTATTTGACCCAAGAAGGCAGAATCAGGAGCAATGAGTAGAAGTTACAAAAAAAGACAGGTTTAGACTGATGGGGGGCAGGGGAGAATATTCTTAACAATTAGGGATAAAGGTAGGAAATAGGGATAGGAATATGGTTAGGGATAATTTTATTGGCATAGTGAGGAAATCCCCTCTACTAATGCAAGCCAGAGCCTTCTCTGCAAATTGTAATCTCAGAGAATTGCCTAGAGCCCTGTGAAGCCCTGATGGAAATTTGAAAAGCAATGCCAAAGATTGTTATCTTGAGGTCTAGAAAATTACTTTGACCATCATGCAAACGCTACATTATGCAAGTTGTCAAACAGAATCTAATTCTGTGACCTTCAGTTTTTGCTTTGTGCTAGTCCTCATAATGTTCTCTGGAGAGCACAGCACCAAGACACTTTGTAGATTTCTAATGTTGTCATGGCATCCTTAGTGAGGCAAATATTTGTCAATGTATGCTTATGAGTCTTTTTTCTTCAAGTATTGCTTTTGTGGTGCATGAAATAAATAACTTTATGATATCTACTACTTTATACACTGAGTATCTTTTCTAGATGGGACCTTGTCAATCCCTTTTGGAGAAACTCAAGCTTTGTTTAAGGGCCTTTTCTGTGGAGCTTTTTCCAGTGTCATAAATAACTATAAATAACTCGATGAGGAGTTTTTAACCTTTTTGTGTGTGACATAGACCCCCTTCACAGTCTAGTGAAATGTCTGGACCCCCTTCCCCACTCTGAGAATAATGTTTTTAAGTAATTGAAGGAAATGCTAAGAAGTTGGTGAAAATAAAGATGAATTTATTTTCCTATCCAAGTTCATATACCCTCTGAAATCTATCCATGAGGTCCATGGCTCCCAGGCTCAAAATCCCTAAATTATGTATATATGGATCAGCCCTGCTTGACTTTGTCCAATAGTAGATCAATTCACCCAAGACATCCTGCTCTGTGGGGAGCCAACCCAGCCTAGCAGTGGAATGACTCAGAATCTCATAACTTGAAAATTGAAAGGGACTTCAGTAACCATCTAGTCCAACTCATACACAAAAAGAATCCTTATTATAAAATATCAGACTAGTAGTCACTCAACCTATGTTTGAAGACATCCAAGGAAGAGCAAGTCCATCAATTCATAAGGTAGCCCATTTTCCTCTTGGACAGTTCTAATTGTTGATCAAGCCTAAATCGTCTTTTTGAAACTTTCCCCCATTGTTCCTGGTTCAGGCCTCTGGGACCAAATAGAATAGTCTAGTCCTTCCTCCACAAGACAGCCCTTTAAACATCTGAAAGCAGCAACCATCTCTCCCTTAGAGTCTTCTTTTCTCCAGGCTAAATATTTCTAGTTCTTTCAACCACTTTACTTAACATCATAGATTTATGGTCCTTTACCACACTGGTGTCTTCCACTGGACAGTCTGGTTTTATCATTGTCCTTAAACTGAACACACAACACGCCAGATGAAGTCTGACAAGGACAGAGCCTAAGAAAACTATCGCTTTCTTGTTTCTGGAAGTCATGCCCCTTTTAATGCATTCCAAGTTTGTATTAGTTTCTTTGGCTGCCACATCACAAACTCTGATTCATACTGAGCCCGTAGCCTACACCAAAACCCCCAGATCTTTTTTCAAAGCAACTGGTGTCTAACTAACTGCGCCTCCTCCAATTTATACTTGTGAAGGTGACTCAACACCGGTCATTGACACTAGTGCCTTGCCCCAAAGTGAGCTCACCACAGAAAGAAAAGATATTTAGGCCCTGCTGTTCTGTAGTTGGGTGGTGCCCTATGCATTTGCTTCACAAACATAGTCCTCTAACTTTCTGCCCACTCTTCCTCTTCCATGAACTCTGTGTGAATTTATGAGAGGGTACACCTTCTCACCAGGAATGATTTATAACTATTGTTCTTGCCAAGTCATTTAGGTAAATGTCTTTTCTTTTGTAAAAATTAAATTAAATTTTATATATATATATATATATATATATATATATATATGATTTTTTTTTTTGGAGGGGGGAAGGTAGGGCAGTTGGGGTTAAGTGACTTGCCCAAGGTCACACAGCTAGTTTTTGTGTTAAGTGTCTGAGTTTGGATTCGAACTCAGGTCCTCCTGACTCTAGGGCCAGCACTCTATTCACTGTGCCATCTAGCAGCCCCTAAATTATATTTTTTAACGAATAGAAATCTACTTTCTTTCCCTCCCACCACCAGCCTCCACCACTGAAAAATGAAAAGAAATGAAAAGAAAACCGTTGTGTAAATGGTTTTGTTTTGTTTTGTTTTGTTTTGTTTTTAAAGAACTAATCACACTTACTAGATGATTGCTAATGGGAATCACAGTGGTTGGGGCTCATGGCTATTGTGTTAGGGCTTTTCTTGGAACCTGAAGAAGCAGTCACCTGTCCTCTGAGTATATAACTTGTCAGTATGAATGCAAGTTGGGGGAATGAGCCTAGAGGAACATATGTACATACATGCACACACCATTACAGTTACCTTTGGTAGCCAATACACCCAATTAGCTGAAAGTAAAGATATTTACTAAGATGGAGAGGAGATAGATGATGATAACTACAAACCTTTGCTCCCATAAACCTGAAGCATACCTCCCACAAACATGCAGGGTCAATAGGAAGAGTGGGCATATACATCAGTGTAAGCTGGCACATACGTAGGAATCACATATGCCCAAAACAATTCCTATCTGTGGCACTGCTGGGTCCAGATGTTGTATTTATTCTCATGGTATCTTCATGCTGCTCTTCATGTTAGGCATAGAGTCTCTGCTAGGCAGGTGCCTTAGCCAAGTTCCCTGGGCCTGCTCATCTCCACAACTCAAATCTCATATCCTGGGGCTAGTTTTCTCTTGAATTCATAATCATCTCTTTTATCTGTTACCAGGGGAGAAGCCTGGACTGATTGTTCCTTTGAATTCCTGGGCCTGTTCCTTGTTGGGTGTAATGTCTCCTGCAGGGAGGGCAGCCCCACTGTAAAACAGTGGGTGGGGCAAAGGAGAGAGAAATCTCCTCCCGACCCCTTGCTGTCATTTAGAAGAGGAACAAGGGGAAATTCCAAAATGGATTCCATCTCAAGAGCTGGGTCCTTCCTTCATAGCTGGCTCTCCTCTAAACTACCAGAGGTCACATTCTACAAAGTGTTCTGGCCTTGGCTATGTCCAGAGCTCACAAGCTAGCTTTTTAAAGGTCACTAGGGGTGTGTCCAAGATTCAGCTAGCCAAATGGCAAACTTAATTCCATTAGGGAAAATTTCACACATCCTAAAGGGGTAACTCTTTGCACTTCATTTGGTACATTAACACTGGCTTTGTTATTTGTCCCTTCTGTTATTTCAACAATCAGACTGGAGGTGGGACAAATAAATTAATTGGGGCATCATGACCAACTCTCCCTACTACATGTAAATATTTATTCTGTTTATATGTATACAGAGGCTTCTGTTTTTGTCTCTGTGACTCTCTGGGTTCTGCTTCACCCTGGTCAGCCACCTGTGACCCCTGTTTTTACCTCCAGGACTTCCCAGGGAGTACTGCTTCATCCCAATGCAGCTCCAGCCTGCATTTGTCCTCTGCATTTGTCCTGGGGAGCCCCAGATTCAGCCTGCTCTTCTATGCCCTTTGCCTTTGACTTCCCCTTGCCATTGGCTCCAATCTAAACTGCCTGCTTGTGGCTTCCTCACTCTGGAGTTCTGTGTTGGACTGTATAGATAGCTCCTCCTTCCTTTGTTAGGTAGACCTGCCACAAGGACTGTCTAATCACTTCTCTGCCTCAAATGACTTTTTTCAATTGCTGATAATCTACCTGAATTCATCACTCAGTGGTAAGCATACTCCTACCCTGTCATACTCCCTATCCCAGTGATTCTGAGCCTCTGCCAATCATTGTACAAAATTTATTCCCCATCCCCTACTTCCTACTCCTGTACTGCCACCCCTCAACCTGACCCTCCCACAATAATCCACTCCAGATCTACCCACCTCTTCCACTGTGCTCTCTGAAATGTCTATTCCATAGTGTAGAAGTTTGCTTTCATCTTAAATAGTTTCTTTTCTCACTTCTATCTTCTTATATTCTTGGTGGCACAGCATCCTTGTTCATCCTTTCCAGCACCCGTTATACTTCCATTCATACCTACAATTCATTGTCTTTGGTAGGGAAGTTAGAATACTCCTTGATCCCTATTACCTTCTGTAGATGCTACCTCTTCTACCATCACTCAGTAACCTCCTCTCTGGTGAGGCTGATTCAATCTATATCTACCATCTAAGCAAGATTCTGGTTGCTGTTATCTACTGACCTCCAGAACCCTCTCCTCTCCTTAGTGAGTTCATTGTCTGGCTCACAGTCTTTCTCTCCTCTTTAATTCCTCCCCTCATACCAGAGGACTTCAATAGATAGGTAGATAACATCCCAGTTCCTCAATTTACTTGTTTCCCATGACCTACTCTTCTACCCTGCCTGAGCTACATGCAAGGATGGTCATACCCATGATCTTGCTATCATCCATAGGCATTCCACTAGCATGTTCATGAAACCTGAATTTCTTGAATCAGATCATAATCTTTTATCATTCTGTCTGTCTTACAACCCCTAAACCTGTTCTTTGTCTTCCTATAATTTCTAATCCTTTTACCTATCAGTTGTTTTCCAGGCTATCACCCCTGTCCTAGCCATATTTTCTTCCCTTCCCCACCTTGACCCCTTGATGAACCAATTCAACTCTACCCTGTACTCTGCACTCAAATTCCTTATCCCCCTTTTGCTATCATCAATCATGCCCTGCCAAGCCTTTGGATTACTCCCACCATCCACTGCCTTGACTGATGAATGAAACTGGAGAAAAGCACAAAACTGTGCTAATTGGGATTGCTACAAATTTATGTTGGGTAGTCTCAACTGGGCCCTTGCAGTAGTAATACAATTCTTTTACACATCCCTAACTGATTCACTAGCCCACTCACCACAGTGACTTCTCCAAGCCTTTTCATTACTCCTCAAATCACCTATGTCTTCCCCATGCTCAAAACATAAATCTCTTCATTCATCCAGCCTGCTATCAAGCTATAGTTCTGCTCCCTTTGGCAGTTTAACTCCTTAAGAAAGCCATCTAAAATCAGTGCCTCTGCTTCCTTTTCTCTGACTCTCATCTCAATTCTCTGTAGCATTGCTTTTGATCTCATCATTCATCTGAGACTGTTCTATAATTGCCAATGAATTCTATGATTCTATGAAGACGATTTTCAGATCTGTTTATCCAGACCTAACTTTTCTCCTGACCTCCAGGCTCATATCTCCAACTGCCCATTGGGCATCTCACATAGACATCTAAAACTCAACATGTGAAAGACTGAACTCATGATCTTTCTCCCAAAACCTTCCCCTCTTCCCAATATTTCCCAATTTCTGTCATGGGAAGCACCATCCTCCCAGTCACCCAGGCTCACGACTCAGGTGTCATCCTCCACTCCTCACTCCATCTCACCGTCCACATCCATTCTATTTCCAAGTCTTGTCAATTCTACCTTTGTGACATCTTTCACATAGGTTCCCTTCTCTCCTCTGACACTGCCTAGTACAGGCCGGCCTTTATCACCTCATATCTGGACTGTTGCAAAAGACTTGTGTGGTCACCCTCCTACAATTCTCTCCTCATACCAGTCTATCCTTTACTCAACTATCAGAATGATCCTCACCTCTGCCTCCTGGTTTTCTTGGCTTCCACAGCTCAGCCAAAATCCTACCTTCTGCAAAAAGCTTTCTTAATCCCCCTTAATGCTAGCATACTGTAATCACTTAATACATGCTTCTAGACTTGACTGACTGACATATGTATACAGGATACTTCCCTAATAAGATGTAAGTTCCTTGAAAAAATAGTTTCATTTTTTTGGAGGGGGGAAGGCAGGGGAATTGGGGTTAAGTGACTTGCCCAAGGTCATACAGCTAGTAAGTGTGTCAAGTATCTGAGACTGGATTTGAACTCAGGTCCTCCTTACTCTAGGGTAGGTATGTTTCATTTTTTTTTAACCCCCAGCTTTTAACATGATACCTGGACCATAGCAGGCCCTAAGTAAATTTGTTGATTGCTTGGTATATTCCATAGTAGCTAAGTGAGTTATTTACTGTCACTCTATTTTCTATATCCAGAGACATAATTATTTTTCTGACTTATTTCCTGTATTAGACTTTCTACCAGTGGCAGGACTCATGCTAAACTCTGTGTACATTATGGTAATGTATTGCTTCACACTATCTACAAATCCTTATCTACTTCTCTGAGGTTTGTGATCTCTGAAGCCAAAAAAAGATGGCACAGGGTTAAACACATTCTTTAGCTTGTTATATTCTCATTTGATTGTAGAATCAGTCAGAAGCTGGCAGTGTGAATGATAAAGGTCAAGGAATTGGATAAAAGTGGATAAAGAGGAGAGAAAAAAGAGAAAGAAGATGGAAAACTGAAAGGGCAGAAAGATAAACTATTAGGGGAGAGATAAGAGAGACATAATGGTTCACAAGATAGATGAGGTTCATTGGAGTTAAAACTAGAAGGAACCTTAGAAGCTGTCTTGTCCAACCCAACACTTTTCTGATGAGGAGAGAAGAGGCCAAGGGAAAATGAACTGACTTAACCAGGAAGTAAATATAAGAGCCAGGATTTGAACGAAATTTCTCAGAATCTGACTCCAAGAGTCTTTGAATTATACCACACTATCTCTAGAAGTGTACCAGACAGAAATTTTGGCTTCAGCTAGTCCCTCAACTGCTTGTTTGTTCTTTGTGGTGGAGACAGGAATTTCAGCTGCTCTCTTCGTTGCCTCTGACCTTGCTTCTATAGGCTGACAGCTGTATGGCCCAGTTGACAGGGCCTGCTCCTTGTCTTCTGGACTCATAACTGAAAGGAGTACGACCTTGAGGCCCCCAAGCAAGGAAGCTGCCATTTTGAGAGCTGCAATCTGACATTCACCGTTCTTTGCAAATGATGCAGTTTAAAGTCCTAGAGATAGTACTGAATCTTATCCCTAAGTTAGCTCTTCAAAATGCTCAAGAATCCCTTTGGAAGTTCATCTCAACCTCATGATCTAAGAAATAGGACAGAGCCTGGGTCACCACCCTCTCTTTACGCTTCATTTTTTCTGTCTGATTCTGGGATTCACCTCTCAACCGTGCTTCTAGTCCTAAGGACCAGCTCTTTTCATGCTCTACTTGACCTGGCTTTAGAGGATTTACAGGGCATCAGCCTCCTTCCCAAGGGACCTACACATCTTAACCAGAGAGAAAGGAACTTGATATAGTCAGTTAATTTAGAAAGAGAAGAGGAGAGACCAAGAAAGCAGAGAGAAACAAAGGAGCAAACTGTCTTGAAATTCTTGATATTTTTTAATGCTCTGAGTCGTCTCAAAAGGAGATCCAGATGGGATTCTTTCCAAGAATACCAAATCATCAGACTCCCATGGATAGCTTCTATTATGACTCTGGGGGCACAGAGCTTTTACAAACCGTACAAAGGCACAGTCCAAAAGGCTCAGGTATGTACTGAGTGGTGAACTCTTCAGCACGATTCAACCTGGTTCTCAGGTTACATCATGCTAATTTGTACTTGTTGACTTTTTTTTGCTAGATTTCTTGAGTCATTGATGGCACTGCCCTGACTTGAGAACGAACATGATCAAAAAGATCTCAGCCAGCATGAACAAACAGTCACAGTTAGAGTACCTAAATAGTGAAGGAGATCAGACTGCAAAAGCTCACTCTTTCAGGCCAAAAGTCTCCCAGGAATGCTGTAATGCTATGAATCATGGGCTTCTGAGAGCCGTAATCTCAGAATAATTAAAATGTCAGGAACCCTAAAGGGCAATGGAAAGATGCATGACTGTTGTTAAGTAGACTCCAGCATGACTTGGAGGTGAGAATTGGTATAAAAGGCAGTCAATTTCAATTTAAGAATCATTCATTAAGCAATAAGCAAGGCACTGCATTGGATGTCAGGGAGGCATCTTAGAAAGATGGGACAGTCATATATTGAGAGTTAGAGAAATAGATGGTCCAACCATTCTGGAAAACAATCTGGAATTATGCTGAAAAAGTGACTGACCCAAAAATTCCACTACTAGATATATACCCCAAGGGGTCAAAAAAAAAGACTGAAAGGTCCCACACATACCAAAATATTAATGACATCATTTTTTCTTGTTTTGCAGGAATAAAAATACGGAAACAACAAAGTAACAGAGGACCATTGATTGGAAAATGGATATAAGCATATTGTGGTACATGCATGTAATGGAATATTTACTGTACTAGAAAGAATGATGAGTATTTAAAAATTCAGAGAAGCACAGAGGACTTATGAACTGATGTCAAGTGAACTAAGCAGAACAAGGAAAACAGAATTCACAATGACTACATGATATAAGGGAAAGAAACAGTAAAACAGCAACAAGTGTTATTATAATGACTAAGCTGGGACCAAAAGAAAAGACAAGAAGATGCATGTCTCTCTCTCTTTTTTGTAGAGATTGGGAACTAAGGGTATATAACATTGAATGTACTTTCAGACTTGGTTGATGCATTGGTTTGTTTTAACTGCTTTTTTTCTTCTTTTTTTCATTCTCTGTTATGAAGGATGACTCTTTCATTAGGGGAGGGAGGAGGGAAATATACAGAAATGAAGGTCATATAAAAACAAAAGATATAAATACAAAATTAAAAGTTATCTAGGTATCCAGAAAATATTAAAAGAACCAAAGGAAGATTTTCCTTTTGGATAGATTCTTCTTAAAGGCATGGACAAAAATTTCACAGAATGAGAACGGGAAGACAGATTATGGTGTATTCTATTGAAGTAATCATGCACGCTGGTGAGAGCATGGATTTATCAAAGAATGTTCTTAATCAGTGTTCTTAAGTCTTTATCATGTCTTGCCCTCTTTGATGAAAAATCCCTGTAGTTCAGAGATCATGCTTTGGTTTCTTTTGAATACACTCATAATGGTAACTGGCATAAGGCTCCCACATAGGGGCTTGACGGGTTATTCAGCTTTTGATAACAAAGAAGATTTTCTCATATGGCTCCTTTCCAGTGTCCTGGGGCTTGAAGCCATTACATGCTAAGCAAGAATTTTTACTTTGATATATCCATTATCTCATCAAGATGAACATTCCCTCCATTGAGGCAGCTCACTACCCCTACTCCCCTCATTTGGTGGGATTCTTGTCCATGGCTCTCCATAAGTCCTCCAAAAATTACCTACCCAAAAATTACTCTATGTGTCAGAAGACTTCCACAGGTGCTTTGAATATTCCAAGGAGAACAGCAAAGTACTTGGGGTGTCTACCTGCCATTCCTCCTTCTCACTCTATGACCCACCCAACTCTTTTTACAATTACTCATGTCTATGATGGCAGCTTTTATACTTCTTATTTTAACCTTTCCATAAGTATACTGTATGTAGAGACCTGGTAGAATGGGGGAAATTAAGGCACTTACTTTCCAGGCCATCTGCAAAGGAGCCAGCCCAAGATAGTGAATAGGAGAACTCCAGTCAATGTTAACACAACCACAAACCAAGCTTCTGGAGCCCAGTAGTCCTCAATTCTAGTCACTAGCAAGGGTGTAGGTGATGAAATCTGAAAACAGAGATGGACATGACCAGGAGGAATCAGGCAAGGCTCTGGGAAATTGGCAAGACAAGAGAGGGAAGATCAGGAGAGACAGTCTCAGAGGAAGCCAAAGTTGGGAGAGGGGAGCCTCACCACTGGGGGTTTTGTGCTGGTGGTGGGCATGGTGATCATCCAGGGAATCACATGAATAATGATGATGGCTGTGGTACTGAAGAGGGGGAGAGTCGGTCCTTTGTCAGTCACACGGACCAGGAGCTCATAAGTGTAAGGGTCCGAGAGCCCATCAGGCTGGAAGGAAAAGACGTGGAATAGCATATTGTCCCTCATATAGAATCTTCCATTGCTGTTTCCTATCAAGGAAAGTCATAAAATGGGTCAACTTGACCATTTCTTCTCTATTCTTTCTTTCTCTCTCTCTCTCTCTCTCTGCTTCCTTCCCCCTTCTTTCCCACTCTCAACAGATGTATCTCTATCATGCCTCTCTCCTGGGACCTAGTGGCCTACCCACCATCTACCAAGGTTCAGCATTGGCAATTTCTTGCTGCATGGGGAGGGGTGGGTTAAGAGAGATGACTGCAGTTCTACTTTTTCCCACCCCTGCACTCTCTGCATCCTCTGTCACCTCCTGGGCCCCAACATGTTTCTTCCTGGGGCAGATTAAAATCTCTGAGGGATAGGCCTACCCTTCCCCAGCACAACAACACCCAATTGGGCCAGGGACCATGACTTTGTGCAGGGCACCCTTATAAAGGTAATGTTGGCTATCCACCATCTCTGAGACTTTGAATATGGAATCTGCATATGTAAGAATCAGGGGCTCACACAAAGACTAGTCAATTGGGGTAAAAGCCCACAAGAACCATCTAAGTTGAGATCTCGATGCTTTTCCACACCCTACTTAAAACACCAGTCTTGATCTGCCCTTAGCAGTAGCTTCCCCATCATCAGCATGGAGGCCATTGTCCTAGGGTCTTCTCACTGCAAGGGGCTTGTGGCTCAAGGTGTAAGACCTTTGCCTGGGGTCTCCTTCTGCAACTGAATTTATCTTTAAAAGTTGATTTAAGAATGCCTTTCCTGCTTGCCCCAGCACATTTCCTGGTACACAGGCACCAGAATAGCTCTGTTCCATTATATTCAGCAATCTCTAAAACCATCCCTCCCAACCCAGGTCCAGAGGCTTCCAGTCCCAATTCACCATCCCTGACCTCCAACGATGGTGAAAGAGAACGCTCCTGGGGTTTGTTCTGGCATGTCCTGGTCTGAGCAGGTCAACCTTGTCACCTCTGCATTGATGCTTGGGGCAGAAGAGATGGTGAGCTCTTGGAATGGGGGTTCACATTCTGGGACGTGGTCATTCACATTCTACAACAAGATAGAAAGGGGTTCAGGGTCCTCCTTTCTGACTCGGAGTGAAAAACTTCAGAGCACAGAAGCCCATGTTCTAGCTTCTTTCTGAAAATGGCAGCCCCCTTTCTCCAAGTTAACCAAAAAGGGGCAAGGTGGGGGTGAGGAAGAGTCTGTCAGGGGTGTTGTGAGGGGGTCTTCCAAGCCCAGAGCTCAGGGGAAAACTCGTCCCTCTGTTTTCATAAGGAAGCAAGAGATTTTTTTGTACTATAAAGCACCTTAAAGACTATAAAATATTTTTCCCACGATTCTGTTGGAACATTGGGGCTCTCAGAAGGAGAAAAGCACACCAGCTAAAGGAGAAGGAATGGAATAAGATCATAGATTTGGAGGTGGAAGTGACCTTAGAGGCCATCTAGTCCAACTCCTTTATTTTACAGATGAGGAAACTGAGGCCCAGGGAGGTTGAGTAATTTGCCAAAAGTAGGCCAGGTAGAAAGGTTAGGGCCAGGATTCTAACACAGAGCATGGCCAGTGAACCAGGATTGGGGCAAAGTTTACCTGAACCTCAATAGTGATGGTGCAGGAACCTGACCGGCGGTGTGTAGGATTCTGGTCCTGGTCTCGATCAGTCAGAAAGATCACCACCATATACATCTTCTGTTTTTCATAGTCCAATGATGCCAGAAGATGGAGTTTACCTTATAGAGAAGAGTTTGACTTCCTCAACTTCTCAAACTTCGATTCCAAGCCCAATTCCAACTTGTCTCAGAGGCATTGAGATATGATGAAGAAAACACCATGTCTAGAAACCTAAGTCTTGGGTTCAAGCTCTGGTTCCAACACTCCAGTACTAGCTGTATGATTACAGATAAATCACTTAACCTTTCTAAGCCTCAATTCCTTCATTTTCAAAGTAGAGATAATAAATGAAAGCACTGATTAAGAACTTTCACAAAGCCCTAGGATAATCGTCCTGAAATTTCCTACCTCTAAGCATTCTTATGAGGAATGTGCTTTTTAACCCTTAAAATGCTGGAGAATTGGGAATATTCCCCCTCTTCTTTTTCCATCATACACCAGAGGGAACAGTGATAATGAGAGGAACTAGGAAATGCCCCAAAGGGACTCTTAACCTTGTTTATGTTTGGACATCTTTGGCAAAGTAAATCCCATGGGCCCCTTCTCAGAATATGTGGAAACATGGCTTGCAAAATTAAAAACAAAGGGTAAGAAGCTACAATTTAAGGGAAAAGGGCAAGTTTTCTTAAGTTTATGGTGGAAGGTAGGTACCACTGCGAGGGTCAATGTAGAAGTTGGTTGATGAGTCTGAAATGTGGTATTCAATGCTGTTGGGTGGATAGTCATGGTCTGAGCCAAGGACGGTGCCAACCAGTGTGCCACGCAGAGCATCCTCTCTGACCAGGAATGTGTGAGCAGGACAGATCGGAGAATACTCATTCACTGGTGTCACTGTCACCAGCACTGGCACTTTGCCTGGGATGAGGGTGGGGGAAAGAAGGGAAGGAAGAGACAGGGAGCTTCATTCAGACCATTTTCCCCAATTTCCCACTACGTGCAGCAGCACCAAGATGCCATACTGAAGACTGGAATGACAGTCTCACCTAGGGAAATACCTACATTGAGGAGACCAGGCACCAGCCTCCATTCAAACTTTGTTTCTTGGAGAACAGCTGGCATGAGGGGGAGATGGGGTGCCTGCCCTCCAAGAACTAAGAGCCAAGGGAGGGGAAAGCTCTTTCCCTTTGGGAGTCACAGGTTTGAGAGAGAGAGACACTGTCTCCATACTCAGAGAGTTTCTGGACTGAGGGGCTAGATGAGGTCCTTCTAAAAGGAAGCAACGTGTACCAAGCAGGATGTTAACTAATTAGAGGTTACAACAGGGCAAATTGAGGCCACTGGAGCACCAGAAACAAGAAATCTAGGACTCTGAGGTAAGATATGGGGAAGGAACTGAGTCTTGAGAGACTCTAACCCTAGGGAAGTGGGATGAAGCCCAGGCCCAAGAGGACTCACTGGTTTGGGGGGGCTGGCCACTATCAGTCACCAGGATGGTGGCCCTGAACTGAGTGTTGGGTGCAGATGAGTCGTAGTCTAGTGTGCTGTTCACCTGTCCAAGAGAGAAGAGAGAGAAGAGAAGAAAGAATCTCAGGCACTGAACAGGACTGATTAGGGTTTGATTGATTAAAAAGGGCTGATGCCACCCCCAATTCAGGAAAAGCTTATGTGTTCCAGGGAGATTCTCCTGGTTGAAAAAGGCTGAAAGAGTTTCTTCTCACATAGTAGCACTCAGGGGAACCACCCACCCTCTAAGCCCTTCACTGTAGATCCTTTGCCCTTTGGCATTCTCATAAAAATAGTCACCCCAATGCTGAGGGGGTGTCAAATTAATAACATCTCCCATTTATGTAGTACATTAAGGTTTACAAAGCACTTTGCATGTGACAACTCATTTGATTCTCACAACTACCCAATCATGTTATTATCTTCATTTCACAGACGAGGAGACTCAGGCTCAGAAAGTTGAAATGACTTGAATTGGGAAGTGTTAGGGAGGATGTGAACTTGGGTATGCCTGCCTTCGTGTGTCTTACTACCTGCTACAGTAGTTCCTAGGACCCAGGCCAATCAAGGTTTCTCTCTATTGAAATACTGGCATCACCCACAACACAAACAGAACCAAACCTTAAACACAGATTTGCAATAAACATTTGTCTAACTGAATTGTGTCACCTTGGGGAAATGACTTATCTATCCGGGCTTCATTTTCCTCACTTATTCATTGAACAAAGTTATTAAGCACTCCCTGTGCATGGAGCACTGGGCTAGGAGGCTGGGGAGACACGGAATTTAGAAAAGACCCCATCCCATGGGGCCTCTTTGGAGCATACACTAGAATATAAAAAACAAACACAGATAACTCTAACACCTCATAATGCCTAATAAGGATATTAGAGAGGTTCACCAGAACCTCTTTCCTTTCTATATAAACTTCTGAGGATCAAATGGACATGAAAGTTTTTGGGAAAGGGTAAAGACTATATAAAAAAACATCCACTCTCCGCCCTCCCCACAGCAAGTCCCGGAGTCAAGTCTTGGTAGAAATCCTAGCTGTTGCCCACTTTTTCAGGCCACAGTTGCCCATTCTAGAAGTGGAGTCCCAGTATCCCCTCCTGGTAGTGTCCAGAGAGGCCCTGGGTCAAGAGTGAGGCTGGGATGGCACCTGAAGGACTGGACCCTGCAGGCGGAAGCTGTGGTTTGACTTGGTCTCGTGGTGCCAGAGCTGATAATCAAAGGTGCTGCTGATGGAGTCTGGGTCAGAGCAGGCCAGAGTCATCAGGATGCTGCCCACAGGGATGGTCTCTGGGACTTGGGTGCTGTTGGAAAGATGTGGGGGAATTGTGTTAAGAACCAAAGTGAGAGACGTTGAGAGGGAAGATAGTGCTGGTACACTGGAGAAAGCTTTGATTCGGAATGGGAAGACCAGTTGTGTGATCACAGACAAATTGCTTAACCTTTCTAGTTCTTGGTTTTCTGATCATGAGGGGTGGGGGAAGGGATGAGTTGAATGGAATGATCTCCAAGGCCCTTCCCAACTCTAACATTCTATGTTGGATAAGGATATTTCAAAAGCCAAGAAAAGAACCAGCAGGGGAACCTGCACGAACAAAATTTCCCAACTCCATTCTACTCTGAAAGGCTCTAAGCTCCAGTCCTGGGTGGCAGTCCCTTTAAAGGGCTGTGAAACAAACACCTGGAAGGATGAGAGAGACCTTTCCCTGGGCCTTAGGTCTACGGACCCTCTGCCTATTTCTGATGATACCAGTTCCTCTCAGAGCCTATTCAGGGGATGTCTTCAGTTCTTTTCCCCTTCATTTCACAATTTAAAAAATTTCCCTTGTCCCTGAAACCATGTAGCCATTTCTCCAAGGACCTTTCTGGTCCCTCAGCAAACTTAACTCCTTGGTTCAGAGATTTTTCTCTTCCTCTCTTCTAAAAACTTACCCCCATGTCCCTTCCTCTTCCTGCTTCATTCTCCTAATTCCCTTTCCTATCAATCAGTTGGTCAACAAGGTTACTATGTGTGAGGTACTTTGCTAGCACACACTTTTCCTTTCCTTTCTCTTCCCTGGCTAATGATTGATAGATAGATAGATAGACAGACAGACAGATAGATAGAAAGACAGACAGACAGACAGATAGATAGATAGATAGATAGATAGATAGATAGATAGATAGATAGACAGATATAGATAGATAAACAACCACAACAATAATGTGTTTTCTAGCATTTATATAGAAAAGAAAGACTATACAAATTCAGAAATCCGCATAAGAAAAAGTCATTCAAAATACAAATGCAAGAAGTCTATCAGTTCTAGACAGAAGCCCTAAA
>CM053590.1:69739891-69792331 GCA_028646515.1 Pseudochirops corinnae
AGACTATACAAATTCAGAAATCCGCATAAGAAAAAGTCATTCAAAATACAAATGCAAGAAGTCTATCAGTTCTAGACAGAAGCCCTAAACTATTCTATTCTACAATTCTCCCAGGCCTAGCCTGTTCTGGCTATCCATACTCCCCTAGGACTAGGAAGGATGGCTCCGGACTCTGTGGACTGAGATCCTTGCTTTATTCTATAATCATAGTCTTATTTTCAGCCAATCAGGAAGCCTCGGTTATCTTGGGGACTGGGCTTGCTGGGCTCTGGGTTGGTGGGTGGGGTTTTCATTCAAGAAGAGGCATCCAGAAGGGCAGAGTCTGCCTGCTAACAACTCACACTAGCAAAGCAGGGGTGCAGCGAGGGGCCCAGGTGTTGGTAGGCTGCACATTGACGGTGACACTGAGCTGGGCACTAATTGAGGGCTGAAATGGATCATAGGCCTTCACTTGTAACTCCGTGACCCCAGGGTTCTGGCTCAGATCCAGAGGAGCTGTGGTCCGTATCAGTCCATCCACTGTGCAGGAAGGTAGGGAGGAGTGAATCTATGGCTCAGCCCACAGCATACATCACCATGCCACCTGTCCTGGTCACCTTTCCCCAGGCCCACCTCCAAACCTTCCCCATACCCCCAAAGGCTCACCAGAACTGATGGAGTATAAGGGGCAGGGAACAGGTTCAGTGATCTGATATCGAACACGGCTGCCATTGGCTTGGACCTGGCCAACCACTCCACCAGCCTCTAGGTCTTCAGAGATATTGAAGGTCTGGAACTGAGTCCTATATGCCCAATAAATTTAAGTACCTTCCCATTTACAGATCTTTTCCCTAGCATTGTCCCCACCTCCATCTGAACAGAGTAATCAGATGAGAAAGAGAGAGGTGGCTATACCTGGGCAGCCCTTTGAGACCTAGCCCAGAGCTGGACACATTCTACATTCAGAGTCACAGATCGCAAAATCTCAGAGTCAGAAGGGACTTCAGAGGTCATCTAGTCCAAGCCCTACCTGAACAGATGTCCCCTCTACAACATTCAATTCAATAAGCATTGAGAGACAGTAGCATAGTGGATAAAGTGCTTAATAAATGCTTTTTAATTCATTTAATTCATTCATTAGATTAATTAATTCATTCATTCACATGGACCTAAATATCAGTGCTACAAGAGAGACTGGGATGCTTGTAAAGTGGAAGTCCAGGGAGAATGCTATGAGATATTGGAGAAGGGAGAAATATCTTTTACCTGGAGCATCAAGGAAGGCTTCCTGAGATAGTATATTTTGTAAGTTTTAAAGGAAGAGAATGATTTAATATAAGGAAATGGGGGAGGGGGTAGAGAGGGAGAAATCCATCTGAGGCATTCTGGGACAGCACAAACAAAGGCATTAATATGTAATTTACAATATTCATTATATGCCTTATCTTACTTAATATTTATAAAAACCCTGTGGATGAAATTATGCAAGTATTATGACTCCCACTGCACAAAGGAAGAGAGAAGTTCAGAGAAATAAGGAGACTTACTTTACCTTTCCGTTTCCTCATCTGTAAAATGGGGGAATTGGAAGAGGTGGCCCTCAAAGCACCTTTCACTTCTAAATCTGGAAATCTGTGTGATTCTGTAACTGATCCCCAAGGTCACACAGATCCAGCCCTGCCCCGCCTTACCTTTCTGCACTGCCTCACAGAGGAGAGAGTTAGAAGGGGGAACCTAGAGTGGTCTAGTTGGACTGGGAGAGAGAGAGTAGGATGAGATAGGTCTGGACCAGTAAGTTGGAGTTAGAGTGGAATGGCTGTGAATGCCAGGATCTGGAATTTATGCTTCATTTAGTAGGCAAGAGGTTTCTCAGACAACAACATGAAAGTTGGACCAGAGAGGGGTTACAGTAGAAGCCAGGAGATAACTCTCTGACCAGTGGCCATCAAGATTCCCCTAAAGATCTCTGGGGATAAGGAGCTCACTAACACCAGGGCTTGTCCGTTCAACTTTTGGACATTTCTAATTGTTAAGTTTGGAATTATATAGAATTCAGTAAATATTATTGGAATGAAATGGAATGTCGGTTTCTTTTTCTAAATAAGACCATTAAAAATACAATATACATTTTTTTAACTGCCTATTATATTCAAGGCCTTCATCCTACCTCCTCTTCGGAGCTCTGATAGAAGAAATAATAAGATTATAGTTGAAAGCTAGAATGGACCCCCAAAAACCATCTAGTTCAATTTCTCCCCTCCCCCATTCCATTTACGGATGGGCCTAGGGAGGTTAAAAGGCTCATGGGAACATGGATAATTAGCTTCAGGGGAAAGATTTGAACCAAGGGCCTCTGACTCCAGAACCAAGACTTTTCCAGTGTACTATAATGTCTCCCTCCCATACACATGCCTCCAAATCCATTCCAGACTAGAAAACTGGTCCTGGGGACTCCTAAGAGAGAGTATGAGTAGGGATAGTCTCAAGGCAGGATACTAAAGAGGGGCTGTTCCTGGAGCTGCAGCTTGGGTCACATTCCTTCGTCTTTTCCCAGGATGTAGGACTCAGTCCTAGACCCAGAGAAAGGAGGATTTCCTACCCAAAGGAGACTTTGTTGGAAGGATTGGGCAGAACCTCCACTGTCAGGGTCCCCTGGCAACTCTTGCCTTGTTCATCAGTGACCAGGATCTTCAGTTGGAAGTGCTAGGGGTGAGACCCAGGAGAAAATCAAAATAAAGGGTGAAGGCCCATGAGCCTTCTGAAACTCTATCATAACAGCACCTTTCATTCATTCACTCATGCAATAAATACTGTGCAGGCCTGGGGAACATACAAAGAGAAGACTCAATTTCTGTCCTTCTGGAACTTGAACCTTTAGCAACATTTATCGGGTTAACGAACTCCTCTCTTAAAATACTACCCTAGAAAGGGTTGACCCATTAAGCTATTGGGTATTTACTCTGAGAAAGTCTGGGATTTAAAAGAGTTAGGAAATGTAGGTTTAAAAGGCTGGCTCGTCCATTTACTCCCTGTGGGAACCTTCTCTGAATCTCAGTTTTCTCCTCTATAAAATGGAGATCATAAAACTGGCCCTACTCACCTCAAATTATATAATGCTCATAAAGCCCTTTGGAAGCTGCAAAGTGCCACATAAATGTTGACTTATTATCATTATTATTATTATTACTATTATTACACTTCAGTGTGCGTTGGTTTAGTCATAGGATTACAGATTTAGAATCAGGAGGGAGCTAAAGTCCCTGAGTTCAACTCTCTCGTAATTAGAGATGGGGAAACTGAGGCACAGAGGTACAAGTGACTTGCCCAGGGCCCCACAACTAGTAAGTGTTCAAGGTAGGATTTAAACTTAGGTCTTACTAATTCCAAATCTTTCACTCTCTCTACCCATTAGACCATGCTTTTCTGCTTCTTAATCAGATGTTTTTCGATCCAGACCTTGAGGAAATTTGAATTTTAATGAGGGGAAGAGTAAGAAGAGAATCCTTTGGACACTTGGGTTGTTCTTGATTCTTCCCTTTCCCTCACTTCCCCCAACAGAGTACTTCCACAGTATCACATCCCTCCCTTCTCCTCTGTTCCAACTGCCACCCCTAATGGAGGTCCTCATCACCACCTTGCTGGGTTATCACTTGGATTCTTATAACTCTCAGCTCGCTCTACCCTACTCTGCCTCCCATACCAACAAATCATCCTTTAGGTCACTCCCAACAATCATCTTCCTTAGCAATAGAACTGATCATTCTAGACTTCTAAGCTCAACAATCTTCACTGGTTCCCTACTGCCTCCAAAATCTGTGTGTTTGGCATTCAAGGCCCTTCACAGTTTGATCCCACCTTACCTTTCTGACTTGATTTCTTTGTTTTGCACACTCTGCACTCCAGTGTAAGTGAATGAGTCTCTGCCCCCATTCTGAATATACCCTAAATGGCTCAGAATGTCCTCCATGCCTCTATCTCTTTGCTTGTTCAATTTCTGTCCATCTGCCAAAGTCCAGTCAAAATCCCAGCTCTCTTTCTCTTACTCCTCGTGGTTGAGAGTCACTTTCTCCCTGGGACCTCATGTAGCACATGGTTTGGGCCTCTCTAATGCTCTCTCCATATACTACTCTTCTTCTCTGTTTTTTCCATCATTGTTCTGTTAGATGGCAATCTCATAAGGGCAAGGGGTGTATCTAAATTGCCTTTCTTCCCCAGGGCCCAGCATAGTATTCTCCTGGTACTCCATCTATCACCCTCTAAGATGATCTTGCTTGTGCTCTGTAAACACGTACTGTACATACACATGGTCTCCCCCATTAGAATGCAAACTCCCTGAGGGCAGGGACTGGTTTTGTGTTTTTGCCTTTCTAGTATCCTCAGCTCTCAGCAGAGTGTCAGATATGTAGAAAGTGCTTAATAAATCTTGTTGGTTATATACAGTAGGTGCTCAATGTATATTGGTTGAATGAATGAACAGATCATTTGGGCAGCAGGCAGTGCAGAAAGAGGCCTGAGGCTCAGTGCTGCCTTTCCTATATCCAGTTTAGCCACCATCGCCTCTCTTTCAGACTAGGAATTTTCTCACCTTCATCCTGCACCTCCCATCATTCCTCCCTCTTTCTGGGGCCCCCATAAACTGACATCAGCATCTCTTCCATTTCCCCCAGCCCCCAGCAGGTGAGTGACACTCACCTTGTAGGCACTACCAACGAGGCCCTGGCTGGGGGTTAGCACCTGCCCCCACTCATTGATAGAGAAGTATCTGGTGTCCTGGGGGCTTGTGATCTCCATCTGCAGGGAAAGAGGCAGGAGTGGGCGTCTTGTACCTCTTCTTCTCTAAGCTTTCCACAAACCAACTTCACTGTGATAAGGGAAAGAGGGAGGGGTTGGGAATCAGGGGGTCTGGATCTGAATCTGCTCTCTGATACTTATTAGCCAGGTGACCTGGAGCTACTCACTTAACCTCAGTTTCCTCATCTGCAAATTGGGGAAATCCTATAGCTACCTATGGACCTGTCTCTCCCCACTGCTCCCCTTTATATAGCCTCTTACTATCCCAGAGCATGTCCCATGTCTTATTATTATTCCCAATATACAATAATACTATGAGTAATATTATGGCGATTATGTAATGTCAGATAGTATAATAATTATATAATTTCAAATATGACTTTATATAATATTATAATTAAGTAATAACATTATCTATAATTTATATATGATGTTATATGATAATATAATATTGTTTGTTGTTGTTCGGTTGTTTCAGTCATGTCTAACCCTTCATGATCCCATTTGGGGTTTTCTTGGCAAAGATACTGGAGTGGTTTGCCATTTCCTTCTCTAGCTCATTTTACAGATGAGGAAACTGAGGCCAACAGGGTAAAGTGACTTGCCCAGGGTCACACAGCTAGTAAGTAAGTGTCTGAGGGCAGATTTGAACTCAGGTCTTCCTGACTCCAGGCCTGATACTCTATCCACTGTACCCTCTAGCTGCCATAATATTATTATTACATCCTTCTTCTCTCCCTCCTCTTCCTCCTTCCCCTCCTCCTTCTTCTTCTCCTCTTCCCCCTCTTCATCCTTCTCACCATCGTAGCTAACATTTACATAAGGCTCTAAGGTTTGCAAAATGCTTTACTTCTATCTTCTCATTAGATCTTCACAACAACCCAGTAAAGTAGGTATTACTCTTACCCCCAGTTTTATGGATAAAGAAATCAAAGCTCAGAGAGGGTGCGTGATTTGTGCATGTCACACAGCTAGGAAGCCTCCAGACACGAACACTGGTCCTTCTGCTTCCAAGCCCAGCATTCTCTCCACCAGGCTAGTCCATCTCAATGGCCCACCCAACTTGCCTTTCCTCGCAGCATCTCATCTACCCAGAATCTGTTATTCTATAATTCTATGCCTGGCTGCCTGGGGTTTAGAGAGGGCTCACCCTTGCCTCTGCTCTCCCCCTTGGTCCCCAGGCTCCAGACTCCCACGCTTACCTGGGAGCCCCTGGGCTCACCTTGACACCAGTCAGACCTCTGAGGAGCAGCACCACGTAGATCAGGGACTGGGGTTCCACGGTCTCCAGAACCTGTATCTTGTCCCCAGCTGTCCCATGCAAGAAGATCACAGGATTTAAAGGGAAGAAAGGACCTTAGAAAGGATCTAGTCTAATTTCCTCAGTTTGCAGGTGAGGAGATTGAGAATTGGAGAGGTTACAAGAGGGGCACATTCGAACCCAGATCCTCTGCCTCCCCATTCAGTGCTCCTTCCACTCTAACCCACTGTCTCTCTGCACTAGATCACTAATAGAGGAAACTCCCCCTCTCACTTCCTCTCTGGCTCCTAGGTGCCAGAAAAAAGGTTTTGTAAAAGGCATAAGAGGAAGCATCACCTGCACCCTTCCCCATGTGCTTCCCCAGGTCATGAGCATGGTGCCAGAAGAACGATGGAGAGTATCCACTGAGAGCCACATCACTGTGCCAAGGGCGCTGGATCAGCTGTGGCAAAGCTCCCAAGAACCTCTGTGTCCACCCTTGTAGCCACCTTACCTGGGCTGGCAAAGCGGCCCAGACAAACGGGGGGACTGTGGGCCTTAAACACCTCGACAAACAGGGGCAGATTCCAAGTTTTTTCCCCACATGTGACCTTCAGATTGAGTTGGTAGTGGTTCACCTGCCGGGCATCCAGCCTGGCTGCACTGCTTAAGGTCACCTAGGGGTAAGTATGACAGTGTCCAGTGAGTATCTCATAGCTGGCACAGTGCATAGAGTGCTAGATCAGGAGTCAGGAAGTTAAAATCTCACCTTAGATATTTAGTAGCTTTGTGACTCTGGGCTGCCTCCCAGGGGCCGCTAGGTGGTGCTATAGTGCATAGAGCACCAGGCCTGGAGTCAGGAAGACTCATCTTCCTGAGTTCAAACCTGGCCTCAGACACTTACTAGATGTGGACCCTGGGTGAGTCACTTAACCCTGTTAGCCTCAGTTTCGTTATCTGTAAAATGAGCTGGAGAAGAAAATGCTCTCTAATATCTCTGCCAAGAAAACCCCAAGTGGGGTCCCAAAGAGTTGGACACAACTGTAATGCGACAGAACATCTGTTGTTATGAGGATAAAATGAGATAATGTTTGCAAAGAATTTTACAAAACCTTAAAGCAATATATTAATGCTATTACTAGAGTGTTCAGGAGCCCCTGAAGAACCAGAGACCACTGCAGTTGGACTCAGTCTCCATTATTTACTAGTTATGTGACTTTAGGCAAATCACAAGAGATGCAAAAATTAACAACCAAATTAGCACCTAATTAACTAACGATTCCAGCCTTTAGGGTGTCCTGAAGACTCTTCCTAAGAGTCAGGGGCTAAGGGAGCTTGTAGGAGCTGGCATATGTGATCTCTTTAGGTCTTTTCATCTACATATAAAATAAGAAGGTTGAACTACCATAGGTTCCCAAAGTGGATGATACCCCTTGGAAGGTGCTGGAATGAGTCGGGGAGGAAGGCAGTAGTAGCCTCAGGTGAAGTGGGGGGCATTGAATAAAAATAAGGGAGTGGTAGAAACATAAGGAAAGAAGAGAAGAAAAGAAAAATTTGAAAAACTGTTTGTACATGTTTCATCTGTTTTATAACAAAGTTAAAATTGTAATGATTACATTACTTTCCAAATAAACATATAAAATGCAAGTTATAACTGATCAGTGGTCAAGTCCACCTATAGGTCTTAACAAGCAAGTGTTGGCAGGTAAGTATGTCTCATGTTGTCAGGAAGTCCAGCATGCATATGCAGGAATGTGTGTATGTAATAACTTGTTTACAATATGATGCTAGAGGGTTACAGGATGCAATATTGCATCACCAAAATTTCAATGCAGGAAAAAATCCACAAACATAATAAATTATTAAAATTTAAGATGCATTATTTAAAAAATGTCTTTGAAATGATTCAAATTTTAAAAAAACCTTTAAAGGGTTAAAGAAAATAGATTTCCAGGAGGGAGCTGAGTAATTTTTTTTTTTAAAGGAAGCAGTAGACCAAATAAGTTTGGGAACCTCTGGACTAGACCAATCTTCTTGTTCAGTGGTTTTTCAGTCATGTCTGACCCTTCGTGACTCCATTTGGGGTTTTCTTGGCAAAGATACAGGAGTAGTTTGCCATTTCCTTCTCCAGCTCATTTTACAGATGAGGAAACTGAGGCAAACAGGGTTAAGTGTCTTGCTCAGGGTCACACAGCTAGTAAGTGTCTGAAGCCAGATTTGAACTCAGGAAGGTGAGTCTTCCTGACTCTAGACCTGACATTGTACCAGTTAAGCTTCCCCTTACCAATCTAGATGACCTTTAAGGTTCCATTCAGGGAACTCTTGGAATGCCCAAGGCCTTCAGACTTCTCCATTAATGATCTGTAAATTCTCTCTCAATATCTCTATCTCTCTGGTTCATAGCATCACAGAAATTTAGAGCTGAAAGGAATCTTACCACCTTGCCAAGAGGAGTCCCTCCTAAATATCTGTTGAATTGAATCCAGTCCAATCCTCTCCTTTTACAGATGAGGAAATTGAGGCACAGAGGGGCAATGAATTGACAGTCCCAAAGGTCCTATCCAGTGTCTAAGACATTTATTTCCCACTCACCCAAACAAAGCTTTAAGTAGGAATTGCTAGACTGCTTGTCTGAGGCCAGCCCTGGTTCTCTTAGACATCCTTTACCAGCCCAACCCTGGCCCCTCATACCTGTGCCAAATACTGTGGGTAAACTGTTAACCAGCTGAGCTGGTTAAAGAAGGAGCTGGGGGGCTTCACGCTGTTGAGCTCCACGGTGGCTGGGCAGGAGCAGTTGAAAGAGAATACGTGGATGACTGAGCCAGGTTTCTGTGCCTCAGAGATATTCACTGTCCAGGGGAGCATCAGGAAGCCTGCACCTGTGAGGCATAATTTATAGTGAAATTTCCCCAGTCTGAAAAATCAAATCTAGAATGGCTTCAGTATTCACTAGGCCCAAGGTCAGATCACCTGACCTTCAAGCAACCTGGGGCTTAGAGAAATGGAGACCCTTCCCCAAAGCCAACTCAGCAGAAGATATGCCAAATAAGGCTAAGACTGCTTTCATTGGACACCCACATGTTTCTGGGTCCTTTGTCTCAGAGAGATTCCCGTGCTTAGGTTGTGGGACAGCCCCCCTACCAATAAGGGTTAAGGCCGGTTGGGGGGGTTGGGTTTCTGCATTGGAAGATTATATAACCATGGACCGTCTAATACCTGTTGCTTTCTCTCCCTGCACATGCCACATTGGACGACAGGGGGTAGAGTCCTTTCTCATGAGAAAGAATAAAGACCTTTTCTGACCTTAGATTCAGACTCTGAACTCTTTCATCTCACACACACCCAAACCACAGCTCAGTGATCTGGATTCCTTGTGCCCTTTGCACCCATAGGAGCATCAGAGGAACCCAGGCAGCTAACTGGAGTCAGAGGGCCTGGCTGCAAATCTTGGCTTGGCCTACACTACCTGAGAAACCCTGAGAAAACCACTTATTTACTCTGGGCCTCAGTTTTCCCATCTGTAAAATGGGAGGGTTAGATGTGAAGATCTCCAATACCCATTCCAAATCTACATCCTATGATTCTCTCACCTGCATCTCAAATCATAACGAAACAGGTTTACTCCTGGCCTGAAGGCAAAGGAATTGATTGACAATGAATAGGTCATGTGACTTCTCAAGGTCTTGATTTTCTTTGCACTATGGAGAGAATTGTGCCTGCGCTGTTGACCCACAGGTCATAGAATATAGAGATGAAAAGGACTTCAGTGATTGGCTTCCATAAACTCTTCATTTTACACGTGGGGAAACTAAGTCCCAGAGAAAAAAAGCAATTAAAATAACAGCAAGCATTTATATTGCAATTCAAGGTTTGTAAATAATAACAGCTAACATTTATATAATACCTACTATGCGTGTGACTGGCTCTGTGCTAACTGCTTTGCAAACTGTCTTATAGATAACCCTGGGAAGCAGGTTTTTATTGTTAACATTTCCATTTTATAGATGAGGAAACTAAGGCAGACAGAGTAAGTCACTTGCCCAAGGTCACACAGCCAGTGAAGTGTTCAAGGCTGGATTTGAACTCAGATCTTTGTGACCCCAAGCCCAGTTACTCTATCTACTTAGCTGCCCCAAAGTACTATACATATATTATCTCGCTTGATCTTCACATCAGCCCTGTGAGATACAGTTCCTGGCATACAATAAGTACTCAATAAATGCTTGTTGACTGAAATATGAACCGTGGCTCCCATTTTACAGACAAGAAAGCTGAGTCAATGAATGCTATCGTTCTTTTCTGTGTTTGGTTTTGTTTCTTTTTTCCCATTGTTCACTCCATTGATTACAACCCTTCTATACAACCAGACTGATGTCCAGTGTGAAAGTATTTCAGATCCTATATTTGATTGCATGCTGCCATGATGGGGGAGGGGAGAGCAGGGGGAAGAGGAAGGGGAGAAAAATTGAAACTCAAGGAATTGTGGAACTGAATCTTGTAAACTAAAAGTAAAAAAATAAATCAATTAAAAAAAGAAAGCTGAGTCAAACAGCAATGAGGCGACATGACCTGACTAGGGTCACACAAATCAGAGTCTGAGGCAGGATTCTAACTCAGGATTTCCTGAATACAAATTCAACACTACCCATTGATTCACCAAGCTGCAGGATTTATATTTTTAACAGAAAAGTTAAGTGATCTGTCCATGGTTATACCTGTAGGAAGTCATAAAACGTACACTCGAACCCAGCTCTCCTAACTCGATACAGAACTCTTCTCAGTACATCATGTAACTCCCAGAGTGAGGAGTGGAAGGTGGAAATCTCTGTTGAGTGATAGAGGACCTTTGGGGTAGTTTAGAAACACAGACTCAGAGTCAGCTACCCTGAGAAGGTCAGGAGGCTCAAGGGGACCCAGAGTTTGGTGCTGAGGTTCACCCTGGACTTCCTCCCCTTTTCCTTGCCCTCAGCTTCACTCCCACCCTAAAGACCTCCCCAGGAGGATAGCTTACCTCTCGGACTCTGGTCTGTTAAGGAAGAAACGATGTCACTGATTACGCTCAACTTGCAGTCCTCAATGCTGAGTAATCCCAAGGTACCTTCAGAGACAAGAATCAGTTCTTACTGGGGGTGGAGTGAGAAGGAAAAAGGCCATACTTCAGGAGAGACATGTGCCATGCCCTTACCCTTACCCTTGCCCTTCCCACCCCCAACTGCTCCATACCCCACATTTCCAAGGCAAAAATAAGCCCCCCAGGATAGAACTGCTTCATGTTGGGGACTGATAACTGAGAGAATGGTTAGTGCTCTCTCATCTGAAGCCTCTGTCTGTTAGCTGGTGTTTGTCACACCCACAAGGTTGCCAGGATGCATTGCCTGGGAACTGAGGACACCACTGGGCACTGTCCTGCCCAGCCCTTGCTTTGGGTTCAGAAAAATCCCTGGGTCCTGATCCCCAGGTACAAACTACCTGTCACTTTGTTGGGTTACCTATTCCCTACTTTCTGAACTACATTCTCATCCTACTGCCTGGGGCTCAGAAGGGCAAGTATGAGTGGCTCCATGTCATAGAACGGGAAACTGAGGCCCAGTAAAGCAAGTGACCTACTCAAGGTGACCCAGCTCCTTAGTGAGAGAAGTAGGATGAGAATATCACTTGGACATCCCGTTGGCTCCTCAAACTCCACCTGTTCTCTTCTGGCTTCACTACTGAGCCATTGTTCCCCTTCCTTTACTTCCCTGTAACCATGGGGATATCTTTGACTCTTCTCACTCTTTCACCTCCCTTATAAAATCAATGACCAAGTCCTGCTCATTTCCCCTTTGCCCTAACTCCCCCTTTGTCCCTATAGAGAGCATGACCAAGAGGAACTTGGTCAAGATAAACAAAGTTAAAGGTTAATTTATATCCTGGTATTGAATATATCTCTCTGCAGGACAGGGGTTCTTAACCCGGAACCCATGGACCAAGGAGTCCATGGAAATATTTTAAGGGTTCATGAACTTGAATGGGAAAAAAATTATATCTTTATTTTCATTAGCTTCAAAATAAAATTTCTATTTCCTTCAATTTTTTATTTTTTGTAAAGCACTGAGACATTTTGTTATTCTTTTTTTTTCCTTTTCCAAATTCTCATCCTCCTCTACTCCCTCTATGACCCAATAAACAGGCAAGAAAAGCAAAACTTATTACAAATATTTATAGTCTTGCAAAAATATTTCTGCATTGGCCATGTCCCCCTCTTTCCCCCAAAAAAAGAAAAGAAAGAGAAAAAAATACACTTCAATCTGTACTCTGAGTCCCTTAACTCTTTCTCTGGAGGTGGATATCATGTTTCATCATGAGTCCTTTGTAACTGTGGTAGGTCATTGTGTTGTCAGAGTTACTAAGTCTTTCATAATTGATAATCTTTTCAATATTGTTATTATTGTGTAGATTGTTCTGGTTCTGCTCACTTCATTTTCATCAGTTCATACAAGTCATCCCAGGTTCTTTTGAAACCACCCCCTTCATCATTTCTTATAGCACAAGTATATCATCATATATGTATATACATGTATAACACACCATGATTTGTTCAACTATTCTTCAATTTATGGGCATTCCCTCAGTTTCCAATTCTTTGACACCACAAATAGAGCCCCTGTAAATGTTTTTAATTAATTAATTTTTAATTTTCAACATTCACTTCCATAAGATTTTGAATTCTAAATTTTCTTTCCCTCTCTACCTCTACCCCAAGATGGCATGAAATCTGATATAGGCTCTATGTATACATTCATGCTAAGTATATTTTCACATTAGTTGCATTGTAAAGAAGAATTAGTACCAATGGGAGGAACCACAAGAAAGAAGAAACAGAAAGGAGAGAGAGAGAGAGAGAGAGTAAATAGTATGCTTTGATCTGTATTTAGACTCCATAGTTCTTTTTCTGGATGTGGATAACATTTTCTGTCATGAGTCTTTTGGAGTTGTCTTAGATCCTTGCATTGCTAAGAACTCTAAAGATTTTTTTAATACACAGGTCCTTTTCCTTTTCCTTTGATCTCCTTGGGGTACAGACCTGGTAATAGCATTGCTGGATCAAAGAGTATACACAGTTCAATAGTCCTCTGGGTACAGTTCCAAAGTATTTTCCAGAATGGTTGGACTGGTTTGCAATTACATTAAGAATGTACCTATTTTCTCACATCCCTTCCAGCATAAATCATTTTCCATTTTTGTTGTCTTAGCCAATCTGATGACTATGAAGTGGTACCTCAAAATTGTTTTAATTTACTTTTCTCTAATTTTTAGTGATTTAGGGCATTTTTCCCATGTGGTTACTGATAGCTTTGATATCTTCCTCTGAAAACTGCCTATTCATATCCTTTGACTATTTATCATTTGGGGAATGGTTCTTATCCTTATAAATTTGAGTCAGTTCCCTATATATTTTAGAAATGAGACCTTTATCAGAGAAACTTGCTGCAAAGATTATTTTCCTGTTTCCCATTTTTCTTCTAATTTTAGTCGCATTGGTTTTGTTTGTGCAAAAAGAAAACTTTAAAAAATTTTTATGTAATCAAAGTTATCTGTTTTACCTCCCATGAACCCATCTCTTGCTTGTTTATTAACTCTCCCTCTATTCATAGATCTGACAGGCAATTTCTTTCATGCTTCACTAATTTGCTTATGTCTAAATCATGTATCCATTTTGAGCTTATCTTAGTATGTATATGATGTGAGATGTTTGTCTATGTCTAATTTTTGCCATACTACTTTTAAGTTTTCCCAACAGTCTCTGTCAAATAGTGAGTTCTTACCCCAATATTTGGTGTCTTTTAGATTTGTTAAATACTTAGGTTACTGCGCTCATATGCTTTTGTATATTATGTACCTAACTTATTCTACTGATCAACCACTCTATTTCTTATCCAGTACCAAATTGTTTTGATGATTACAGCTTTGTAGAATAATTTAAGATTTGGTACTGCTAGGCCTCCTTCTCTCTCTCTCTCTCTCTCTCTCTCCTTCTCCCCCGTTTCCCACTGATTCTCTTGATATTCCTGACCTTTTCTTCCTCTTGATGAACTTTGTTATTATTTTTTCTAGCTCAGTAAAACAATTCTTTGACAGTTTGATGGGTATGGCACTGAATAAGTGAATTAATTTAGGTAGTGTTATCATTTTTACTGTATTGATTTGGCCTACCCATGAGCAATGAATATTTCTCCAATTATTTAGATGTCTCTGTGTGGAGTATTTTGTAATTGTAATTGTGTTCACCTAATTCCTGTGTGTCTTGACTCCCAAGCTGGAGCTGGAGTCAGAGCATTTAGGGTTAGAGTCGGAGTCAGTTAGGGTAGCAATTTTAAATGTAATTTCTTTTTTTATGTCTTCCTGCGGGGGTTTTGCATATGTAGAAATATGGATAATTTGTATGGGTTTATTTCATATCCTGTAACTTTTCTAAAGTTGTTAAATGTTGCAACTAGTTTTTTAGTTGACTCTCTAGAGTTCTCCAAGTAAACCATCATATCTACAAAAAATGATAGTTTGTTTCCTCATTGCCTGATGCTTATTCTTGAAATTTCTTTTTCTTTTCTTATTGCTATAGCTAATATTTCTTGGGAAGGGATCTATTGTTGGCCAATCAATGAGAGTTGGCATAAAATGGGTTTAAGGCATGATCTTTAAGAAAGAAATACAGTCAGTAAGCCCCAAGATAACTAGGTAGGTTTTAGCCATCAAAATTTACTTTCCTTTGGAGAGAACTCTGTCAGGTAAGGGCATGATATCCCTGTGTGGACAGGAGAGGGGAGAGAAAAGGAGGAAAGTAGAGGGGAGTGGAGGAGAGGAGAGGGGAAGGGAAGAGGGGAGGAAAGAGGCAGGAAGAGGAGGGGAGGACGAGCTGAGTTGCCCAACTGCAAGTGGGGGACCTTATTTCTCTTTTGGACAGCAACTCTGAGGGTCTTTCTCTCCCAGTTTGATTTTTTTTTTTTAATTAAAGGGGCAGCCCCTTGACTCACTTCTTAAATAGACCTAATTGCTGAATAATCATTGCCTCACTCAAAGTGAGAACTCAGAAAGACAGCTTAAAAAGGCCAAGGTCTCCCACTGCATCCTGGGCCATCTCCAGTCCTCCTGATCTCTATCTGGCCACTGGACCCAGATGGCTCTGGAGGAGAAAGTGAGGCTGGAGACTTTGCACAGCCCTGCCTCACTTAAATCCAATTCAATTGCAAGTCATGGCATCATCTTCCTGATGTCATGGTCCTTTTCAAGAATGAAAGACAAAACCACAGCTAATATTTCTCATACAATACTGAATAAGAACGGTGATGGTGGACTCCTTGTATCACCTCTCGTCTTATTGGAAAGGCCTCAAGCTTCTCCCCATTATAGATTATGCTTTTTCTTCATGTTAGATAGATATTACTTTATATTTTGGGGGCAGCTTGCTGATGCAGTGGATGAAGCACCAGGTCTGGAATTAGGAAGACCTGAGTTTAAATCCAGCCTCAGACACTTACTAGCTATGTGACCTTGGGCAAGTCACTTAACCCTGTTTGCCTCAGTTTCCTTATCTGTAAAATGAGCTGGAGAAGTAAATGGCAAATCACTCCAGAAAACCCAAAGAGTTGGACATGACTAAACAACAACTTATTATTTCGAGAAAAGTTTCATTTATTCCTGCACTTTCTAGTCTTTTTTAAAAACAGGAATCGGTGCTTTTGTCAAAAGTTTTTCCTGTATCTTTTGAAATAACATGATTTTTTTTTCTGGTTTTGCTATTGATATAGATGGTCAATTATATTTATAGTTTTCTAATACTGAACCAATCTTGCATTCCTGGTATAAATCTAGGCTAGTCATAGTGTATGGGTCTTAGTGATATATTGCTGTAATCTCATTGCTAGTGTTTTAAGTTTTGTTTTTTGCATCAATACTCATTAGGGAAATTGGAATACAGTTTTCTTTATCAATTTTGACTCTCACTGGTATAGGTTTCAAGATCATATTTGTATCACAGAAATAATTTTATAGGACTCCTTCCTTAACTATTTTTTCAAAGAGTTTATGTAATACTGAAAGTAATTATTCTTTAAATGTTTGGTAGTATGCACATGTAAATCCATCTGGTCCTAGAGTTTTTTTTTTCCTTAGGGGGCTTATTTATGATTTGTTCAATTTCTTTTTCTAAGATAGGGTTGTACTGTATCAAATTACTTGCCTTCTCAATGAAGCGGGGAGGAAGAAAATTTAGAACTCAAAAGTTTAAAGAAAGAATATTATAAATTATTTTTACATGTAATTGAAAAAATAAAGTATTTTAAAAGTTCAAAAAATAAGATAGGGCTGTTTAATTATTCTATTTCTTGTTCTGTTAATCTGGGCCATTCACATTTTTATAAATAGTCATCCATTTTATTTAGATTGTCAGTTTTATAGGCATATAGTTGTACTGAATAGCTCCTAATAATTGTTTGTATTTCTTCTTCATTGGTTGTGAATTAACCTTTTAAATTTTTGAAACTGATAAATTGACTTTCTTTTTAAAAATCAAATTAGCTAATGGTTTATCCATTTTCATGTTTGAAAAAAACAACTTCTAGTTTTATTTACTAGTTCAATTCCTTTTTACTTTCAATTTTGTTCATTTCTTCTTTGCTTTTCAGGATTTTTAGTCTCGTGTTTAATTAAAGGCTTTTACATTTATGTTTTTCTAGATTTATTTCTTTTGTTGTATGCCCAATTAATTGATCTGCTGGGTTTTTTTTAATGTATGTAGACATTTTGAGATATAAATTTTCCCTAAGTACTATTTTGGCTGCATCCCATGAACTTTAGTATGTTATCTCATTGTTATCATTATCTTTAATGAAAATCAGTGCTTGTTTATATGATTTGTTTTTTGACCCACTCATTTTTTAGGATTAATTTATTTAATTCCAATTTATTTTTATCTATGCTTCAAAGATCCTTTACTGAATATAATTTTTATTGTATCACAGTCAGAAAGGGATAATATTTCTGCTTTTTTGCATCTGTTTATGAGGTTTTTATGTCCTAATGCAGAGTCCATTTTTGAGAAGGTTCATTGTACAACTGAGAATAAGTTTAATTCTTTCTATTCCCATTCAGTAGTATCTACAAGTTTATCACATTGAACTTTTCTAACATTCTATTCATCTCCTTAATTTCTTTCTTGTTTATTTGTTTATCTAGTTTATTAGTTAGATTTACTAGATCTGAGAAGGTATTAAATTGAGGTCCCTCACTAGTATAGTTTACTATTTCCTCTTGTAACTCATTTAACTTTTTATTTAAGAATTTGGATGCTATATCATTTGGAGCATATATGATGAGTTTGATATTAAATCATTGTCTATAATACTATTTTTTAGCAAAATGTGGTTTCCCTGTCCATCTCTATTTTTGCTTTAGTTTTGTCTGAGATCATGATTGACATCTCTGCCTTTTTTACATTAGCTGAAACATAATTGATTCTGTTCCAGCCCTTTATTTTAACTCTATGTGTATCTTTCTGTTTTAAGTGTGTTTAATGTAAACCATATATTGTTGGGTTCTAATCCATTGTGCTGTTTTATGAGTGAGTTCACCCCATTCACATTCATAGTTATGATTGTGGATTGTGTATTTCCCTTCATTCTATTTTCTTATATTCATCCTTCTCCTTTTTACCTTGTCCCTCCTCAAGTGTCTGTTTTACTACAATATTCCCAGGAGTTATCATTCTGGGGTTTCTTTTGGAAAATGATTGGCAAATTCTTTTGATTTATACTTTGCTCCTGGGTTCCAAGATATCTGGAGAGTTTCCCTTTACAGTTTCTTGCAATATGATGGCTCTTTTTTTCATGGTTTTCATATAGTTCAATGATTCTTAAATTATGTCTCCTTGATCAATTTTTCAGGTCAATTGTTTTTTCTATGAAATATTTCATAATTTATTTTATTTTTCATTCTTCTGACTTAGTTTCATTGTTTCCTAATGTCTCATTGAGTCATTAACTTCCATTTGGCTAATTCTAACTTTTAAGGAGTTATTTTCTTTAGTAATGTTTTGTACCTCTTTTAAAATTCTGTTAATTCTCAACTTTCCTGGATAACTCATTTCTTTTCCCATTTTTTCTTTTATAGTTTCTTAACTAGTTTTAAAAATATATATTTTTTATTTTTAAAAAATCTCTTTAGCTTTTCTAGGGATTTTTGCTGGGCTTCCATCCAATCTGCATTTTTCTTTGAAGCTTTGCTTGTAGACATTTTCAAATCATTGTCTTTTGTGTTTGTGTCTTGAATTTCTCTGTCACCAAAAAGCTACTAGATTTTTATGGTCAGGTTCTTTTTTTGTTCACTCATTTTTCCAGCCTACTTCTTGGCTTTGGACTTTATGTCAGTATTGGGGTCTGCTCACTTATAGGGGAGATGACTGGCATGAGTTTTTGTCCTTTTATGACTTTCTGCTGTTTTGAAAGTTCAGTCTGGGGACCTGCAAGTTTTCATTGCTTCCAAAGCAGTGTAATATAGGGGGAGAGGTCTGTTCATTGCTCTCCTGGTCTGAGTTTTGCAATTTCCTGACCCAAATTTGGCTATGTTGGCTTGTCTGTGGTTGAGTTTCTGTAAACTGCGCTGGACTCTGACTTTTACCTTGCTGGGAGGTTCTGCAGGTTCACAATGACCCAACTGTTTGACTCCTGTTTGGTGTTGGTTTCTTGCCCTTGTTGTTCCATTGCAGGTTTACGTGAGGTTCTAAAGATTATAACTGAGTCCTCCCTCTGCTCTTGTGCTCAGAGTCACACATCTAAGCTTTTGAAAACTGTTCCTTTTCCTGTACATAGCTAAGGACTCTCTTGCTCAAAGCTATAACCACTCTTCTCCCACCCTGGAACTGGGTAACAGAGGACAGAGCTGCCCAATAGTTCCTGTTTGTGTTCCAAGCATTAGTTTAGGGATCCCCTGGGACTCCTTTATAGCCTGGCACTTCCAGCCTTAGTGTTCAGTCTTAGCCTCTTTACCATTCCTAGGTAGTAGAATGCTCATCGCTACTGCTGCTGCTGGACTGAACTCCTGGTCAGTCCCCATCCCAGTGTCCCCAGACCTCTCTATCTTCTTAAGCTATCCTGGGCTGGAAAAATGACTCACTGTGACTTATTCTTGACTTTCCCATTCAGAATTTAGTACAGCAGTTTTCTAGGTTATTGTAGATGAAGTATGTCGAATGAGCTGGGTAAAAATGCTGAGCCTCACTCCACTATCTTGACTTTGTGCCTTCAGTTATTTTTAAATAGTATTATAAGAATGCCATAGATTTAATGATCAACTCTATACTGACGATTCTCAGATCTACTTATCCAGCCTTGACCTCTTTACTGACCTCCAATTTCACATCTCCAAATGCTTGTTGGATAGCTTCAATCAGAATGTCCCATTCACATCTTAAATTCAACAAATCTGAAACAGAACTCACTATCTTTCCCTCCAAATGCTTCCCCTTCCAAATTTCCTTATTATTGTCAAAGGCACCATCGTTCTCCTAGTCACTCAATCTTGCAAGGCTTAAAAAAAATGTTGTTTTTCCTCAGTCTCCAGCTCCCCTTTGAGGATTCCTCCTGTCTTCTCCCCACTGGGTATCTGTTGTTTGCCCATGCTGCATTTCCTCTGGACAGGTGGAATGTTCTACTTTCTGTTCTTCCCAATCCTCCCATTATCGCTACCAAGAGAAATCACTGAGTATCAGAGCTGCAGGGGAACTCAGAAATCCTTGAGATCATCTCATTGTAGTCCAGAGAGGTTAAGTCCCCTGTCCTGGGTGACGCAGCTAGTTAGCCACATAGCCTGTACTCTAGCCCAGATTTCCTGACTTCCAATTCAGTGTTCTTTTTCACTGTGCCAGACTCCCTGTATTCTGCTTTCCTTTAAAGTTCAGTGAAAATCACCTCCTACAGGAAGTTTTCCTTATTACCCCTACTTGGCAGTAAGCTCTCCCTTCTCTGAAGCCCTCTGGCTCTGAGTCTAAACCCCTTTCATGGTTCTTGTCACATAACATTCTGCTTTGGATTGTGACTAAGTCGGGTCTTTCTAAGTTCTCTTGTCCATCTATTTCCACATCGGAATAGCCTAACGCAGGGCCCTGCACACAGAAAGCATTCAGGAAGTACATGATGGGGAAGGGGACAAGCACTTATTAAGCGCCTACTATTTGCAGGCACATCATCCCCATGATCTATGACAAGAATTTTCGTTCACTTTCATTCACCCCTGGTCAAAGACACAACTTGAGTGCCTGAGCAGACTCATAGGCTGTGTCAACATAGATGCTTATCCCTTCTATAGTGGCGGTTGTTCTTCACCTTTTTGTGTCTGACCCTTTGGGTCATTTGCAAACACTATCTCACCAGACCCTAACCCCAAGTCTAATCCTACCTAGCACTAACATACATAGGTTATCTCATTTGATCCTCACAGCTGGAAACTAGCGCTATTATTATCCCCATTTCACAAAGGAGGAAGCTGAGACTGGGGGATATTAAGTGACCTGTCCAGGGTCACAGAACTAGTAAATGCCCAACACCGACATTTTGGTCTTTCTGACTCCAACTCTCTGTCCATGAGCCCTGCCCCCTGCCAGTTGCCTATTAAACGACTATGTTGGATTAGACTGGATCAGATTCAGAACTGTTTTGTGTCACGGATCCCTTTGGCAGCCTGATCAACCTAATATTACTATTCTTTGTTGAGCCCACTCAAATTGAAGGAATGATAATAAAGTTAGTAGAAATAAAGGTGTACATTTTTCCCTCCAGGAGTCCCTTGAAATCCTCCCAAATGACCTCTGAGAACCCCTGAACCAGATGGTGTCTGAAGTTTAATGAAAGAATGTAATTGGGTTTGGGGGATGGAGGTGTGGATGTGGGTTAAGGGAGAGGAGGAATGCATACGCTCAGAGATTTTCCCACCAGGAGGCGCAGCTGCTCCACTCAGTGCACTTTACCTAGAAGAATGAATGACCTGCAAGGAAGAGACCTGAGCCAGTGTGGGGGTTGTGGGGTTGGACCTTTGAGTTTATAGGGTAACTCCTCACCCCTGGTTCTGACCTCTGGGCACAGGAGACCTGGCAGTAGAAAGAGGGGCAGTCAGCTCTGGAAACTCTCCTTTGTGATCACCCTTGAGAACATGGGGGGGGGGGGGGCAGTGCTCAGATCGCACTCTCAATCCTCTCCAATCCTGCAGGTCCTCCAGCTTCGTAGCTGGCCAATAGCCCTCCTTCCTCTGCACCCCATTCCCTGGAAAAAGGGGTCTGTTTCTCCTTCAAGACTGAACAGTAGCAGCTAGACTTTATATGCACTTTGACGTTTCCAAAGCACTTTACAAATATGTTTTTTTCTTCACAATCCTGGGAGGCAGATGCTTTTAAGATCTTCATTTTAGAAACTGAGTCAGGCAGTGGGTTACACAGCTAGTTAAGTGACTAAGGCTGGATATGGACTCCAGTTTTTCAGACTCCATCCCTAATACTCTGTTCACTGTGCCAACTAACTGCCTTGACGTAGGGGGCAGAAATATCATATCCTGATGGCATTTTTGAGCCAGAAGGGACCCCCAGTCTATCTAGTCTAATCTCCTTATCTTACAAAGGAAAAAAATTTAACCCCCCCAATTGTTCTCTCCCTTCTATCTTCCCCTTCCTCAATTAGAAAAAGAAGAACTAAATCCTTTTTAACAAATATGCATGGTGTCAAGCAAAATATATTTCCCAAGCTGGTCTTGTCCAAAAATATGTCTCATTCACAGAGCTGAAAATCAAGGCCCAGGGAGGTGAAGGCATATAGGTAGTAAGATGTTTTAGAATAGGAGTTCTGACTATGGGGTCCATGGATGGATTTCTGGGGATCCTTGAACTTAGAAAATATTACATCTTGATTTTTCACCAATGTTTAACTGAAATTTGGGATCTTTTTGGATTGTTTCAAAATATAATTCTGAGAAAGGCTTCACCAGACTGCTCAGATATAAAAAGGGTTAAGAGGTTCCACTACAGAAGCTACTTCCCAAGCTCAGACTTCCCTGTGGTTTTAGATCTCTCTCTGTCTCTCTCTGTCTCTGTCATCTCTCCCTGTTCTCCCTCTCCACTTCTCTCTCTCTTCCTTCCTCCCCTCCCTCCCTCCCCCTTCTCTTCCCTTCTCTCTGTCTCTGTCTTTCTCTCCCATCTCTCCACCTCCCCGTTTCCCTCTCTCTATCCCCCATCTCTCCTCTCCCCTCTCTCTCTCTCTCCTCCTTTCTCTTTCTCTTTCTCTGTTCCTCTCTCTGCTCCCCCCCCCCTTCCTCTCTCTGTCTCTCTCCCCGCCCTCCCCCCCGACTGTGGAAAGAACACTGGCCTTGAATGAGAGTTAGAAAACCTGGCTGACCCTGCCCCTTATTCCGTGTGTGATCTCCAGCTAGCTTCCTTCCATCTCTGGGTCTCAGTCTCTTCCTATGCACAATGAGGGCAATGGAGTAACTCTAAGCCCTAGTGCCCCTTCTGGCTCACATATTCCATTTTCAGTTCAGTGAACACTGATTAAATATCTAGTCTCTTGGACAACAAAGACGAAAACAGAAGTCCCCATCCCTCAAAGAGATGGTAAACTACAGATTATAGATAGATATAGATATGTACATATACATAATATACACACATATGTATGTATATAGGCATATAGACATACATATACACACATACACATACATACATATATATACATATCTATCTATCTGCCAATAAGTACAGGGCAAGGTAAGGGAGTGATCGGAGGAGACAAAGAATCAGGGAAAGTGTTCTAAGAATATTTGAGAGAGAATCGGTCCAGCTGGGGTGAATCAGAGGTCCTCGTAGGGATCAATCAATCCACAAGAATCTATTAAGCATCTGCTCTGAGGGCTAGCTTCCTGCTGGGTGCCAGGCACAAACACAAAAGGTAGGACACAATACCTACTTGCTAGGAGGTTTCCTTCTGATGAGGGATGCCAGCACCTGAGCTGTGTGTGCCTGGAAGGAAGAGATTTTGACGGGACCTGAGGAAGGGGAGTGTATTTCGTGAAGGACAACAAGCCCTGACATTCTAAGTTCTATGTTCCAAGATCTCTTCCAAATCTGACGTTGTGCTCCACGTTTTAAATTCTGACTTTCTTCAGTCACTATTCCAAACACCCATCCACACCCCCATGAGCCTCTCCCACACATGCCCTGTCCCACAGAAAGCTCTCGTCCCATCACTTTTGGGGGGTGGGGAGGATAAGCTCAGGAAAGAAAGGGTACAATGGGGGGAGGGAGTCACCGTACTGTTCCCCAGGGTTAGGTCTCCTGATTCTTGCCTCCAGCTGGAGGCGGGGGCTCCAGTTACAGCCCCCCTCCTCTCCACCCTCTCCGCACTTTCCTGCCTCATTGGCTGACTGTGGGAGGGGCGCGGCCTGGGCTGCAGCCAGATGTTGGGAGCAGCAGGAGGGAGGGAGAGCAGAGCCGGTTGTCCTCCCAACTTCACTCCAGCGATCCCTGCCCAAGCTACAGACGTCCTGCAGCAGCAGCTGTCTGAGTGGAGAGGGCCTGGGGGGGAGGTGCTGGCCCCAGTTGGGGCTCTTCTCCCTAGTTGGGAATGCGCAGCTCCCGGCTGGACAGCTTCTTGGGACAGTTCCGTCTGGAGTTGGTGAGCTTTCTGCCCTGAGAGTGCAGACTTGGGGAGGGGGCACAGTGGGGAACTGTGGAGGGACCCCTGGAGGGTTGGGGAGCAGCTGGCACCTTTGCATCTTTTCTGCTAGGCATTGAAGAGGGCTCTTAGTGGAGGGAGAGTCCTGGGGAGGCAGAGGCCTGCTACCAGGAAGAGAACCTAGAATGGTTTCTGGGGCACCCCAAGGCTCAGTTTCTCCTCCCACAGCCTTGACCCCTGAACAAGACAGGAAGTAGCTGTCCCCACCCCACTCCCTAGCCAGCTCACCCCACCATAGATGTATTAGAGGAAGGTAGTACCTTGGACTTGGCATCTCTATGGGCAGTGTTTGGGGATGGGGGGGGGGGTTGCAGACACAGTTGTGGAGGATCTGTGGTCCTATATTAGGTCTGTGTTTGTCCACACGTGTGGGGCTGGGGGAGGGGCACCCCAGCTGGCTGGAGTTGCCCTGGCAGATGGCTGGGGTTGGGTTTCGGACGGTTGGGGAACTTTGGGGGCTGTCCCGGGCATCAGGTAACAACATCCTGGCTAGCCGAGCTTGGCTGAGGGCCTCCCTCCCCCTACCTTATACAACTAGGAAAAGAAAAAAAAGCTTCTGAGACCAAAAGGAGAAACTGAGGCAGGCAGGCACCTAAGCCTACCTGGCGCCCAGGGTAGCCAGAAGGAACTCACATAGCCAGCAGCTTCTATCTCAACAGCTGTGGTTTTTGTAGCTGACTGGGGGTGAGGGGTGGGGTGGATTGGAGTGAGGAGGGCTTGTCTGCTGCCTGTTATGGGCCTAGGGGTAGAAAAGGAGGGGGGACTCAGCTAGCTTGAGTGCGACAAGGAGAGGGGTGAAGGAGAGGCCTTATAATGCTCCAGGAGCCACTTCCCCCTCACTCTTGAGTCAGGACAGAAACAGGATTGGAATGGGGGCTGAGACCACAACCCCTTGGGTCAGGATACAGGCCCCTTTACCCTGCCCTGCCCTAGTTCCTTTCCTCCTCCCCAGCTCAGCTCAGCTTAGCCCAGCCCGACCCATCCTGGCCCAACTTCTCCACACCCCGCACTCCGCCACCCCCGGGCAGCCTGCAGCGGGTGCTGACTTGCCTGCTGGGGGACATGCTACAGCTTGCCAGCCTGAAGAAAGCAGGGAGCCAGGAGGTTGGGGGGCCAGGCACGTGGCAGCTGCTGCCGGCTGGGCAGGGTTGCGCGTGCCAGGGGGCCAAGCAGGCTTTTGGTAGGTACGTGCTATACCAGGATATAAGTGCCCCCCACAGTAGGAAATGGGTGGCAGTGGCCCACATTGGACATAGCACTTGGGGCCCAGTCCCTTCCTCCCCTAGAACATTTTCCACCATCAGGAAAACGCTCTTGGCCCCTGCAAATCTGGATTCCTTCTGGGCTAATAGGAAAAGCTGGGATAGGGGAGAGGAGGGAACCTGAGGTATACCCAGCATAAAGCATGAGCACAGATCCTAGAGGCCCAGGGTCATGTCCCTGGCCTGCCATGTCCCAGCTCTGTAAGCTTAGGCAAGTCATTTTACTTCAATGTCCTCATCTGCAAAAGATACTTATCCTTGTGTGTTATAATGTAAGAACAATAAAAATGTTGCTAAAATTTATTCTTGTCCAGGCTTTGCTATTAATTCATTACATGGGCTAGATGGAATAATCGCAGCTCTCATGACAACCAACAGGCTTCACCGAGTGCCTACTGTAGGCAGGCAGTGAGACGTCCAGCAATTCCCTTCCTCTCTCTCTTTGACTGTTTCCACATCCATGACTCTGACCTTTGCTCTCTCCCCTCTCCTTCAGCTGTGTGGTAGGGAAGAGCCAGGCTCCCCACGGATGCAGGGTCCCTCACAGCCACCCCCAGCAGAGCCAGCTAGTGGCCTCCGGCCCTGCCACCCACTGCGAGCCTCGGATGCCTCAGAAGCAGACTCAGCCTGCTGCCTAGAAGAGGACGACGAGGACGGGGCTGCATTGACGCCCTGTGAACGCACCCTGGACTGGGACTCAGGCTACTCAGAGGTGTCAGGGAGCACCTGGCGGGATGAGGATCGGCCAGTGCTCAGGAGGGTGGGCCGCCTACGGGGCCGGGCGAGCCCCCCACCTGGACGTCGGCCCCGCCCCAAATCTACTTCTGACATCTGTCTGGAGCAGTGGCGGGGACTAGAGGCCGAGGACTGGACGGCATGTCTACTGTCCCGGAGCCGCAGCCGCCAGCCCCTGGTGCTAGGGGATAACTGCTTCGCAGACCTGGTGGAGAACTGGATGGAGCTGCCTGAGGCAGCGGGTGAAGGGTGCCCGGCAGCGGCCCCCCGCTGGTTGGGAAAGCCTCACCACTTCTTGCTCAACCTCTCGGACCATCTCAGGCGCAGGCTGGGTGGGGGCGGGGGCCGGGCCCGGGGTCCCTCTGGAGCCGGGGCAGCCCCCCAGAGGAGCAGCCCGGCAGCCATGGCCGCCAAGCGCCTGTCCTGCCCCCCTGCGCCTGGGTGCCCCCTCCCCTCGCCGGACCTTGCCTCAGACTTTACTCACTTTGCTGCCCTTATGAGGAGCCGCAGCCGTCAGCCCATCATTTGCAATGATGTCATTGGTTACATTTGACACCTCTTCTCTCCACCCCCATCTCCAATCACGGACAATAAATGGTTTTCTATCAGCCCCTGATTTCTACCTTCCTTGGCAGGGAGCAGAAAGGGTTTGGGGGAAAGGAGCCCTGCCCCCAAGACTACCCAGTAGGGCTGCCTCCCGCGCAGAAGGCACACCTCACCCTTAGAATCACAGGATTCAGATTCTAGCAATCCTCTCACTGTCCATAAGTAGAAGCTAAGAACCGGCGGGCACAAGAGACTTGCCCAAGGTCGCAGAGAATCTGGCCGAGTAAAGATACAGACCCTTTGACTCCACAATATGCCACATTGCGGCGTTTGTTCTGAAGAGAATCCCAGCTGCCTTTGAGGCGTGGTCCCAGGATGCAGGGACAGGGGCGTAGGCAGTAAGAAGGGGGTTGGCTCCATAGTTCAGGTAGCCCACAATTTGCCTTGGGCAGATTATCTTGCTTTTCTGGGCCTCAGTTTCTTCCTCTGGGGATTGGATTGGTCGATGTCTAAAGTCTTTGCCAGCTCTACATCTCACAATTCGATGAAGGAGCAGAGCCAGTATTGTTACCAGGGGGGATGCCGGGCAGTGACGCAGTAGGGTGCCTGAGCCTCCAATGGGCTCGGGTGGGGGGGGGAAGGGGTGTGGAGATGGAAGAAAAAGGAAAAGAGGGGTTCAATGTAGCAGCTCTGGGCTGGAGAGGAACAGTCCTGGGCTGTAAGAGAGTCTGATTGGCTGGCAATATTTCAAGCAATTTTTTTCTGATATCCAATTGGCCACCTTCACCTGGACCTAGTTAATGCTTCATCAACTGTTTTATTAATGATTCTGAGGTTGGGAGCTCAGCCCTGTGTCCCTCTTTGTGGTCTGGGCTCAGCAGAGGCAGTAATGCAATGGGGGGAAGATAGTGTCCTCCTCTTCATCCTCGCAGCTGATCTCAAACACCAGCTCCTTTTGGCCCACCTTCAGCTCCTTGCCAGTCACCTGGTGCACCAATTCTGTCACCCTGTGGGGGAGGATGGGTGGGCAGCAGGAGTAAGGGGCTCAGCCAGACTTGGTAGAGAGAGCAAAGAAAGAGAGAGAGAGCCAGAGTTGGGGGCCCAGGCAGGGGGGCGGTGAGAAACAGGAGCAGCTCAAGACAGGAAACATCTGAAACTATTTTAGGAGAGAGCTGAAGGCAGAGAGGCAGGAAACGGGCCATTCTCTCAGAGGAACAGCCCTGAGCAGCAAGTAGGGTGGAGATCTGGCCCTGTCCCCAGAACCAAGTCCAGGACCTGCAGGATGGAGTGGGCAGATGGTCTGGGGGATGCTTGCTTCTCCCTGGGCACAGGCAGGACCCTAACTCTGCTCTTACCTAGCTCCCTTCCCCCTCCCCTTGCCTCCTCCCACCTTCTACAGAATCCATTTGGCAGTTCCATTTGGTTGCAGGAAACTGCCAGGGAAGTGTGAGGGGCCCCCTTGGTGGGGACAAGGAGAAAGGAAAAAGGTCATGGCAATGGGTCAGCTAGTGATGGAACCCCTAGGAGGCTTGCTGCTGTAACTGCTTATCATGCCTCTGCTATATAGTAGCTGGATGGCATTAGGCAAATCACTGAACCCCTCTGGTGCTCGATTTTCTACCCTGTGAAATGAAAGGGTTAGACTAGATGCTCTCCCAAGTTCCCTCCCACTTCGAACCCGGCAACATTCCCTACTCTTGCTACCTGACACACACCTGGATCCTTCTGATGCCCCCTTCCCCAGCCTCAGTTCCCCTTTGGTGGAAGAGACATGGCCTGGCCACAGAAAGTCTTGTCCTTTTGGCTAGAGGCCAAAAACAAAGGGACCTGGCGTTTCCCTCTGGATCCCCTGGGCGCTGGATCTAGCTGAGCCCCAGAAAAGACTGAAGAAGAAGGGAATGAGCATTTATCTACAGGGCCTATTATGTGCCAGGCATACATACTACATTCTTTTTACAAATACTAACTCATTTGATTCTCAAAGCAACCCTGGGAAATCAGTATAATCATTACGCCCATTTTACAGCTGAGTAAACTAAAAGTGATGTAACTTGTCCAGGGTCATACAGCCAGTACAACTCTGAGGCTCGATTTGAACTCAGGGCTTCCTGACTCCAGGCCCAGAATTCTATCCACTGTGTTACGAGCTGCCTCTGAAAAGCATGAAGAGCATCTCTAATCCTCCTGGGAAAGGGATACTGGGATTTAAACAGCTCCTGGGATGGGAAGCTGATCTTCTTTTATACAGGAGAATGGGAAGAAGCCTGGACCCCTTCTCCTCCAGACTCGACCTCACCTGAGCTGGAGGTTTTGCTGGGCCTCTGGCCAGCGCCTTGAGTACAGAAGATAGGAATCCAGCAGTAACATGGTCACTGGAAGGCTGTAATTCTCCTGGGGGAGACATAGGCCCTGCTGAGTCCTAACCTGGCCCCATACATGTAGAGGAATTCATGGGGTGGGTTGGAAGCCATAGAGGACACTGGTGGGGCAGATATGGGCAAGGTGTGGAGAAGAGACTCTTTCAGAGAGAATCTACTCTGTGAGTCCTCTCCTGGAAGGGGAAGGAAGGAAGAAGCTAGGATCTTTAGGATCTGGGCCCATAGGCATCGAAGGGGTGAGCCAGTCTGCTGGGGGGAGGGGATGTATCTAAACTCGGGACAAGGCAGATTAGGCACTGGAGGTAGGGGAGATCTTGAACCCCTAGACAATGGGGTCCAATCTTCTAAAGAGGGACGTGTCCCAAGTCCCTGGGCAACTCATCCTTTCCTCATTTGGGGAGGGATAGAAAGAAGTCCATTGCTAAGGGCTTGTGCAGAGGCAAGGGCTAGGTGATTGTGTATAAGATCTGGTAGATAGGTGGGGCTAGGCTCACCTGGAGATAGGTGAGCAGGCCCTTCAGGGTCATCTCAGGCTGACCTGGGGCAGGAGCAGGCACTGTCAGCCGGTCCCAGCAGGTCCATTTCATATCACGATACTGTTTGTTGGGTGAGCAGAGACATAGGTGTCAGTAAAGAGTCTACAGAGTAGACTCTCCACCAAGGCTTCAAGTGAGTGGAAACACCCTGGAACTCCTTCCTTCTGGGTTGCAGAAATAACATCTAGGGCTGAAGAACCAGGCCCCAGTCTCCTACTTTGGAAAGGGATAGAGTTGGACAAGAGGAGCTGCCCTGACATATTCCTTGCTTCTTTGATTCTCCGGTTGTTAAGAGCCTGGCTTAGGGGAATCTTTGGAAACAGAGAGCAGAAAACTGTGAGTGGGAAAGGGAGGGAAGTAAGGAGGAAGAGCCCCCTCCTGCCATAGCCCCCTCCTCACCCTGCTTTCCCACGCTGGACCTTACCTGAGCTGAAAGTTTTGCTGCCTTAACACCAACATGTCTGAGATTAAATCCATCTTTCCCATATACCTGCTACTCTTTCAGACTTTTCAGTTTCTCTCTGTGGCATCACAATTCACCCAGTCTCCCATACTGGAATTATCTTTGACTTTCTTCTCCTCACTTCTCACCTCTAATAAGTTACCAGGTCTTATTGATTCCAATTCAGCAACATCTCCTACCTCTATGCTTTTGCCTTGGCTGTCTCTCATGTCTGGAACGCCCTTTCTCCTTACTGCTGCTTCTTAAAATACCTAATTTCCTTTAAAAACCCAGATTAGGTACCACCTTCTCCACGAAGCCTTTGCTGACCCTGCAGCTGCTAAAGCCTTTCCCATAACTTATATTAATTTTGGGTACATCTTGCATATTCTTCAATAAATACATATTGGCTCTCCTCAGAGAATGTTAATTCCTTGAGGACAAGAACTGGCCATACAATAGGTCCTTAATAAATGTTGTCTGATTGAATGTCTTCTGAATTTATCTCCTTTCCCACCGTCACACTCCAGTATACGTCTTCCTTCTTTACCACTGCCCTAGATTACTGCAACAACCAGGTCACAGGACTTCCTGCTACCAGTATCTCCCCCGATCCTTCCTTCCGCAGCCAGAATGATCTTTTAAATTTGTACATCTAGTCATATCACTCTCTGCTCATAAACCTTTACTGGCTCCCTATTATCTTTTGAGTAAAGTTCACTTTTCTCTGTCCTCTATAGGTACCCAACTTACTTCCTCACAGAGTCCAGCCAAAAGGGACAACTCTTTGCCCCCACCCCCACTCCCCCAAACACCTTCGTGCCTTCACTTGGGCTCTCCCCTATGCCTGCTGTGCCCTCCCTCCCCTACTAGGCTGGTGAGTCCTTATTTGTCCTTTAAAGAGCAATCCAAATGCCACCTCCTCCAGGAAGCCCTCCCTTATCATCCAGGCGGCACTGACTTCAGGCTCTTGGTTGACTATTACAATTGCCCGTGCCTTATTTTTTTGTAAAATAAGAGGGGGAGAGTCAACTCAATGATATCAAAGGTTCCTTCACTCTTGAGATCCTTTGACCCTAAATGTATTCCCTCCCACCCCAAAGGGGAGAGAAAAAGAAAGGGAAGGCCAGGAAATCCAGGCCTGGGAACTGCTGGTGGAAGAAAGGGCAGTTCTGGAGAGGGGATGGGGAGGGGGTAGGGGGAGAAAGAAGCAGAAGAAGGCCGAGGGTCCAGGAGAAGGGGACAGAGGGCCAGCTCGGTCAGCATGCCTTGATCCTCCCTCCCCAGGCCAGCTCCTTCGTGGGGCCTGTCACAGGACATGGCTGTGGGGGCCATTTCCACAGGAAAAGGGGCTGCTCCGTCATGAAGGCTGGGGGTGGGGTGGGGGTCAGGGGAGCTTCCTGAGGAAGTAGGGGGGAGGGGCAGCAGCTGCAAACCTCAGATAAGGAGCGTTACTCCTCAAGTCCATGGCTGTCCAGCCAGCTCAATCTCTGAGCTGCTAACCGCCCAGCTCCCCAGACTGCCTGATGGGAGAGGATCCCCCTGGGGCACCAAGGAGGGTCCTGCTCCAGGGCTGTCCAGGGCTAAGACACCAGGACGGTAGCTCCGGCTCTGTGGCCAGCTGGCTGTGTAACTCGGGGAGCTGACTTGAGTTCAGAGATCATCCCCTAGGAGATTCCATGGTTCTCAGATTTCATATTTGTGTGAGCCCAGAGAAGAGATCCTAGGATCTGGAGTTGTTTGGGACCCTAGAGACCACTTGAATACAGCACACCTTTTATGGGAGAGGAAGTGGAAGACCAGAAAGAGAAAGGAATAATCCCACAGTTAGGAGTCCCAAGAGCTGGGATTTAAAGGCAGGTCTTCTGACTACTCCAGATTGCTTCAGAAGATACAAAGGACATGGGGAAGGTTTTAAGTCAAGGAACAGTGGGAAGGGAGTGGAGGAGAGAGATAGTTAGTGATGACCATCCTGGGGGCTCTTACTCTGGCTCATCAGAAACTCTAGTGTCCCCACAGAATGACCACATCTAGCCCTGAGGCTGGGCCCAATCTGGAGACAAAGAAGGCCCTGTGTGTGGGGGCAGGAAGGGGGCCCTAGGTTGCTCCCTGCTAACCCTTGCCCTAGGCTTTATACAAAGGCCCTCTGTGATGGGCCTGCAGAACTGAGGGGACATGAAGGAACGGAGACCCCAGGACTAGACAGCAGTCAGTCCCTGTGCCCCTGACTCCTCTCACATACTGTGTGGGGAAGGACGGGAGGCAGACAAGCCCTTCTAGTATTTCAAACCATTCCCTTCTCTTTCTCCCTCTTCCTGCCTTTCCCATTCCCTCCTGCCTCTCAGACCCTGTTTTTCATTAGCTTGGTCTAATGAGCTAATAATCACTTCCAGACCCTAGTGCAACTGAGTTCTCTCTGCCCATCCCCAATGTACACATACATGCACACACATAAGTGCACATTGAGTCGTGCAAACAAGGACATGAATGCACTCACAGAGACATGCATGTGTACATGTACTCAGGTATATGAGTACTCAGGTACCGTTCAGAGGGACTCCCTTGAGGCCAGGCCAGGCTAAAGGCTCCCATGGGCCTGGAACTCTGTTCTCTCATCTGCTCTGGGCCCAGGCATGGAAGCTGGTAGAACCGGACTCTACTTTTTCCCCAGCCCCTAGAGCCCAACAGCTGCAATCAGGGCCTTATCCAGGCCTGTCTCATTCTCATCCCCTCTGTGGGGTGGACTTGGCTCTGACTGAACCCAGAGAAAGTCTCAGGCTCCCCTGTTTGCCTCTCAGAAGGGCTCCCTAGGGGAGGAGGGCTGAGGAGGGGGCCGACTGCCGGATGTCTGGCTACACTAATGAGTTAAAGCTGTGAGCTCTCCCCCCACCACCCACAGACCCCATCGGGTCTGACGGCTGCTTCCTGTGTCTGACAGTTCCCAGCCTGCTGCCCCCATCCCCCCAGGCTCAGCCCTTGTTCCCCACTCTGGCCCCTCATCTCCTCCCACCCCAGCCTGGCTCCCTTCCCCAAGCCCCTGGTTCCCAAATAGTTCCCCTTTTCTCCTCATCCTTCCCATCCTGGTTCTGTCCTCCCCCTCTTCAGTCTTCACCCATTCCCCCACCTTCCAGCTTCCTAACCTCTCTTTATATATCAGCCCAATGAATTAGACTGGCAATGCAATCCCTTCTGGAAGTCTTGGAGGGAAAGGGGGAGATAGTGAAGAGGGGCTGGCCTCCACTCTTGACACTCACCCCCAGCACTCAAGTTTGGGGGAAGTTCAGAGTGCATTGACAGAATGCCTCTTCAGGCAGGGATGGGGAGCAGGGAGATTGGCCTGGGAGTGATTGTACAACTGGATTCTCAGGGAGCTTCCTGTCGGGCCCCAATCTTCCCAAGATGTCTCTTGAACCAGGTCTAGAGTTGAAGACAGAGCTGGGCTAAAGAGTGAGCTGAGAATGAAGCATTTGGACATTAGGTTAGAGATAGGGATAGGGACCTTGGAACAAGCACTATAGTTAAGAGTAGAGGGGGCACCAGAAGTCTTCCCATTAGGAGAGAGGCTTCATGGTGGGTTGGAAGGAGATGCTGCCTGCACAGATGAACTTTATCTAGAGTGCACAATAAGGCCAGATCCAAACTAGGGCGTGTGTGTGTGTGTGTGTGTGTGTGTGTGTGTGTGTGTGTGTGTGTGCTTGGCCCAGAACAGCCACGGAAAATGTTAGTGCTTAAAAGCACTTTAGGAAACTTGTGAGTCAACTCCAGGCTTGAGGACTAAGAGCTGGAAGGAACCTTAAAAACCTAGTCTGAATTGCCTCGCACTTTACAGAACAGGAAATGAGATCCAGAGAGAAGAAAAGAACTTGTCCAGGGTCCATGGCTGAGGTTCAAACCCAGGCCTTCTGACTTCTAAACCAATGTACATTCTATGGAATCCAGCTGCCTCACTCAATCAATGCACGAGAGAATATTTTCATATGCCCCAAAGTCACTTGGACCTTTACACTGGTATTTCTGTAAGTGTTCATACCCTTGGAAAGAAATGCCAGTGGAAAAGCCCACCAGCCCCATGGAGGGTCCTATTGGAGCAAGAGAAGGGAATGAGCCACTGGGGATCAGAGCATGGGAATCTGGGGAGCTTGTGGGGGTCGAGGGCCCCAAACAGAAAGCTAGGAGTCAGCTCAGCTGCTTCTAGTCACATGTAGTGACTTCCTACCACCAAGAAAGAACAAGTCAAGAAGGAAACCCTGGGCCAAGGGCAAAGGTTCCTGGGATCAGTTCAGAGAATGAGCTGATTCATGAGAAGCTGGGACTAGAGGCTCCATGGCCCAGGTCAGAATCATGGACAAGGAGGGAGCAAGAGGGACAGAAGGAAGAATGGAGACAGGGTAAGGGCGGGGAAAGCAGAAGGTGCTGGGAGGATGACGGGGTGGGAGACATTGAGAGGATTTGGACTAGGGTCAGAAGGGAGAAAGACTGAATGAAGGATAAAGAGTCAAGGACAGGCAGAGAGTGATCTCTAGAGGAATAGGGGGAGGGAGAGGGGAAGGGATGGAGCCGAGGTCTGAGCCAAGATGAGAGAGGGGGACCCGATGAAGAAAAGGGAGAGAGACAGGAACAGGGTCAGCAATTACGACAAATGTAGAAAGGGAGAGGTGAGGGACAGGGTAAGGGGGTGAGATTACATGGATGTTAGGAGTGGGGGGAGAGTCCAGAAAAAGGCCCGAGGTGGGGAGAGATGAAGAAGAGAGGCCAGATGAAAGGGAGGAAGACGGGAGACCCTGGGGCCCTGGGGAGAAGATGAGGGCCCCGGGCAGGCTGAGGGCAGAGAATGAGTCTTCACCTGTTGGACGCACGGGGCCTTGGGGATCCAGCGGCAGAGGTAAGGCAGAGTCAGGTGTACTTGGCTATGGCGGTAGGAGCTCAGATGTTGGTGCCCCATCACAATCTTATACAGCTCCAAGCCAACCAGTCCAGCCACTACAGCTGTTGTTGTGGCTAAGGCTGGGATGATCTCTCCTGCAATCTTCTTACTCTGGAGAGGGATGGACACAGAGAAGGATCAGGGCAAAGAGGGCTGGACCCTCCAGAAAAATGGATAGCACATATGTGTCTGGGACCCCCATTACCCCCACTCAGGAAAATAGATCCCTTGAGGTCCAGCTGGATCTGGAGAATTTAACTTTCCCATTTAACTACTAGGGAGAGACTCAACAGAGCTGGCATAGAGAATCATCATATCATAGTACCTTAAAGCTTAAGAGGACATTAGAAGTCATCCGAGCTCTAGATGCCCCCATTTTACAGTGGAAGACAGTCAATCGCAGAGAGGGAAGAGATTTGGACCAAGGTCACACAAGTAAGTAAGTGTTGAAATCAGGATTAGAACCCAGTTCCTCTGACGCCAAACCCAGTGTACTTTTCACTATAACCCGAGTGGATGTGAGGACCCTGGGGGGGAGGGGGTGGCCAACCTTGTTTCGGTCAGCTGGGGAGATTCCATAGTTCTCAGCCCGAAGATTGGATGCAGCCACAATGAAATCCATGTGGAAGTTACTGTCATCGTCCTATGGAGAGCCAGTCAAAACCCAGAAGAGTCTGGTGGGCTCTGGGGCTCTAAGCTAGGTCTAGTGACCCCAGGCCAGAGATGCTTAGTGTACTCCCTGAGGCCTGTCTCTTACCATCTCAAACAGCTGTGGCTCCAAGGAGGTTCCTGGCCATTTCGCCAGAGCTGAACGTAGTTCTTGTATGTGGTTCAGATCTGCAATTGGAGGAAGAGAATAAAGAATGTCCTAAGGCTGAGCACCCGAGTCCAGGCCTGGAATCTTCTCCGGTCAGCTACTTTTTTAAAAATTAAATTCTATATTATTTAAGATGGCTAAAAAAAGAAACAACAATGAATATCAACACAAACAGCAAAAAGAAAAATATATACATGGTTGATAGAATTCACTTGTAAAAAAATAAATAAAATGTTATATTTTTTTTCCCCAATTATCAAGTATTCATTTTTTTTTATTCCTCCCTCCTTACATTCTCCTTCCCACCCTGGGGGAAAAAAATGAGGAAAAACAAAACCCCCGTACCTAATAGGCATAGTTAAACAAACATTGGCTATGTCCAAAAACTGTGTGTCTCTCTCTGCCATGAGGTGGGCTTTAATAGGCAAACAAAATCCCTTGAGAAACGGAGGGGTAGAATTTTAAAAACAAAACGGGGTGTGGATCTGAATTCGGAGTTGAGGTTCAGATGTTGACTATGATGTGTTCTACGCATGTGATGATAGGTGAGCCCCTGTTTCCTCATGCAGGTGTTCAATTTTCCTACCACCTACCTCCTAGAGTTGGGGTAGGAATTTCCGTAAACCTTAAAGTGCTCTAGAAAGTGAGCTGTTGTCATTATTGTTATCAAGGTGGAGTGGAGGAGCCCTGAGCTGGGAGGCAAAAGAACTGAGTTCTACTCCTGGTTCTGTCACTGAGGTACCCGATGCCCTTGAGCAAGTCACTTCCCTTCTGTAGGTCTCAGTTTCCCTTACTGTAAAGTAAGAGGGGTTTGCCTTGGTGATCACTGAGGTCTTTTCCAGGTGGGATGTGCTGTGATTCTAGATTTAATGATCGAGGCCCCTTTGTTATTTCTACAGGTGTGAGTCCTTTGAAAGGAAAGGAGTTATCTATCTTTTGTAACCTTTGGGGCTGACCACATATTAGGTGGAATCGTTCTGATTTATTTTTGAAGAGGATGGGAACCTTGTTGTTACCTGTTTGGATTGTGGATTTTCATTATTTTGTTGTTGTTGTTGATCTTGCCTAACACTAGTTAGCTCAGGGACTCAGTTTAAATGGTTAGATTAAATGAATTAAAATTAAATGGTTAGATTGAATGATGTCTAAGATCTAGGTGGCACAGTGGATACACAGAGTGCCAGGCTGGAGTTGCAAAGACTCATCTCCCTGAGTTCAACTCTAGCTTCAGATACTTATTAGCTGTGTGACCCTGGGCAAGTCACTTAATCCTGTTTGCCTCAGTTTCCTTATGAGGTGGAGGAGGAAATGGCAAATCACTCCAGTATCCCCACCAAGGAAAAACCCAAATGGGGTCACAGAGAGTCGGACTTGGCTGAAATAACTGAACAATAGCAAAACAACAAGCTCCCTTTCAGCTCCAAATTCTATGATCCTACCACACGGGTGAAGCACTAACTTCCCCCTTCCCAGCTCCCGCTGTACAATACAGAGGACTTCTGACTGCTTGAAAGGAGGTTTGCAGTTGCAGAATAAACCAATGAATTTGGGCCAGAAGCAACAAATGGACTAATTAATCTCAATCTCTTTAGGCGTGTTCTGGGACAAGAGTTAACATTCTTGAGGGAGTAGAGAGAAAGTTGGAATTGTTCAAACTAATCCCAGGAAACTGTCCTGAAAGAGAATAATTTAGAAAGCTTAAGGGCCACTGAATCTGGGATTGAGCAGTTATATTCCCACTTTAATGACTTCATTTTTGCGTGTAGTTTTTTTATGGTTTTGTCTTTTCTTCTATCTTTTTATCTTTTTAAATGAATCACAGAGAGCTCTTTCTTGTGGTCTGAAGCATACAGATCTCTCGAAACAACAATCAGATTGACACTGTCATTGCTGTGGGAAAGAGCCCTGATCCTCTACTACCCCAATATGACTCACCTCCCCATCTACTCCCTTCCCTGGCCACCATTGCCCTATTAGGATGTAGACCCCTTGAGGCTAGGTACTGTCTTGATTTCATATTTAGATAGCCATTGCCTAGTAGGAAAGTGCCTTGTACATAGTAGGTACTCAAAGGCTTGCTGTTTGATGGTTTGACCAAGTGATGAATCAGAAAAGTGATGACCTAGAACTTCCCTCTCAAGTTCTAGCTGGTTTCCCCATGGACAGGAACCATGTCTTCCCTATTAGACTTGGGACTTCTAAGGGAAGATGAAGGAGGCACAATCCCTTACCCCATTTTGCTGAGGCTTGTTCTAGCTCTTGGTTATCGGCAAAGATGGGGGTGTGGGCCTGGAAGTGAAAGGTAGGTGCTGGTAGCTTCTGAAGCAGCACACATAATTCATCCCGGTCCTGGGAGCCCAGCAGTTTGTGGGTCTTGGCATACAGGTTGGCAGCTGCCAGAATATAATCCACGTGGGTATCCTATGGTAGAAGCCAGGATCAGTGGGGCCTAATGTCACAAGGATGTCTCTCTTTCGCCCATCTGACTGGATGTAGGCATATGTATGGAAGTACATGGGTGTCTGCATATATATATGTCTGCAGTATGCATCTGTGCAAATACTTTTCCTTTGGATGGTCTGTGTGCATCCATGAGCATGTATCTCCATCCACAGCTCAATGTGTGTATGTTTGCATGTTTTCCTGTATAATATACCTGCTTGTGTGTGTATACATATATATATACATATATGTGTATATATAGACCCATACACATTTGTGCACCCAACACTTATGTATGCCTATATGTTTTCCATTTCCATTGTATGTATCTAGTATGAACAAAGTTATTTTCAGATTTTTCCTTTCCCCCTTTGAGGGCAAACATCATATTTCTTTCTTTGTCTCCTCAGTGTTTAACACAGGGTTAAGTACACATAATAAGTGATTAATAAATGCTTGTTGATTGATATATACATAGCATGTGCATTTGTCTGTGTTTACCTACATGTCTATGTCTGTGGGTCTATATCTTTGTCCATGTGTCTCTGTGTGGATCTCAATATACTTCCCCTTAGGGGTGCCATGCCCATGTCAATGTGCCATGCCTGTCCTTAGTTCTGGACAGGTAGGGGAAAGGTGTGAGGCCCAGATCACAAACTCTTCAAGATTTGGGGAGGCAGGCACAGGTGCCCAAAGAAGAGGTGTGCTCTCCCCCACGGATCAGTTCTTGGCTTTCCTTCCCCACCCACCTCAGCTCCTCTGCCCCAGCCTCCAAGCTGCAGCTCACCCTGCTGACGTCAAACTCCAGAGGCTGCGGACAGCGTTTGGTACCAGACCAGAAGGGGACTCCTTCCTCATTCACCTGGGGAGTGTGGGTAGGTCTGAGCCTCCATCAGTTTGCATTATTACCAACTGTTCCGTGCTCCCTCTGCATTCCTCAAATACACCCCCCTCCCCACGCACACCTGTTCCCTCCTCCCTTACCTTGTTATGGGGAAAGTACTGAAGTAGGTGGGTTATGCTGTCATGGAAGCAATGTTGCCAGCGCCCCCGGGCCCAAGTTACACAATCCCGCCAACACTGTGGTGGGGTGAGGAAGAAAATGCTTGCCGTCTTCAGATAATTGAGGGCTTGTGGCCCCTCCATTCTGTCTAAGAAGTCTGGTTCCCTGGGAAGAGAGAATCCTCAATGCAGACTCCTAGGGTCTGGGCCCCTGGGATCTAAGAACAGAGCTAGACCTCACGGGCCTTTTCACATGGGACCTGAACTCTGAGCTATTTCTCCCTCTCCCCTATCATTCATGTCACTACCTTTGGCTCTGCTCTTATAACAGGCATTCTGGTCCCTACCAACCTGTACAGCTGGGCCCATGGGCCGTGGGGTTCTTGGAGCCAGGATAAACACCACCTCCCAACTACCAGAGAACAAAGCTCAATGATACCCAGTCCCAGGGGCACCCACTTTTGCTGTTGAAGACCACATTCCACCCCTTGCCTTCCCCTGTAAAGGCCTTACTGTAGGTAGCGGTTGATCATCTCTGCTGGCAATCTGAACAGCCCTTCAAACTCATTCCGGGCCCACTGTGCCAAGAGAATAAGTGGAACAAAATGGTTGGAAGAGGTAGTTATCAAATTCTGGCCACACTCCCTACCCCACATTGTCCTGGAGCCTTTGCTCTTATCTTTAGACTGCAGTATCATGGAAGGGATCCTAAAGATGGTCTGGTCTAACCCTCCCCATTTTCAGATGATAAAACTGAGACTCAGAGAGATTACAAAATTTGCCTAGGGTCACAGAGGCAGTAAACAGTAGAGCAGGAATTCCAACTCAGATCCTTGGACTCCAAGCACTCCATTCTACTATGATGCCTCCCTCTCCCCTACTCCCCCTGCCTTCTAGAGACCCTCCTGTAAAGAGCAACAAGGCTCACATTTGGAAGAAGGTGAGGTTAGTTACCTGGGAGTGAGTTAGTTACCTGTAGGGTGTGCTCAATGGTACTGGGAAAGTGGCGTAGAGTACAGGCAGGGTACGCAGTCTCAGCATCTTCAGCTAGGGTGTTGTATGGCTGGGTCAGGGAGGGCACAAAGATGGCGGCACTGCCTTGGGTACCTTGAGTGCCTGACTCTAGCATTGGCTTCATATAGTGGACACAGCGTTTGGACACATACTTACCTAGGAGTAAAAGGTTGGAGAGTGAGAAGGCACCAGGCTCAGGAACTGGGGGATCTGAGAACTGGGGACCAGGGGCTTCTTGGTGGGTATTTGGGAAACAGTCTAGTATCAGTATACCAAAGGTCTCTTCCCTTACGGCAGCTGGTGGTGCAGTGGACAGAGTACAGGAAGACCTAAGTTCAAATCTAGCCTCAGACCCTTACTGGCTATAAGGACAATTCACTTAATCTGTTTGCTTCAGTCTCTTCAACTGTAAACTGTGGACAACAATAGCACTTAACTTTCAGAGTCTTTATTTTCATGAATTCAAATTCAGTATTTCCTTCAATAATTTAAAAATGAGATTCTGAGAGAGCTTCCATGGGCTTTACCACTTGACCTAAAGGGCCCATAACACAAAGGTGAAGGAGCTTCTACCCCACCTGGTGCTTAGTCTCTTCCTCTTCCTCTGTAAAAGAACGAGCTTTCTAAGACCCCTTCTATGTCTAAGTCCTACGCCCCATGAGGATGACCTACGGGCCTGAAAGCTGTCCAGGGCAGAGGCCACACCATCAAGCCTGGAGAAGAAGTCCTCCCCAAAGATGTCTTCCGTGTCAGGGCCCAGTTCTTTTGTGTATGTTGTTACAGAGAGATCTGGGTTCATGCTTCTCACAGCTAGAGCTGCTGCTTCTGACTTGTGCTTCTGGAAGGAGGAGGTGGAGAAGCTTAGGGGGAGACTGGGGCAGGGAGCCCAGAGTTCTGCTTTTCTCTGCCTGGGAACCAGGGGTGCAAAGTTGAGGAGTCTGAGGGAAAGGAGACAGAGGTTGCCCCTTTGGGGCTGAGGAAGTCAGGGTATAGATCTTCTTAGAGAATTCCCCTTCCTCAATAAAGTGGAACCTTGAGGAAGGGGACAGGAATGGGCGCTGAGTCTCCCAACTTACATTTAGGTCTTGTGACCGGAAGAGGAATTGCCTGCTGAGATTGGAGAGCTCCACAGTGTCCATGTCGGTGACAGTGATGCCCCCGCCCTGCCCAACTCCTAATCCCAGCATCGAAAAGGTCTTGAGGAGCTCACAGCCAATGGCCCCTGCCCCCACCTGTCCAGGAGAAAACAGGCCTTGTTGGGATTAATTTCCCCAAATAACTAGCCATTTGGCCTTCTGTAAGTTACCTATTCATTCTCTGAAATAAAAGGAGGTTGTTGGACTAGGAGACTTTGCACCTCTGAAATCCTGTGACTCTGACTTTTCGCCTACCTCCGCTCTCCATGGTCCCCTGACCTCCTCCAAAGCTCACTTCCTTGACTCCACCCTGCCTGGCTTCCCTTGTCCTGCTCCTTCCTCCAGTGACCCCAGAGATGGGTATGATAGTCTCCCCAGAGTTTGCTGAGTTATGGGCTTGAGGTCTAGGAGCCCAGACCCCTGATGGCTACTCCCCAACTCTGTTTGGGACTGTCAGGATAGGGGGCTCATGCCCATAAGAGCCTTAAGCAACCATACTTCCCAGGAGGCTCAGGCTGAATGAGAGAAAAGAGCCTTCCCCACTTCAGACCTGGCTTATAGGAGTCTGGACCTCTGGAGTCCCAGACTCCTTCCTACTCACCAGGAAATAGCGCTGCTTGCCCAACTTCTTCTGGAAATCATCCCCAAACACAGCAATCTGTCCATCATAACGGCAATATCTCTGAAGGAAGATTTGGGATGGATATGGGGGAAGAGAAAGGGCAAAACAGGTGACAACCAAAATATGACCTTCACTGCCAGTCATTGTGTGTAGTAGAAAGATTACTGACACGGCAGCCAGAAGACCTGGGCTTCAGGTACCTCACTGCTCTTGGTAAGGTGTCCTCATCTACGAAATGAGTATAACCTTCCTAACAAGGTTGTTACAAGGAAAGTACTTTATATAAAGCACTATGTAAATGTCAACTATATATACTTAGCACATATAACAAAACTCTGCTTACGACTCATAATGGCCACTATAACAATTTTCCTCAATTTTGAGTGAATCCTGTCCCTCTGAATCCCCAGATCCGAGATTCCTTGGGACTGTTGCCTTCTTTCTTTCTTTTTTAATTAAATTATTTATTTTTAGTTTTCAACAATCACTTCCATAAGTTTTAAATTTTTTCCTCCTCCCTCCCCAAGATGGTATGCAATCTGATATGTGCTCTATACATACATTTCTATTAAACACATTTTCACATTAATCATGTTGCATAGAAGGATTATAATGGATGGGAAAAACCACGAGAAAGAAAAAAAACCAAAATAACACAAAAGAAAAGAGAAAATAGTCTGCTTCGTTCTGTATTACGACTCCATAGCTCTTTTTCTGGATGCGGCTAGCATTTTCCATCATGTGTCCTTTGGAATTGTTTTAAGTACTTGCACTGCTGAGAACGGCTAAATCTATCAAAATCAGTCCTTATACACTGTGACTGTTACTGTGTTCAATGTTCTCCTGGTTCTGCTCCATTCACTTAGCATCAGTTCATATAACTCTTTCCAGGTTTTTCTGAAGTCCACCTGCTCATCATTTCATATACAACAACTTGTTCACGATTCCCCAATTGATGGGCATCCCATTGATTTCCAGTTCTTGGCCACAATAAAAAGAGCTACCATACACATTTTTGTACGTGTGGGTTGTTTCCTTCTTTCTCTTCTGCCCTCCCCTCCCCTCCCCCAAGGTCTTACACAGGGGGTCAGACCCCTCTCTACCATCCCTGCCCTAACCCCCTGAAGTACTTACCGGGGCACATGCTTCTGGTCTCGGTGGGGGCTTCCCATCTTCTGGCAGACATTCAAGAGCATCAAAGTACAGCCACTGGTCCAGAGGTATGAACTTCCCTGAGGCTGCCTGGGAAACCCCACATTATTAGCTACCCCACTGCCCTAGCCTTCTTGCTTCCCACCCTTATTCCCTCCTTCTACTGCTCCACAGAATCAGCTCTATTTCTCTCCCTTTCTAATAGTTCCTGGTCCTTGAAACTGTCTTCCTTTCAGTGTGGTCAAGTGGGAAAGAAAGCACAGGCTTAGACTCAAGAGAGATCTCGTCCGAATCACGATGCCAATATTTATTTGCTGTATGATCAGGGGTATTTTATCACCTCTCTGAGCTTTGGTTTCCTTATCTGTATCATAGGAAGGATCCTAAAAATGTCCCTAGTTTTCTCCCAGGGTAGTCATAAGGAAAGGACTTTGAAAACTAGGCAGCTGGGTGACAAAGTGGATAGAGTGCTGGGCTTGCAGTCTGGAAGACCTGAGTTCAAATCCTGCCTCAGACACTAGTGTCACATTGGGTAAATCATTTAATCGCTCTAATCTTCTCAGTTTCCGAAACTGTAAAATGAGAGAGTTTGACTTGGTGGCCTCTAATGGCCCTTCTAGCTCAAAGTCTGTGATCCTATGCATGACTTTTTAGAAACAGAGTAAAAATGGAAGCTGATCCAGTTGCTTCCTCCCCACTCTCACCCCATCTGGCTCCCCACCCCTAGGAGGGGTACTGGGCACAAGGCTTCCTTCACAGACCCTGGAATTAGGTCTGTGTTCCAATCCCAGCTTTGTCACTACTTGTGCGGGTTTGGGAAAACCCCTTCCTGTCCTCTGGATCTCAATTTCATTCTATGCATAAACCGTCTCTAAGATCCCTTAGAAATGGTCTCTAAATTCTAGCATGCTACCAGGCAGGCGGAGCTGAAGGACATTGGAAGGCATAGAAATCTGTGACTATGATACCCTCTGGTGGCCTCTTCTGGTTACTGCAAGCTCGTAGTGGCTCACCAACATTGGTCAGGGGTTCCCTGGAGTCTCCCGGTCCTGTCCCTGGCTCTCACCTTCAGCATCTCTTGGGCAGCCATCCCGCCAAATACCGAGTTGATGGGGCTCAGGTCCCCAGTGCTGGTCATAGCAAACTCCCTCACCAGGGCCTCATTTAGCTTCTTGTCATCAACTCCCTGAAGGGGTTTTAGGTCCTGGGCCAGGATCACCAGCTCATTTGCATCCCCCTACCCAGGAGAAGTAGGTGATGAAGAGAAAACTCTTTCCCCAGTCTCCACCCAGCCCCAGCTCTCCCTCCAATCACCAAGGTCCTGAGGGTGCCAGGGCAACTCACCTGGTGCCAGGGCCTGGGGAGGCGGCCAGTCTGAGACTGGTACTTGTGCAGTGCTCGGAAGGCCTGATGCAAGCAGCGGGCACGCTGTGTGCCCTGAAGGTTAGCTGCCATGATCCTGGGCTGGTACAGTGATAAGGGCAAGGCTTCCTAGAGATGTGAGGAGGGGACATCCCACCTTTATCTAGACCTCACTCCCCCTGCTCCCCTCCTCCCCAAACCTTTTAGATCAGAACTTCTGGTGACATCAGCCTCCCCTGTCCCTTTCCATCAATATGCTAAATCCCCACACCCAAGGGCTTAGGTCTCAGGGTTTAGAATCAGAGCACTGGGGTTCAAATTCAGGTTCCACTTACTACTGTGTGACCATAAGCAAGTCATGTGAAGTGAAGGGACTAAAAATTCACTCAGGTCCTTCCTAGCTCTAAATCTGATGATCCTATGGATCCTTGGCTGAGGAAGGGCTTGTCGCTCACCCTCTGCTTCCACACATACTTGCCAGGCTCCCTGACCCTCGCTCGCTCTAGCTCCTGGTATTCACTCCTTTACAAGAACTACTCACATAGGAACGAATCTGAGGTCTCTTCACTTCTGTGATGGCTCCACTTCGTAGGTAGGGAGAAAAGGCTGTGGTGTCCCCAATCTCAAGGGTCCATTTATCTGCCAAGTTTTCCACCACCAGTCAGCACAATGCTTCACCTCACCCCACTACCCTAGGAACTCTGTCCTGGGATTAACCTGGTCTTAATTCCTGAAGCTTGAGAATACTAGCCCCTAGAAACCAACAGGACAGAGATGTGCCTGGAGGCAGGGGCCATGTCTTCCCCACTTAGGCCAAGGAGCCCCTGAGGACAGGAGTCATTGTTCCTCGGCAGACTAGATGCTTTCCAAGGATCAGAAACCTCCACTTTGTATTAGGGGTTCCATGAAGGTGGGGGGGCAAGATTGTGGACCTTCCCAACAGTGGGAGATAAATCTGCTAAACTCATATCCTTCCTCCCTCTCTCTATCCCCATTCCCCTAGTCTGGGATTTTCTCACGCTCAACACACACAGGGTTGGGATGACTTACCTCGAACTCGGATGGTCCGAGGATCACAATCATTGAGCTCCACCATGCCCTCAATGCCAGAGAAGGTCACCAGGTCCCCATCTTGGAAACGATGGCCATTTTCTTCAAGAACAGTGAGTATACCAGGAGAACCCTAAATACAAGACTCAGGTTGCCTATGTCAGTGGCCTTTGCATGGGGGGCCCTCAGGCCATTCCTTCTTCTAGGCTGTAACAGTTAAGATTGTGGCTGGTCAACACCCACCTGAGAGATGTGCTGGATGTTGTTCTCTAAGGGTTCGGCTTCACTAGGATCACGGATAATGAATTTCTCACCAAAGTCACAGAAAAGTTGCCTGGTAAAGAAGGAAGGGGAAGATAGGACTCCTGGTAGTGGGTTCTTTCATGAGACACAGTTGAATTCAGTTAAGGAATTCAAGAGATTTATTAAGCCTCTACTCTAGGTCCAAAGCACTGTCCAAAGCCCAAGGATGGGGAAATACAGAATTTAGATACAAGACTCTTCCATGAGAATCTCACAGTCCAGCTGTAGAATGCTTTAACGGATTATCTCATGAAAAGTGCATTATACAGGCACAAACTGGTGTGAAGTCTGAGAGGCAGATAATTAACAATGAAATCAAAGAAAGCTTCAAGGAGTTGGCTTTGAGTTGAGTTTTTGAAGAGCCAGAGTAGGGTAAAAGTTATCCAGGTATGGGGTTTGGAGCAGGAAGGAAAAAGGGGAATGGACCTTTGACATTACTCACCCCACCAGGCCTCGAGTGCTGGCCACCAGGAAAGGCACCCCATGCTCATGACAAAGGCTTCCCACCCGTAGCTGTTCTTCAAGTGTGGAGTCTGTCAGTACCACCACCTGGGGGTCATTGGAGCTCAGCACGAAGCCTGGACTGACCAGGCCTTTCACCCCCATCCCACCCTCATGCCAACTGATGCACTTCCCTGACAACCCTAATGGCTTCCTTCCCCATTGCCACTATAGGATCTGGACAGGAACCCCCAACACAGGCCAGAAGGAATGGAAGAAGAGGGGTCTGAAGATGAAGCCCAGAGAGGTGGAATTCCGTGGATGGGGGGTGGGGGAGGAATCTCCTGGTCTTTTATGGGGGGCAGGTGGGGACAAGTTTAAAGGAGAAGTGTACACAGGGCTTGACGTCTTGGGAATAGACCTGCTGTTTTAGGGGACAAAGGGGGGCTGGTGGTACCTGGAATCCTTTTAACACTGTCTCAGTGAGGGGTCCATCATAGGTATTGATGCAGACATCGCTGTTGAGCTGGGCTAGGTGGGGCAGAGATGCTTTGGCCCTGTTTTGTCCTATGTCCTTCTCTGACAAAAAGAACTGAGAGAGAACATGCCTTGGAGTAGTAGTGGCAAGAGAGAGACAAAGAATCTTCCACCTGCAGTTCTGACCCTACCCCTAGCTGGACTCTTTAGCTGCTACTGTCCTTTCCCTCACAGGTCCCTTTGGATCTGACCCTTCCTTACTTGGGAAGCAAGATCCATCCAGCAGGTTGGACCAGGGTCATGCAGAGTGAGTCTGCCCACGCCAGCCAGGACTAGGTTCTTGGCAATCTCGACACCTAGTCCCTTCATGCCAGACACCAGCATAGAAGACCCCCGTAGCCTCCTCATGGCATCTGTGCCCAGAACATACCTTGAGGGGTGGAGAGAGAATTGTGGTCAGCTGATCAGCCTCCCACTCCTGCTACCCAGACCCCCTTCTGAAAAGATGGTTTAAAATTTGGCTTCTTGCCAACCTGTGTAGTCACCCCCTCCACCCCCCCCCCCAATCCTCTTATACTTACAGCTGTCGGGAATACAGTTGTTCATTGATATCCAAATATGTCTTGCGGTCACCCATTCTCTTGTATGGACCACCACTGGCTCAGATACCCAGCCAGACACCCAAATGGACAGAAAACCACCCCCCCACCCCCAATAGACACCCAGTTAAATCCTACTGCTCAAAGCCCCGATCCCCAGTCAAGCTACCAACAGCTGGTCATTGTTGGAGTTCCCAGAAGTGGCTTAGAAGGATGAAAGTCAATGCCTTCCCACTCTTCTCCCTTTATTTCCTTTCCTAGACCTGTCCCATCTCCAGGCAGCTGCCTCAGTTCTGGACGCTGCCTTGTCCTTCATCTCAGGGCTCTGCTCAGTTAGAAAGAAAACAGGGCTCAGCAGTCCTCTGTCTCCTCCTCCCCTTTTATTTTCTAGGAAAGCGAAAGTGAAACCCTGAAAATGAATCTTAGGCACCCAGTTAATTTCTTACTTTGCTTATCGACCTGGAACTGCCCCAGTGCCCAGAGGGAAGAGGTAGAAGAACAAATACACTGCCTTCATTAGCCTGGCGTCATTCCAGATGACGTCACTCCCCTTTACATACTCTCTCCATTTAAGCCAGACTGGTTGACTGTTGTCCAAACTTGGTACCCTCTCACCTCCACCAAGTCGGGGGAGGGGGCCTCCAAATCCTCCCCACCTCCACCTCATGGAGTCCTGTAGCTTATCTGCCACAGATATGGCCTCTCTCGAGTTCCCTAGCCATTCTTTCCTGCTTCTCAAAGGATCACGTAGCTGCTTACATGTGGCTCCCCAAACTCACCCATGCACATTACTCCTTGTGGGGACTGGTTTTTCATTTCTTTGTGTTATCAGCACGCAGTACACCACAAAGCCCAGGGTGTCAAAAACAAATTGAAAGGGATCTCTGCAGGCCACATATTGACCTAGAAAACTGAAAATTAGCATTCTTTGTGCTATGTGGTATTTTTATTTATTTTAGTAAATATTTCTCAATTACATTTTAATCTGCCAGCATGTTTGACACCTCTGCAGTAAATGTCTGTAAAATGGATAAGATTGGGCAGATGACAGGGTATCTGGCCCAGGGTAGGAATCTGGTTATTTTTCTTTTTAAATATATTTTAATTTTGTTAAATATTTCCCAATTACATGTAAAAAAAATTTTAACCTTAATTTTTTTCAACATTTTGGGTTCCAAATTCTCTCCCTTCCTCTTGGCCCCTACTCCCTCCTTGAGAAAGCAAGCAATTTGATATCAATTATACAGGCGAAGTTATGCAAAACAGACTTCCATGTAGAAAACACAGACCAAAAAAAAATAATGTTTAAAAAGTATGCTCCAATCCACATTCAGAGATGAGAACACTTAATGGTAATGGTAAGATTCAGGGTGTAATCATTACTACAGATAGCTGGGGGAGTGATTGAGTAGGTCAGATTAAGGAGACTGAGGAATTGATAGGTTCACGTTTGGGGAGAAGTGTCAATATGGATGATGAAGTCCCTTCATGTAAGGAGAGGAATTGGGAAGGGAGAATAAGGGGGTGTGAGTGTGTGTGTGTGTGTGTGTGTGTGTAGGGGGGGTTTCTTCAACAACTAAGGAGCCAGGGCAGCTAGGTGGCACAGTGAGTAGAGCACTAGCCCTGGACTCAGGAGGACCAGAGTTCAAATCCGGCCTCAGACACTTAACACACTTGCTAGCTGTGTGACCTTGGGCAAGTCATTTAACTCCAATTGCCCTGCCTTCTCCCCTCCAAAAAGGGAAAAAAACCCAAAACAAAACAACAACAAAAAAACGACTAAGGATGAACAATATCAACCAGCGTTCTTCTGCATGAGGTCCCTGTCCAGAGGACTCCAACAGGTGATGAGTCAAACCTTGTCACACATATTTCTTATACATGTGCCTCACTACTGTTTAAGCCTACTCCTCCCATGGATGCTGTGTGTATTTGTGGGAAGGACTGAAGCCAGTCCTCAGGAGGTTTTGTATCAACCATGTTATCTGAGAGTAGTAGCTGCCCTCTGGAGAAATGTCGCCATCATCATCATCATCATCATTTTCTTCTTCCTTTCTTTTTTTTTCTCCTTCCCCATTCCCGCCCCCCCCCCCCAAAAAAAAAACCCAGGAAATTTACTTCTGTCCTGTGCAGTTTTCACTTTGATTTCTTGAAATGTAGTTCTGAAAATCAGGCTTTTAAAAAGTCCATTGTTTTTAAATGGAGCTCTTTGGCTATGCCTTTATGCACAAATCATTCTGGCTTTCATTGAATGGCCAATAGGCCCAGCCCAAGCCTGTACAGCTCATTGTTTAGGTAAGGATGGCTTAGAATAAGTGTCAACAGCAATTGTTTTCTGTTCCAGAATGGGTAAGGACATAGCGTGAGGGCTGGCAGAGTTGAGGGAATCCCTTCATAGAATTTTTTTAAATTGATTTATCTAATTTTAGTTTACAACATTCAGTTCCACAGTCCCTTGAGTTTCAGATTTTCTCCCCCTCTCCTCCCCCTCCACCCATCATGGCGGTATGTACTTGGATATGGGATCTACAAATATCTTCCCATTAATCATTAGTCAGGTTGTAAAGAAGGAAACAAAACAAAACAAGAAAAAGAAACAGAGCAAGTAGTTTGTTTCAATCTGCACTCAGACTCCCCATCTCCTTCTCTGGATGTGGCTATCTCCTTCAATCATGAGTCTTTTGGAGTTGTTCTATAACCTTGTATTGCTGAGAGGAGCCCAGTCTATTGAAGTTAGCTGTCACACATACAATGTGTCTGTGAGTGTGTACAAATTTCTCCTGCTTCTGCTCTTCTCACTCAGCATCAGTTTATATAAGTCTCTCCAGGTTATTATGAAGTCTGTCTGCTCCTCATTTCTTATAGCTCAGTAGTTTTCCATTACATTCATGTACCACATCTTGTTCAGCCATTCCCCAACTGATGGCATGCCCTTGTTTTCCAATTTTTTGCCCCCACAAAAAGAGCTGCTAAAAATATTTTTGTACATACAGGTCCTCTTCCCACTTCTCTGATCTCTTTGCAATATAACCCTAGAACTGGTATTGCTGGATCAAAGGGTATGCCCTTATTTATAGCCCTTTGGGCATAGTTCCAGATTGCTCTCCAGAATGGCTACATCAGTTTACAGCTCCACCAACAATGCATTAGTGTTCCGATTTTTCCACATCCTTTCCAGCATTTATCATTTTGCTGTTTTGTCATCTTAGCGAGTCTGGCCAGTGAGATGTGGTACCTCAGAGCTGTTTTGATTTGCATTTCTCTAATCACTAGTGATTTGGAACATTTTTTCATATGCTTATAGATGTCTTTAATTTCATCTTCTGAAAACTGCCTGTTCATACCCTTTGACCATTTATCAGTTGGGGAGTGGCTTGTATTCTTATAAATTTGACTCAGTTTTTTGTATACTTTAGAAATGAGGCCTTTATCAGAGACACTGGTTGAAAAAATTCTTTCCCAATTTTCCACTTCCCTTTTAATCTTTGTAACATTGGCTTTGTTTGTATAGAAGCTTTTCAATTTAATATAATCAAAATTATCCATTTTGCATTTTGTAACGCTTTCTAACTCTTGTTTTGTCATGAAGTCTTCCTGCTCCATAGATCTGACAGGTAAACTATCACTTGCTCTCATAGATTGCTTACAGTATAAACCTTTATACCTAGATCATGCACCCATTTCAAGTTTATTTTAGTGTACAGTGTTAGATATCGGTCTATCCCAATTTCTGCCACACTACATTCTAGTTTTTCCAGCAGTTTTTGTCAAATAGTGTGTTCTTATCCCAAAAACTGGGGTCTTTGGGTTTATCAAACAGTGGATTACTATAGTCATTGGCTGCTGAGTCTCATGTACCCAATCTATTCCAATGATCCACTGCTCTATTCCTCAGCCAGTACCAAGTAGTTTTGATGACTGCTGCTTTGTAGTACAAATTAAAATCTGGTATGGCTAGGCCACCTTCCCTAGCATTTCTTTTCATTAGTTGCCTTGAAATTCTGGACCTTTTGTTCTTCCAGATGAATTTTGCTACTATTTTTTCTAGCTCTACAAAGAAATTTTTTGGTAGATTGATTGATATGGCACTAAATATGTAATTTAATTTAGCTAAGATTGTCATTTTTATTATATTAGCTTGACCAAGCCATGAGCAATTGATGTTTTTCCAATTAGTTAGATCTGATTTTATTTGAGTGAAGTGTTTTGTAATTGGCTTCATATAAGTCCTGGGTTTGTTTCGGCAGGTAGATTGCCAGATATTTTATAATGTTTATAGTAACTTCAAATGGAACTTCTTTTTCTATCTCTTGCTGTTGGATTTCATTAGAGATATATAGGAATGCCGAGGATTTATGTGGGTTTATTTTATATCCTGCAACTTTGACAAATTTGTTTATTATCTCAAGTAGTTGTTTTACTTGATTCTCTAAGCATATCATCATATCATCTGGAAAGAGTGATAGCTTAGTCTTTTCTTTGCCTAATTTGATTCCTTCAATTTCTTTTTCTTCTCTTATTGCTACTGCTAATATTTCTAGTACCAAATTGAATAAGAGGGGTGATAGTGGACATCCTTGTTTCACCCCTGATCTTATTGGAAATGTTTTTAGCTTATCCCCCATTACATATAATATTTGCCGATGGTTTTAGATAGATGCTACTTATTATTTTAAGGCAGACTCCATTTATTCCTATACTTTCTAGTGTTTTTAATAGGAATGGGTGTTGTATTTTGTCAAAAGCCTTGTCTGCATCAATTGAGATAATAATATGGTTTCTGCTAGTTTTGTTGTTGATGTGATCAATTATACTGATAGTTTTCCTGATATCGAACCAACCTTACATTCCTGGAATAAATTCTACCTGATCAAAGTGTATTATTCTTGTGATGATTTGTTGTAGTCTTTTTGCTAATATTTTATTTAGAATTTTTGCATCTATATTCGTAAGGGAAATTGGTCTGTAATTTTCTTTCTCTGTTTTGTCTCTACCCGATTTAGGTATCAGTACCATATTTGTCTCATAAAGAGAATTTGGTAGAGCTCCTTCGTCTCTAATTTTCTCAAATAGTTTGTAAGGTATTGGAATCAATTGTTCTTTAAATGTTTGGTAGAATTCACTAGTAAAGCCATCTGGCCCTGGAGATTTTTTCCTAGGGAGTTCATTGATGGCTTGTTTAATTTCTTTTTCTGAGATGGGGTTATTTAAGTAGTTTACTTCCTCTTCAGTTAGTCTAGGCAACTTGTATTTTTGTAAATATTCATCCATTTCACTAAGATTGTCAAATTTATGTACATACAATTGGGCAAAATAATTCCTAATTATTGTTTTAATGTCCTCTTCATTGGAGGTAGATTTCCCCTTTTCATTTTTTATATTCATAATTTAGTTTTCTTCTTTCTTTTTTTTTTTAATCATATTGGCTAAAGGTCTATCAATTTTA